>JBBPLE010000003.1:0-175148 GCA_038089675.1 Boletales sp. KT-2023b
TCCAAATTTGTCGATGAGATTGTGCAATTTGATCTCCGCTCAAATAACTGAAGTACCCAGGCACCTCCGTGCTCGCAGTTGCGTGATTCGGCCGATGCTGCCACCCGGGCATTTCCATTATTTGAGCAGAGATCAAATCGCTTAAATTTTCGCTCTGAACTCTTGGACAACTAGTGTACTACTAGTATACTGCTAGTACCTTGATGAGACACCCTATTGCAAGCTCTGCACTGGTGAGCGGCAAGCAGTTGGTCTTTTTCTATGGACTGCACTCCAAAAGCTCGATATCACTGTCCTCCGTTTCGCCATGAGAATCCGTCACCTCACCCTCATTTGTATTGCAGCTATGTTCACTGTCGTCCTTCTGCCCCGTGACACCGTCTTTTCCCCGTTCGCCTTGACCCTGTGGCCCACACTGAAACTTCCTCTTCGGAATAACAGCCCAAAATGCCTCTTCCCAATTGCGGGACTCAACCCATTTCACGAGGATCTGGAAAACCTGTCAACAAAGCAACATTACGCGATGAATTATAATCCTGGAATGAAGATCAAAACGCACCTGGTTGACAGTGAGTACCTTGCGGGTGGCAAGAGAGATGTAACGGCCGATTGGGAGACGGGCATGACGAATTTGCGAGCCAATAGCTTTGTTTAAGCACAAATTCTGAAATTGATCCCCAAGTTATATTGGACAGTGATGCATTGTTGTATACTTACCTTGTAACGATTATGATCACATATGCCGCCAATGATATAGGTCTCTCCTTCGTTGAGTTCAAGTAGCTCCTCCGAGGAATCAGCGGTTAGATAGACGATATTCTTGCGATCAGCACGCGGTGACACCGGACGGCCTTGCTCATTCGTTTCTTCGTTGAGTGATTGCGATGATTCTGCCCACAGTCGATCGTAGTGCTCCTCCCACCATTCTGTCCTTGACCATCTCCTATAGCTAGCATCATTCATAGAGTCTAATCTTTGTCTGGTTCTGCCATTAAGCGAGGTGAATATTAGTACCGAGAATGCGCGTGCCGCCTGTCTGTTTGCACTGTACGTATACGCCAACTGGGAAGTGAGAGAGCTAATCTCCTACCTTGACTGATTCATCATGAAAAAACAAGGGCAAGGCGAAACACCCACCTTGTCTGTCATCAACTCGTCAAAGCCCAGATCAATTACGATACTTGCATGGAATAGCTCCGTCTCGCCACCAGCATTTGTTCTCCTTTTTTTCTGAGAGGGGCAGTCGAGTTCACCGTTTGCAATGGCTCTGGCTCGCTTAAGGCGTTTGAGCTTCTTCACCTCCCTTTCGCGTGCGCGGCGTTCAAGCTTGTGTGCATGGAGCCTCGCAGCTTTTGCGGCACGTTTCTGAGCCTTCTTAGAGAGACTTTGAGGGTTTGATGTTTGGGTTTCGACTCCTGGCGTTAGCTGACAAGCAGTGTCTAGTGGTTGTGTATCCATGGATGAAACAAAGGCCAGCAAAGCCGGCGGTCCGGTTCGAGCCGGCTCGGGGAAACATGAAACTTAGTGCTTAGACCCAGGGTGCCATCTCATCTCTTCAGGCGTCTCCGATGCCGGCTAGAGCCATTCCTTCTCTTAGGGGACCCTGCGAGATCGTCGAGCCTTCAGCAAAACACACTGGAACCGTCATCTTTTTGCATGTATGCATCATCTAGTACCTCGCTTTCTTGCAGACTGATGTTCCTCGTTTTTACTTTTGCCTGCTAGGGTCTTGGCGATAGGAGCAGTGCTTGGTTGGGGATCGTGAAGTTGATCAAAGACGAGCTGCTCCACGTCAAGTGGGTACTTCCGAATGTCCCAAACCGTAGTATTGCTGCCAGCCGTGGTCTTGTGATGCCTGGCAGGTTCGATCTCCCCTCGTGGTACTTGGGGGACAATCCTGGAGCCTGAAGATCATGATGGAATACTTGATTCTGCCCGCACATCCACCACGAAATTAGTATCCCTGCTGAGCCAGGGCGGGTCTATGTCACTTCTAGCCGGACTTACAGCCCGAAGAGAGGGATTTTTTTGGAGGAAAATATGGCTGGAATCTCAGCGGGGTGGCTGTCCTGAGTGGCTGGATGCCTCTAAGTGACATGTTTCCCAAGGTTGCAACTATTCCTACTGAATGCAGGGTTATACTGACAGTACCCTTAGATAGTTTCTCCCCACTTGACCACGGTGCCGGTCCTTATGTGTTATGACACTGCTGATACGGTGGTGCCCTACGGTTTGGGCCGGAAGGCGAGCAAAAACCGACTCACGGATGAGCTGGGTCAAACTGCTCTCGAAAATCTGATACTTTCAATGTTGGTTTCAGCAAGTAGCTACTCGCCAGATCTGAGGGCAAGCTGGGTGCGGCAGGGTTGCGCTTCACGAGACATGCCAACTGACTCTGGAAGATCTGAAACAGTTCTTGATGCGTATCCTCTTGCCGTGACGGAAGCTGAAAAAAAAAATACAGCTGTCAGGTACTATTTGTCAAGATGAGTTCGGGTGACAGGCGCGTTTTTTTTGGATGTTTTTAGTGCTCTTATGTGGGATAACAAGTCAGCTTACCACTGGATTCATACTCGCCTCAGCCCACAGGATTCATTCCGTCAGAAGGGATTTTCTTTATATGCACTTTAGTGGCCACAAGGAAGATATATGTAAAGCGAGATGAACGAATGAGACACCAGCGCTTTTCGGGTAGTGTATATACGCGCTTATTACCGTCATACTTAGTTGTATGTCATCGGAAGACTTGCCAACTGAAAATGGATTACTCTCCCTAAGACCAAGTTGTGGTATCTAATCCGTCTCTTCAGCTTCAAGGACATCTTTGAGGCTGGCTTGCGCGGAACCACGTTGAAGTGGTTCAGGTTGACTTGCTGAAGGTTTCCATCCGATCTTTGTGAAGGACAATGGATTAGAGTTGGCAAAACAGTTGGCTTAAAATGAACTGGAACATACCATATAAATTATTTGGAATGTTGCCGGAATCGTACCATCTTCCGTACCGTGCAGCTCTATAAATGGAGGAGTAAGTATAAATGCATGAGAGAATAGTGAATATTACCCCGATAAATGGCAGAAGCTGCAGCCAATGTGTCTCGATGCATGAAATGCCGTCTGATTAATATCATCCTAGGGGTCAATCTACAAAACAATCTGGGTGAAACACAGACCTTCCGAGGATGGCATTTCCCTCGCCCATATCTTGCAGATCCTCGACGAGCTCCCACATCGAAGGATAGCCAACGCGCACCTCATCTGTGTCAACTGTGAGAAGTGTGAGTCCGGCACGATTGAGAAGGTTTGAAATATCCTTGGTATCTGGGCAGACAGATCAGAGCTAAACTACAGTCATTTTAAACCCTCAGACCTGTCATGGGTGATACATGTGGAGATACTCCCCCTTCGCGATCGACTTCCGCCAGTTGGAGGGCCGACCTAAGTTCAAAAAGCGTGTCCCCTCCGAACATTGCACCAAGGAATATGCCATCAGGCTTTAAAGCTTGTCGAATTTGCACAAGAACGCCTAAAGCAAGGAAGGTCAAAGAGAGGGTCAGAGAAGAGTTGGATTGTCAAAGGCAGACCTGGCAGATCGTTGACCCAGTGGAGACTGAGACAAGAAAAAATTGCTTCATGCGAATTCCCCGGCAGTATTTCCAGTAGCTTCTCTTCGTCTCCTTGAATACGCTCCAGCTGAACTATAAGTTCAAATTAAAGAATCTTACCCATGGCAAATTCATATGTATACCTTCAAATTCATCGTCTGGGTCCCTCTTAAGCGTTCGTTCTGTGGCAACACAAGGTCAGAGAGAGATCATACTGTCGAGATCATTAGTACGAACCGCTCAAATCTATCATGATGACCTTGCGGGCCTTATCTGGCTCCAACAGTTTGGAGAGGTGTCCAGGGCCAGACCCAAGATCGACGACGGTGTCAAACTTCCTTTTGATATCCTGCCTGAAGTAGTTAGCTTTATCTGGATACGACGCAAGCCATTCAGACACGTCACCAACAAGCGTTCCATCATCCGTTCTGCAACCCCGTCTCGAACGTAGTCTACAGTTCTACTCCGTTCTCCACCATCTCTACGGGCTGCACGGTCCTTTTGTTTTTGCTTCGCGATGCGATCAAACACACGGTATGCCTGTGTGGCAGGTGCTCCAAACGACGCCTCCGAAGCAAATGTACGGGCTAGACGGCGAGGGGCAATATGGTAGTACATAGAGAGCGTGACACAGACGCGTGACGTAACGTGCCAAGGAGTCTTGAACATACCACCATCATCCATCCATGGACAGTGGTGGCGACGGGAACCCTCCCACCAGTGGTCAAAATCAAAGAGAACACATTTCGAATACTGCATCTGCCATGATTAATGCCTCAGACATGATCACCCCAGAGGCATACCAGGCGAACCTACAGCGCATTCAGGAAATCAAGGAGATTGTCCGAAAGCTCGAGGTAAACAACGTCGTCGCCCACAAAAATTTTCTTGTCGATCAGCTCGAGAAACGCGCAATGGACGGTCGTGAAGCAGAGTGAGCCTTTCCTTTTCTCCCCACGATGAACTCTGTGAATCTCGTGGCTCGCCAGGGTCATGTTAACGCGGTTAAGAAACCAAACGACACTGTAGGTATATTCTTGTCGGATTTAGGCACACCCTCATCGTGCCAATAGCCCGGAAGCGGTTCAGCTTACTAGCAACATTCCAAGTGGCAACTCGGAGGTCATATTGCCGACAACCGCAACCCTCGTGGAGGTGCCAGAAACATATTCTTCCTCCACAGTATTAGTACTTCGTTTTCATCACTTTTCAACCACTCACGTTGCTTGACCTTGTGTAGCAATTCTCATCGGCCGCTACATCTTCCACCAGTTCTTCTCAAACTGTGCAACAAACTCGCCCTGCAGAGTACCACCAGAGTCATCCCCCACAGCATCAGCCCTATTATTCGGACGTCTTTCGGTATCACATGCCCCCACCTCAGCACAGTTCAGCACCCTATGGTCACCCATTACAATCTACGGTGTATAACCAACCAGCACAGACAGTCTTTCGTCCCATACAAATTCAACAAGCGCAATCTAAAGGGTCTTGGAGTGGTCACCCACCTCAGGTCGCTGCCTTCCCTGTCGCAGGTGGCGTTTCTGGTGTGTCCATTTTGAATGCCGAAAAAATGTGGCCGTTGACAGAGATCGTGGCCTAGGATATCACGTTCCACCCGCCAGATGGGCCAAACAAGCACCTGCCTATGGTGGCCCGACCGCTTTCCCCTCCAATGAGATCCCCAACACTGCTCCACATCCAGTTAACCCCAACATGTATCCGTTGAATGTCGCTTCTCGGGCCCAATTTCCACTTTCAGGCACGACTACGATGCCAGCAACGACACCCCTCGGCCAGGTACCTCAGTCCTACCCACAGCCTACTGACTCTCAGTTACGACCTATTTCCACGGCGGGTTCAAAGACAGCAACTATCTTGGAGAACCAACGGCCAAAACAAGTTTTATCGGCGCGACTTCAGGAGCAGCAACCTCAATTTCAATGGCCACCATTACCATCTCGACAACATCACCAGCAGTCTCAAGTTCAGCCTCTATCTCAGCGACCTTCCCAAGCCCCTCAAACACATCACCAAGCCCCTCTACCAGTAGTCGACGGCGCACATTCCATCAATAGCGCTCAAGGACAAGGCCAGCCTTCCCAGGTATGTGGCTTCCGCCTTAACCCATTGCCCTGGGCCTCAACAAGCACAGCCGCCACGACCACGTACTACGCAAGGGCAAGCACGGCAGGGGCCAGTAAAACCGGTCGATCAGGCGACATTTGTTAAGCTTTTCCAGAACGCCGCCGAGGTTGGTACTGCATTCGGTGTTCGACATACCCCTCAAACACTGTTTACAGCGTGGAATGTTGCAATTGAAAACTTTCTGGTTTCAAGCGAAAGCATTCGGCATAAGTGATGAATGGCTCAAGATAGCAATCGATTCCCTTCCGCGGAATGTGCGGCAATCCTTCAAGGCGCAGAGCAATCAATCAGGACCTGCCCAAGATTATCCACTACCTTCAGATCAAGCAGCGATTCCTACCCCAAGCATGCCTGTGGCTGGGACCTCGCCCACCACGGTTGCGATCCCCCCCGCCCCAACCGCGTCTGCTGTCCAGCAGTCTAGCAACTCCAGCGTTTCCTCAGACAAGAATATTGCCCACACTGCATCGAAGCCAACTTTTGATCCGTATGCTGCACAATTGCAATATTACTCAGATCAGGCGACACTGGCAGCACACCCATCTTATCCGGGGAGTATCATTTCTTCGACACAGGAAGCGCCTGTGACCCCTACACGGGATGTGCTACATGATGCGGCCAATGTAAGGACCCCTAAGGATGCGAATAAGTCGACATTGGCAAGAGATGTTTTACGAGCCCTTGGGAAAATAGTGGAGAAACCTCGTGAGGAGGCAGGGAGCGAGTCAGCTGATAAAAATATTAACCATGAAGCTAATCAATCACCGGTGGCTGTACCCTCACAACCAATTGCGATTCTGACCTCAGAAGAACCTCCTGCCAATCCAGTGGCGACTGGCTCTGTTGACGCCCATTCTCCCTCGAATCCTTCTCCTTCGGCAACATTCGAAGTTCAGGCTGGGCCTCAGCCTAACGTGCCCTCAAGCCAGTCGGTAGGGAAGGCAGTACCGGAAGAGCAACACGAACCGGCCGGTATCATCGAAGGGTCAATCATGATTGATCTGACTTTGGAAGATTCGGACGAATCCATAGATGGAAAGGGGCAGGAACCCACTTTCCCGACGAAGAGCATCGTCGGCGCAGCCGTATCATCGCAACCAACTTCGCTTACCAATACCACCAGTCATACTCCCTTGCTTGAGAATCTCTCCCTGGAAGAACGACCAGTCGACGCCGTTGAATGCAGCGACAACACAGATGTGCGTATGTATAGCCCACCATTATCACTCTCCGCGGAAGAGAATATAGACTCAGAACTTCTGTATCCTCCGCCTGGGAATGGGGAGCCGATATTGCCAGCCATCGAACCATTACCTGACGAACTGAGCGAGAGTCCGCTCGGCGATCACCTGCCGCTTTTTTTGCCTTCTCCTCCCGCGTCCCCAGCATCTACCGAGCCTGCAACGGGCCGCGAGACGGTTGATGATGGTGGCGAAAGTATGCTTTCCATCAAGCGGAGGTCAGCCGAAGTAGACAAGATGGAGGTTGATACGGAGATGGCAACTCTACGTGCCAGAAAACGACGAAGGCAACAAGTATATGTCCTCATTCCACCGGCGCCCTTATATGTCAAAAAGGCAAAAATGAAGGAACGCGCTATGACAGGGAGCATTGAGTCTGAAATAGAAGGGGTGGGGCAAGATGAAGAGCGTATGAGAGTGCTTCTCGCTTCTCTTGATCTTTAGCTCATCCTTATCACAGTTCAATATAGTCATCTTGAGAGACTGTTGATCGAGGAATCGAAGCCGCGTTTACTAGAGCGGCGTTGCGGGTGGTTGAATTGTGGTGCTGTTTTGAACTGTGCAGCCAGCCTGCTCGCACATCTGAAAACCCATGCTTGCGATGCTTTGCAGGTATGGTTTTGTTGAAAGCAATTGACTGGGTTGACTGAGACTTGCCCATTCTCACACTTTCAAGGCCCCGTTCGCTTGTCATTGGGCCAATTGCCAGAGGCAGTTTAGCACGGAAGACGAACGTGACACGCACCTTGAAAAACACACGATAAGACCTCTGCCATGTCCCTTTGCAGGTCAAAGGCTATCTTAACAGAGTGTTCTTCTGTTGACGTGAAGATTTTAGGCTGTAACGAACAGTTTGACAAGCCGGTCGAGGTCATGCAACATGAGGTGGAACACCAGAAGGCGGACCGCAGGGAACTGCCGGCATACAAACTGACGTACCAGCCGATTGTGCCCGCTATTCCAGCTCGATTGGGCCCACCTCCACAAAGGCTCCCGTCTCACCGTGTGATACCGAGGCGGGTCGCAAAGTGCCAAATATCTGCTGATAGACATGCAATCGTGGGGCCATGGGTATATTAGTGAAAATGACTTTTTCTTGCTCGCACTGAATGCTACGATTTTAGGTACTCTGGAACATATTTAGCCCAGTTGACCTCAACATGAGAAAGCAGAACGCCTCGATGCGTGGTCGACCACTGCGGCATGCAACCAACTACGACACGGATAACTCGGACGCTCGACGAGACGAGTACGATTTTCTATCGGCGCTTTCGAACTATCCCGCAAAGGACCCACAGTTGGATGATCTTGACTCTACGCTAATTACGATGAGCGCTGCGCGGGGTCTGACGCTTTGGGGACCTGGAGCTACAGGAGAAGAGGATGCGAACGAGATGGCGCCTGGGAACGGGGGTGGGCAAATGGAGGAGGACGCGGTGGAGAGGATGCTAATTGCATGAAAGGCGCGCGCACACGGGGCTAGTTACGATTTTTATTTTAAAAAATTTTGTATGGCTGGATTTGATGCGAGTCTTGGGGGGGTCAACATATCGCTTAAGACAGTGCAACTAGTCGGTAAGTGGATACACTCATTGAATATTTCGAATTCAGTCGCCAACTCGTCCGGTGTCCCTTCCCCAACTACTTCAATGACGGACTCGTTCGGTGAACACGGCGACTTTCCATCTCCACCTTGCTACATTTCTTCCCGCTCCGCAGACGTTATCCTCTCCGACGTTCGTCCAACAAAGCTCTCGATCGATGCTCTCGATTCCATCAATGCGTTCCTCGACGAGCTATTGCATACCATTCTCAGTGCTGCGCGCGCGCTCACCACAGCGCAACTCAGAGCCGGCCTGCACAAGGCACTGCCCACTACCTTGGGCAAGGAGGCCGTCCTGGAGGCTGAATTGGAGCTCAGGGCATACTGGGAGCGTACGGGTGGCAAACCTGGACTCGACTCGTCCTTGATGGTCGTTGAGGATAGTACTTTCAACCTTGAGTGGACATTCCAGGTGGGTCCCTTCCCTTTTATGTGCGTTCCGCACCTGGCCTTCCAGGTTCCTCTTACACACAGTCGACCCGCTACAGCTCCTCCGGCTCAAGTGTGAAGCCTACTCGACCCTGAGTGACACTGATGAGAACTCCCAGGCCGAAATTCGCCTGTTTCAGCGCATGAGCACACAAGGCCTCCCTCCCCCCAAGCAGACGCTTCTGGCCCCGGCTTCGTTGTATTTAACTGCGATCATAGAGTGAGTATGACCAATTGCAGACTAGATTGGTTCCTCCATTTTTGCTTATGCGTTGTCACATTAATGTCAAGGTCGATCTGCGAGTGAGTGGGGCATTGTTCGTTCTGCAACTGTTGAGATGCTGATTTTATTCGCAGACACATTGTGTCGAATGTCGGTCGTGTCGCAGCTCGCGACAGTAGTCGGGCGGTGGCGAATGGGCAGGACCTGTTTATTGCCCTGTGTGAAGATAGTTCCATTTACGGACTTTTCAAAAACATGACAGGTGAGCCCTTGTGCCGACATTGGTTTGTCAATCCATTTGTTGATTGACGTTTTTTGTTTTATTCTGTAAGTTTATGGCCAAATTGAAGCGCTCTCTAAAATGCCAAGATCTAGGCGGAGTATGTCACTCGCACACGAGAGTGAAGGGACACCATTCCGCCGCAATGGATCCCGCCTGTCATCCGAGTCTGTCAACAATGCTATCTCGACTATACATACTTCCAGAACTTCGATTGACAAGCCACGATCTGTCAAAAAGTTGTATAACAAAGTTTCTCAGGATTTCATCAATGGAAGTGATACCGGACATCGAAAAATAGATTCATTTGCGAGCGCAAACACAAAACAGTCCCTCGCCAGCAAGGGTGACAGGTCCCCCATATCGCCCACTTTTAGCGTATGTTATCTTCCCCTCCTTTCGTTCTTTTTTCCTTAATTTTCTTGTTCTCTCCCAAGGAGGACACGCGGTCGCTAGAGTTTGACGACATGATGAGGTCAGGGTCGACCATGAAAGTCTCATTGACCCCAGACAGACTGCGCACCATGGAGGTACGTACACGCTATCCGCTTTCCTCCCATTGTTTCATGTTGGCGCCGGATCAGGTGTTGAACAAAGAAAAAGCTCGCGCGAACGGTCAGCAAAAGGCACCTTCAAAGTCCAATGGTGTCGCCTCCCATTCCTCCCAAGAGCAAGTTAAACAGGCGAGCGGTCCAACTCCAACTATCCGTCGTGTAGGCTCTATCGTGGGCAGCGAAGACGATCGTTTGCACAAACCACCGCCTACCTCACGCCCTCGACAGCTCAGCGCAGCAACATCCTCTGTCCATACCGCCTCATCCTTCACCCGTGTCCGGGCATCCTCGACGACGACTGACACTTCCACACCCCTATCGAACGCATTCTCCAACAAACATACGCTAACAGAGTCGACCTCCGCCGTTTCTGATCAACGCCTAACTTCCAGCGCTGTACCCCGGCAGAAGGTGCCTTCACACGAGTTGGACCTTGACGCTTTCCAGCCATCGCGGACGCGAACTGTAACGCGTAGCCCGGAGTCACTCGATCTAGAGGATATCATGACTGGTTCGGATGACGATGCTATGGGAGAGCTGAAGCCTTTTGCATCCCCAAAGCAACGTGACAGACGAGGGTTCTCGACCAACACCAAGGAGTTAATTGCTTTCCTCGCCGAAGGTCCTCCGGAATTTACCCCCGGCGAAAAATCTCATTCATTACCCACGATGCCCAAGAAGTCTGGTCGACTGCAGAAGATGATATCTAGAATCACCTTGGCTGATACTGTAAAGCCTCCTCGCAAAATGACCGTTGGCTCTGGAGATCCTTCAAGCAAATCCATGACGAACCTCTCCCCTCTAGCTAATCGACCTGTGCCACCTCGTTATCCTACCTCTGGCCCATCTTCTGCGACTTCTTCAGAGCGTGGTTCTGCTGACCAAGCAGCAACGGCAACAAATCCTCGTCGGAGAGCACAGTCATATGTTCAAAAATCCTTCCCTTCATCCATTGGCAAATCTACGGAAGGGGAAATAGGGTTCTCTCCTGTCCCTTCTCTCTCCCCTGGAATGGAAGATGGTTCTAACACAAACGCTTCTTCTCGGAAGTCACCGGAGTTCGATGTCTCCCGACAGGTTATGTCACCCCCTCCATCAAACTTACTATCTCCCCCCGTTAGTTCTGCAACTTTGCCTGTGCGCGTTGAAGCTACAGACACGACGCCGGTGCCTGCAATCCAACCCCCGCCTCCGCCTCCAACAGTGCCCCAGTACGCGTCCTTCCAGACTGCTTCCCCCCTGCGCCACAAAGTTGCGTCATCACCCACTCCACAGACGCCTCCGCCGGTATCGTCTGTACTTGAACATGCCCGAGAGATGCGCGCAATGCTTGAGCATGCCACAAGTGCCACCGAATGTCGTACCCTTGTGGACATGTTCTTGGCCCGTGCTAAGCTCCTGCCGGATGTAGCTGACTTGCGAGCCCTCCCTCCCTTGTCATCTCCTCAAGACTCTGGAGCCGATATGCTGGAAATGGCGATTGTTGAGCTGTTTCTTGGTGACGACGAACTTGACCCTCAGCACGAATTAGCATCTGATTCCTGTAGCGCAAGCTTGGAGTCAGCGACAAATTCTCCCATCTCGTCAGCCTACAGGCCGGCGCAAAGCAGCGAACCATGTTGAGATACCTAGCTTGCTACTACTACTTGACTTTGGACTTCGGATTCTCTTGATTTTCTCGTTATATGCGGTCGTGGAAACACCCATTCGTCTATCATTCTTTTGTGTTACATCGCCGTCGGTTTACATAATTAACGTATACATTTGGAATCTTATTGAATAATGAATTGTCTAAGAAATTTGAATAATTATGGTTCAAATGATCCTCATTGTCGAACTTCCAATGACACTGCAATACCCATGGCTGCCAATTCGGCACACAAATAGCGAAAGACGTAGGGGACCGCCACTACATCCATGTCACCTCCTTTTCTAGGGGATCCAAGCACATGCGTAGCGGGTATGGCTACCGCGACCTCAGGCGTAGGTCTGGCTGGATTTGGGCCAGTGGACAACGTTCTTCGTGCCTGCTCGTCTTCTTCCTCAACAGCGACACGACATACTCTGCAGTATTCTCCACCTGGGCCTTGGCCTGCTGCTTTTATGGTGCCAGTCGTTGATATCTCTCCTAGACTGACGTCGTCATAGCCCAACGAGATGATGCTACCGCATGTCCGACACACCCACGCGGTAGAGTAATCCGAGCAGTTCATGAGACGATCGTGTAAGAGGAACGAGGTTCCATGTGCGATCAGTGCATCGCGTTCCATCTCCCCAAAGCGAATACCACCTGCACGTTTACGCCCCTATCCGGCCAACGACGATCGCTGTTAGTCCCGAGCAAAGGAACAAGTATGCCTAGGAAATATACCTTGACGGGCTGACGCGTGAGGGCATCGACAGGTCCTGTCGTTCGTACTTGGAATTTGTCAAGAACCATGTGACGAAGACGTTGATAATACACGACACCGATATAGATGTCTGCTGCGAATTCTTCACCAGTGATTCCAGAATACATGGGTTCATTGCCATAATAGTTATATCCTGCCGCAAGGAGTTGTTCACCAAAGTAATCGATTGCCCTGTCCTCTTCCGAGAACCTGCATGGAGTCAGATCAATGTGGGATAAAGGCGGACAGAAAAGACACGCGAACTGGAATGGTGTTGCGTCCTGAGCGACGCCGTGCATAGCGCCAGCTTTTCCAGCCAAACTCTCGACCAACATTCCGATTGTCATTCGACTCGGGAAAGCGTGTGGGTTGATGATGATATCGGGTTGTAGTCCACTTTCCGTGAAGGGCATGTCGATTGCTGGCCATTTTTGTGAACAGACACCTTTTTGACCGTGACGGGAAGAGAACTTGTCTCCAATTACAGGCGACCGCGCGATGCGAAGGGTGATGTGTACCTTCTGGAGTTCGGCGTCGCCCGTGTCGGAACCTTTGATGGGCGTCAGCGCAAGGTACTGTGCAGGATGGGAAATTTACTGAAATGGTTCGCGTACCTAGCAATCGGACTTGGTCCACGATGCCTTGTTCGTCGCCCTTATACTTCACAAACCTAGTGCGACCACTCGTGTCATCCACGTACGCCGCAATTGGGTCTCCCGCGTCCAGCTTGGTGCCAACGAAAGGCAACCCATCCCTGTCCAGATACTGCATGCATAAATGTTGCCGATCGCCCTCTTCCGTCCGAATATCATGTCCAAGACCAAAGTGAACCGTAGGCGTGGAATTTGATTTGGATGCGCTATGGATGTCCTTGAGGTCAATAGTCTGGGATTTGTAGACAGTGCCGTAAGCAAAGCCACGCTCGTGAGCAGACTTGTTCAAAATCATGGCGTCTTCCATGTCGTAGCCCGTGTAGGATATCACTGCAACGATGGCGTTGGTACCGTTAGGGAAAGCATCCATAGCATAAGTATCGTGTAAATGAGGCCTGACAACAGGGGTTTGCCCTGTTTGGAGTCGATAAAGTTTGTTGTCTGTCCGGTGTTGGAGAGCGTTGGATGGAGTTCCCATCGTTTGTTTAGCCATCTAAACCCTAAAATCAGAATTACTGCGCAACATCATGAAATGACACGTACCTGACATTGGTAAATGTTACGAGGACTCTACGGCAAATTAGTTGAGAATGTGGGATTCTACCATAGGTGCTCAGCTCACCTGGTTAAAATCGGAAAAGGGTGTCAGGTTCGCGAGTATAGACAGAAAATTTGTCGGCGAATGCTCCACGTGCGTTGTAATGCCAGGCTCGATCTCATCCAGGCACACCGCAATGTTCATATACACCTGTTCAAAAGAACCAACTTGATCGTCTTTACCATTGGCCAAGAACTTAACGGGCCGCATCATCCGCGCCCTAGAAGAGAACAAAAATAAACCAGGATACTGTCCACCTTTTGACTCAGGAACAAAACCGATTTCAAGATCGGGTGGAATCTTGTGAGAATCCTCTGTCTTCCATATCCTGAGATTCTCTGCAAGTTTTTTTGCAATAGCGGCCCGAGCCCAGCCAATAATGCACCCGTCAAGCTGAACACAGAGATTTTTTCGACCATCCACTGAGGACGAGAAGGGTTGGGTCATGCCATGAGCGGCAAGGAGCCCGGGGATATGAGCGACAGCGAGAGGGGTAGTGGTGATACGACAAGTTCGGGAAAGGTGATTCAGGAGTCCGCAAGGGGAACCGTCAGGTGTATGAACAGGACAGAGAAAGCCTTGTGCAACATGTTTGTCCAGACGTACGCAGGCATATTTAAACGTATTTACTTACCCCACGCTTCCGGGAGAAGCTTGCGCACAGCAGTTGTTTTGAGCTCCGCAAAAAATGCACCACGGTGTATGGATCTGAAATGGCTAATATACCGCAGCCAGTTAAGTTTTTCCGCAACAATAGTGAAACCTGAGGCTTGTTGTAGATCGAGACCTGAGGGAGAAATCAAATTCCCAGTGGCAAGGAAATTGGACATCTTTGATCCAATGTCCCAGTTGACCTTTTGAATGATTTTTGTAATGTAGCGTTCTGAATCAACAATTAATGGTTAGAATGATGTGTGATGAAGCAACCTACTATCCAAGAAGTCGGGTGGAGGTTCACCTCTTCGGGAATCTGCGGCAATCTGGTTGCGAACTTGGTTAAGAACCTCCTCAAGTCGTTCCTTTATTATCATGCTATACAAGTATCCCGGGAGAAGGACCTCCTGATGTTGTGGTGAATCTGGGTTATCCGCAGAGCATGACCCAGACACTAATGCATACAACTTGCGCAGCATGTACCTGAGTTTAACGTTAGCAATAATCGACATCGACATAGAAAAACTCACACCAGCATCCGAAATTTATCACGGGGCTCTTCAAGATGAACCAAAACTAGTTTTTGAATCAACCACACACCAAGTATGCGGTTGTTCCAGTCTTCCGGCATGCCCAACACAACACGGAACTTGTCGCCCAAATATTCGAGACACTGATCCCCTGTATATAGACTATACATTTTGAAGCTGCGCAGGAGTAGCTCCACCCGGTCGGTCAAGAAGGTGTTTTCAAAATCTTGCATGATGACATGTTCGAATATCTCTCGGTCGGAAGCACTTATAAGTGCTTTGAGGATTAACATAATGGGGATGACGTATTCTTGCTTTCGCCAGCTGAAGCGGAGCATAGCACTCCCGTTGGAGAGATAGTGGAGAGTATTGGTCGCGCTAGACTGGTCAGGTCTGACGCAACGAATTTGAACAGCATACTGGGTATAAGACGCCCCACGGCTAGCAAAAGAGGGACGGATGAGAGATATGACATGATTGCGACGGGGAAGGATAAGATATCGGATAAGCCTCTCGTTCCCATTGATGATGAAGTAGCCACCAAATTCTTCCGGCTCTTCGTGTCGCCGAACCAGCTCAGAGGGGGCAAGACCACGCAAGTTGCATCGCACCGACTGGGATAATTCAGATTGCTGATACGTGCCGATGAATGATGTAAATCTTACCCGGACCATAATTGGAATGAGGCCGCAATCACGCATGACACATTGATCTGGATGTGGATCCCCGTTTATTGCCCAGCAGACCTTAGCCTGCATGCGACCTCTATAGGAGGTGAGTCGTTCACGAGCCTAGTATGATAATCCAAATCAGAAAGCAACCTTAGACAGAGGTGTGTGATCTACCTCCGAAGGATAAACCCTCCGTTCCGTACTCCACGTTTCACGATCTGGGACTCTGGGATGTGCAATCGATGCCTCCTCAATCCAAACTGACAGCATCATAAATTATAAGGAATGTATGCGTTGTGCATGTTAACTCACTGCTCAAGCGATTGCCCCACCCTGCCTGACCACTTTCCGTGCCCACTTGACCGGTCCCATCAAACACGACGCGTTCTCCTATGTCTTGGATAGCAATGGATAATAATCCCTTTCCGTTACCGTCGCCCTTGGGTAACCCGGAGTCGTCGAATAGAGCATTGAAAGACTCGATGTGTGGTGTGACGAACTGATCGAGAGCCGGGTAGGTAAACGTGTTTTTGGATGGTTTTCTAAAGGACTCCTCGCGTTCGATTGTGTTAAACGTCGGCTTTTGTATCGGCTTGTCCGCACCGCCCGACATCGCAGCCTCCCCGCCACAGGACATTCCAAATATTTTTTTGGTAGAGTATTATGATGAGAACTAAGTACCAAATACGCGCATGGTCGGAATATGAAATATTGAAATACCGCGCCTAACGTGCTCGCGCATCATAAGTTTGGCAACGCCAGCGACGAGGAGGAGCCCGTACTGTATCTCGCAATGTTTGGATCGAACACGGTGCAGTCTTCCTGGGCTAATCCTCAGCAGAATCAACAGCAGACCCAAGGTTCTGCTTTTGGTCAACCCAGTACTTTCGGAAGCGGAGGTAAGATTCAACTCATTTACAACCTTGCTCTTTCCGCAGCTCCAATCCAGCGAATACAGCTTTTGGTTCAACCAACGCATTTGGCCAGCAACAACAGCCAGCTGCAAATCCAATGTTCGGGAGCCTTGCGACAAGTAACACTGGAACTCCTGCCTTTGGTTCGTTGGCCTTCCTTTATGTTTCGGAAACTAACACAACATTCAATTTCCAGGTGCGTTTGGTCAAAATACCGCTGCTTCCACGGGTACCTCTGCTTTTGGCGCTCCTAAACCGGCAACTGGATTCGGTGGATTTGGCGCAGGTGCCTCTGCATTTGGTGCGGGTGGGAGTGCATTTGGGGGGACTCCTGCTAGCGGAACAGCGGGAACTAATGTATTCGGATCCACCGCCCCGAGCTCAGGGAGTGCATTTGGTGGTGGAACTTCGCTTTTTGGTCAACCAAAGCCTGCAACGACTTTTGGTGCCACTCCTGCAAGTACGCATGTCCTACTTATGAATCCTTATCTCTTATACCTTATGTCTTCCATTAGCAAACGCAGACGCCAATCCTCCACCTGTGACGACGGGCACGTCTACCCCAGTTTATTCTGCTTATAACGAAAAGGATCCTTCAAATCCAAGTAGCGTCCTCCAGTACCAAACCATCACAGCTACGCCAGCCTATAGGGGTACTTCCTTGGAGGCAAGTTGATATAATTAGCCTTCATTTCTTCCAATCTGCAGTTGTTGAGTACCGTGAACCAGGAACTACGTCTTCAAGATTACCAACAAAATCGCAAGACTGCAGGAGCATTTGGCCAAACATCATTTGCAGCTCCTACCACACAAGCAGCCAGTATTTTCGGGGCACCAGCCACGAGCCAACAACCTCCGACTGGTTCGATTTTTGGGGGTGGTACTACAGGGGCTTTTGGGACTGCTACTACGAACCAGCCTGGTACGAGCACATTTGGAGCCTTTGGGCAACAACAACCTTCTGCAGGCACCACTACTGGCACGGGCATTTTTGGTGGAGGTTCTGCGTTTAACCAGCCCCAGCAGCCACAACCGTCTGCATTTGGTGCCTTTGGTCCGACGACACAACAACAACCGGCTCCAAGCAGCACTGGTATTTTCGGTGGGACAAGCGCATTTGGACAACCCAAGCCTGCGACCGGATTTGGGAGCACCTTCAACCAAACAAGTATGTACTGGCCACAATCCTTTACTCTCCTAACGCATTAACTTACGTCAGGCGGTGCGTTTGGCGGTACGGGAACCACGGGTGTCTTTGGTCAACCTGCAGCTCCTCCTTCCTCTGCTACCGGCATCTTCGGCCAGCCTCAACAACCACAAACTTCAACTACCTTTGGTATGATAGGCTTGCTTGGGTTACAGAACTATTACCAATACTAACTTCCAGGAACTACTGCCGCAAAACCTTCGATATTTGGCCAGCCCCAGCCAACTGGAACAGCCGCTGGTTTTGGAACTGGCCTGTTTAGTGGCCAATCCCAGGCCCAGCCTACGCAACCTACAGGTCTTTTTGGGACATCTCCGAGTACAAGTACCAGTGTTTTTGGGCAGTCGCAGCAGCCTCCGCAGCAACAGCCTGCACAACAAACAGGTGGTTGTGAGTGCTAATGCAATTTTATTTGATGCTGAGTTAAGTATCTGAATAGTGTTTGGCCCTACTACGCAACCATCCGGGGGATTGTTGGGTGGGGGAACAGGTGGTGGCCTGTTTGGCGCATCACAGGCGGCTCAAACCCAGCAGCCTGGACAAACGAGCCTCTTTGGTGCACCGAAGCCTCCGACAGGGACTGGCCTCTTTGGTGGCAGTGCCCTGGGGCAGCCAGGTGGTACTACAAGCACTGGGACTCAGCCCAGTCTGTTTGGACAGGCATCCGGTCAACAGGTGGCCCAAGCAACTACAGGCACAGGTACTGGTGTTTTCGGAGGCTCACTATTTGGCCAACAGAAACCTGTTGCTCCCACAATTAGTACCACGCCTTCTACAGGTCTAGGTTCCTCGTTGTTTGGCACCAGCACTCTGGGCCCGTCAACGTCCGCATTGAACGGAACAGGTGCACTCACTGCCTCCATAGCGGAGCCTATATCCAGTAATTTGCCTATCTTTGCCATGCTTCCGCCTGGCCCTCGTGCCATTCCTATTGATCAACAACCAAAGAAGAAGCCGGGTTTCTTTGTGGACGCTCCTGCCCGCTCACCTGTGTCGCGTCTCCCGATCAACTACACCCCTGCTAGTTCGAAGCTGCGAGGCTTCGGGTCCTTGGCGTCATCCTCTGCACTCGGTGTTGTCGGACAAAACCTGTCGCTCAGCAACGGGAAAGCGGGTCCTCTCTATCCGACTCGCTCGGAGGTTTCCGGGGGCACTTTAGGACGGAGTGCGAGCCCCGCATTGGGCAGCGGAGGACGGCAAAGTGTGAAGAAATTGGTTCTAGATAAGAAAGTTGAACCTTCGGACTTGTTCAGCAAAGCCGGGTCGCCAAGTTTGCGCGGCAGTCCTGCAAAAATAAACTTCAGTCCCGCTCTTAGTCAAGCTGCGAGAGAAAAGGACGTAGCTAGAGAAAAAGAATCTCCCATTCAATCTTCAGGGAAACCAACCCAACCTACTCAGCCGCCAACTCGTAATGTCCCTGGCCGCTTCACGGCACAGAGTTCACTTACTCTTGGGCAACTGCCGTCGCCGAACAAGACCGCGAATGGAACTGAAGCTATTCAAAGTTCTCCGCCACTCCAACATGGTGATTACTGGGTGAAACCCGACCTGGCTAGGTTGAAGACATTCGGTTTTGAAGAGCTTTCGTCTTTCAAGGATCTGATCGTTGGTCGCGTTGGATATGGGGAGATTCACTTCCTGGAACCTGTGGATCTTACTGGCCTTCCCAAACTCGGGGCACTTCTTGGCGAACTTGTGCGTTTCGACGACAAGGAATGTAGTGTGTACCCAGATGGCGATGA
Organism: Boletales sp. KT-2023b; assembly: GCA_038089675.1. Taxonomy (NCBI): domain Eukaryota; kingdom Fungi; phylum Basidiomycota; class Agaricomycetes; order Boletales; species Boletales sp. KT-2023b. The sequence continues at coordinate 19,440 of JBBPLE010000003.1, forward strand.
GGCGGACAAACCCACACCCGGGACAGGTTTGAATGTTAAAGCTCGCATCATACTCCTGCGATGCTGGGCTACAGACAAGGCAACGAGAGAGCCTGTCAAGGACGAGCAGGCGCCTGCGGCGATCAAACATTTGAAGCGGCTCAAGTCGATGAACGAGACCCATTTCGAGAGCTTTGATGTGAATGAGGGGAAATGGACATTCACAGTTGACCATTTCTGAGCGCAATGATGGGTTTGGTTCGTTGATTTGTACATATGTCTTTTAATCCCTCGATCTCCTATCAGATGTCCCCGTGGTTCGAATGCTATATCGTGAGGATTCGACGTTACTACATGTAGTAGGCTGTTTATGTTTTGTCTACGATGTAATCATGAATACGAAGGTGTCTAAGTCACTGTCGGTTCGCAAGTCGGCACGTTTGTGGGTGATTGCGTCATTGGTGCAGGCAAGTGTACTCCAAGTTTTGGTTCGTAAAAACCTTTCGTTTGGCCATGAAGGTGAGTTATCGCCTCGCAAGCGTGGGCCATCCTCACAACGGCTTGCAGATTAGCATATCGGAGGACGAACAGAGACAGCACCGTGCAGCAACCATTCGCGGAGCACTTGAAGGAGGGCTCATAGGAGGCGCAATCATCCTGCCTACATTTTACCTCCTAAAGAGGCGATCGAGTTACTATCGCTCTCTTCCTTCGCCAATCAAGCTACTCGGTGGTGCCATCGTTGTTGCACCCTTTGTCGGCATCCAGGCCGAAAAAAGAAGTCTGGAGTTTGGTCGCCAGCATTGGTGGGTTCGCATTGCTATCAGTGAGGACAGGATTAACCCAGCTTTTGAGCATAGGACCGAACTCGGAAAAAGTCAATTGGAAAAACGCGAATACGAAGAACGTGAGAGGTGGGCCGCTTTGAGCCGAAAAGACAAGGCAGCAGAATGGGCGGCAAAACACCAATTGAGTGTGATTATGGGCAGTTGGGCAACAACGATGGCAATGGCCGGAAGCGTCATCTTGCGCGATCCGTACGTCAACGACTATAGGTGTTATCAAGTGCCTGGGTTGACACGGGTTCCATATGGACTGTAGCTTGTTAACGATGCCGCAGAAGGTAAAGGCGTCTGAGATACCTGAAACAAAGGCGCACATCACTAATTGTGGTCAAGGTTGTACAAGTCCGCTTGTGGGCGCAAGGACTTACTGTTGGTATCGTCATCGCTGCGGCCGCACTCACTCGCGCTCAACGCGTACAAGCGAGGGAGATGAGACAGGTGAGACTTATTTCAAACCTGGTTTGTTAGTTTTCTACCTCCAAGGTCTGTATAGCATGGAAATCATGCATGGCAGTATGCGGTTCGTATGGATGTTTACACCGAGGCTTTGCGATGAATATTTTCACAGCTCGAGGACGAACGGCTTGAGAAGAATCCTGGACACGGGACTACATTGTAGACCTGTGTAAGTACACTGGCTTTGTCAACGAGTGTGATAACATGTTCGTGTTTGTTTCAAAATAACAGTATCCATCCCGACAAAACCGGATTGCCGATGTTTCAGGTTCATCTTCTGACATGACGACCTGGCTGGCCTCTATGATCCGATCCTAAATATAAGAATTTTTATATATATCTAGCATGTTGACAACAGGTACTGAAAGCTAAAATATGCAATAGGCGGTGCTGGTCGATGCCTGCGTCCCATAATAATAACATCCATCTCATGCATAGAAGCGCCAAGCAAAGTAAGCGCCGAGCAGAGTGAGAGGAATGAAGTACATCAAGCTGAAAAAATGTCAGCAGAGTGAACGCGAACCCGAGCATATCAACACACTTGGAGCCTCTCTCAACGGCACTATGGACCGCAGGGTTTGTCGAGGCTTTTTTCGACTTGGCTGGGCCCTGTCAGAGAAGTCAGAGTGGGCTTCACAAGTTTTGTTATGAGCTTACGTCGCCCTGTTCCAACTCGCCAACTAGAAGACCAGGGAGGAGTCCACGGGCCTCATCGGAGTGACCAACATCCTCAAAAGCTTCCGTCGCATCTTTGCCTGGAAGACAACACATAATATTAATGGACGTGTTTGGTCAAAGGAGAGATTGAATACGCACCTCCTTCGCTAATGATTACTTCGTCACCACCGGGATGCTACCGTCAGACGTCAGTTGCAGGATAACGCGTCGTTTGGATAAGAGGAAAACCTCGTCAATGAACTTTGTTACATTGTACACTAATCAGAATTGAGAGGGTCAAAGACCGGTTGACATGACAGAAGGCGTATCTACGCACCCTTGCCGTGGATGGCGACCCAGAGATTTTGCTTGGTGTTATTTGCTTGGAGCTCAGAGTACGAGACAACCTTGGACATGACTGTGGCGACGTCTAGTGAGGTGGAGGCAAGTGTGAAAAGTGGCAAGGAAGGGATGGGAATGCAAGCGCACTCGGGTGGGTATTTCAGGCATGATATAAAAACCAAGCCAGCTCAGCAGATTCCCACGCCAATAGGAAGATTTTTTTTTTCTTTTAGCGGGCGACGTGGCCAAATAGCTACAGTGATACTCAGTGCCACTGCCTAGCTACAGCATCATAAGTACTATACACTGTCTGCTCGGCTTAGTACTCGAATGCCCATCAGATCCGAACATTCAAGCGTGGACCACGAAATTTTAATCTGCCACTCTACCAGTAAGAAACGAAAGCATTGTGAGCTGTGTTCCTAGGCAATGGTGAGTGGGGAGAACTCGCTTCAAACTTTGGTCGTCATCATCGCATATGCTGCGTTGGCGTTGGCGATTAATGATTGCATTTGCAAAAGAACGACGACCACTCATCGTTTCAACCACAAAGTATAAATCTCCGATTGAAGATTTCACTTCCCGCAACGGGCCGCACGAAACAAGGTCCACCATAAGCTCTCTCCAAGTTACCGACACCAACGATGGCCCTCCACGATGACCAGGCCGACATTCTTGGTGGTCCCATATTGCAGAGACCAGACTCTGGCCTGTTTGCCACATTCTCTCAGTATCGTTTCGCTTTCAAGTCGGCTGCCCTCCTGGGACTCGGTCTGTTGATGTGGATTGTGTGCGCGCGGGGCCTTGAGCATCTCAAGAAACATCGTGAACTGAAGTACAGAAAGTATGTTCTCCCTGTCAGTATATTTCTCTCTTTTTTCATTTCGTCTTTTTAGGGCGATGCGTAGAAAGCACGGAATCCCCGACTCGGACTGTCGACCCTTTGCTGTAGCGTATGCCGCAGCCAAGCGTGCGCACCTTGAACGCGAGGCTCAAGATCAAAAGAAGACGACCAATTATGTGTCAGACCATAATTTGCCGCCTGTTGATCAGCGAACCGATGCACAGAAAGATATACGTGGCTTGAGGCAACGGGTTCCCGAAACCAGTGAGTCCATCCAGAAGTATAGGGATAAACGTGGTTCATCTCATTATTCCATGACGGATCTTCGCGTGTTCTGCTTGCACTGCATATAGCTGTACGGCTTTATGATCGTCAACTATCCGGGAATCATGCCACCTCATACGATAACAAACGCCCAGAGATTCACTCTCTTGATTTCATTGGCCGTTACAATCCCAATCCACGTCGTCGAGTAACCGTTCCCGAACAATTGTCTGTCGAACGGCCTTCCGTCCGTCGCGCGAGTAGGAAAGACCTCGATATCAATATGGATAACATCGAAGAGTCCAGAAAGCGCTCCTTTGAAGATGAGGGTGACATCGAGCATGAAACCACGAAAAAATCTCGCATAGATGGTGACGAATTCATAGACGGAGATGGACAAGCAGACTGGTACACTCAGTACGCCGACTTACCCCGACGGTTGTCCGGGGAAACCCTTGACCAACAAAATGCGGATTATTATCAACTTAAAGCCGGTCAGGAATGGTCCGAACGCGTTAATGACTCTCATGACAAAGACCACGGGCCCGCTGATGAAGCGATGGAAGGGATTGATGAAGATGAAGTAACAGAACTCAAGGCTGTAACGCGTGGCAAGAAACGTGATCGAGCAGAAGCAGGGTCAACCTTTGGAGGCGATGACGATGACGACATCCAGAATGGAAAGGTATCGCATCACCGTAAGCGTCGGACCATCGTACGGAGGAGGATAGACGCGCCTGCACGGGGTCAGAAACGTGATCGCGAAGCTGAATCACTTGATAGCGAGGACGAGGGAGGTGGCTCCGAGACTTCTCGAAGACGCGTTCAGCGCAGTTCCAAAAAGAAAAGGGGCAAGAACGTTTTGTCTGAAGAAGTTCGCGACATACAGAGCAGCAATTCACATATATCCAAGGATCTTCTCTGCTGTGACCGGAGGGTTGGTGACGAGTGGGAGGTTGATGGGGTTCAATACAAGGTCGGTGACAAAAGCGAGCGGTTGCGACTCGCTTTAATTAAGAAGGCTCGGAATAAGTATCATATGGTAGGTTCCTGTTGATCACATTTTACACTTCCTCCCTCACCTGCCTCCAGCCCCAGGATTCCCAGCATCCAGATAGATCAGCTGCGCTGGAAATCTACGTGGAGACATGGATGACAGACGGACAATACAAACAAGCAGAGGCGAGACGGGAGCTGGCTTGGCAAGAACCACCAAGAGAAGCGAGCGGGCCCAACACTCCTGATGTCCTTCATTCTCCTGTAAAGGACGGCAAAAATCTGCTGTGGGACTCGGTCAAAGGGAGTCCTACCCGTCGTCCCTACCGTCAATTCCTTCCCAGTGGTATGCCGCCTCGTATCAACCCCTTTGAGCAGTGGCAGCTGCAGCCTGCCCAGGGTCGTCGTGTGGCATCTTCCGGCACCATTATGTCCCCTATACTTCCAGGTGTCGTTGATAGTCCAACACGTCCTGGTTTTCGTGGGTTTACAAAGTGGGAGAAGCAGGACCGAGAGGCCGAGGCATTGGCCAGGATACGCACAAAGATCGAGGAGCAAAAGAAGGCTCAGGTACCTCTGCAGAGATCAACCGAAATACCAACGAGCGTAACCGCGCCTGAACTTGGCACCAAACCTTTATCTATTCCTACAATTACATTTACACCTGCGCCTATCGTACCAGAGGGGGACTCGAGCGATCGCATTCTACAAAGCAAGTCAGGCCCATCTACCTCCTTTGCGAACTCTCCCAGTGTCAATGATTCCATCAAGAGTGTTCCTGGCGCTGCTTCTACCACTGGTATTTCGCTCCCTTCTATCTCTACCTCCGGTGCCATACCATCCACATTTTTCCCAACTGCTCCGACCGCCCCCGCGACTTCTTCCACTCCATCTCTTTCTCCCCTTTCGTTCACAAAAACTCCGCAAACTACCTCTACGACGATTCCGTCATCCGCAACGCGAAGTCCATTCGAGAAGGCAAGAGGCGTGCCCACCACGCCTCTCGCCTCTGCTCCTTCGCTTTCCATCTCAGGTGCAACAACCCAATTGCAACCCCCCTCACTGGAAAGCGCCCCCAAACCATCGACAAAGTCAGACACCTCTTTCTCCGCACCATCTCCCGTTGTTGTTCCCCCTCCAGCTAAATCTCAAGTGTCAAACATTAGTGCCACCTTGAATTCCTCTTCAACTATGATGTTTGGCTCCACCCCTGCAGCTGCAAAGACAGAGGTCCTGGTTCCTCCTCCCATCACTGCGCCTGAAGGCTTGAAGTCAACCATCCCCCTTTTCTCATTTTCTGGAGCATCCTCATTTTCTACCACATTCCCAACATCTTCCGCACCATCGGCACCCAGGTTTTCTCTCGGACAACTACCTACGACATCGACTTCCACGCCTGGGTCTAATTCTGAACCCGCATTTGTTCAGCCCAAACCGACTTTCAATTTCGGTCAGGTACCTCCAGGTTCAACCAACAGTGAACCCGCACCGAAACTTCCTGTTGCAGATGGATCGAAGAAGTCTGCCGCCGTCTTTAGCACCGCCACTAGTTCGAATGAATCCATCAAGCCTTCACCATTCGGAGCCACGTCTGCCTTCGGAAACTTGATATCTAGTTCAACTTTACCTCCTAATATCTTCGGAAAACCTGTCACTATGGATGGAGGCTCTTCAACGATTACGCCACCTAAAATTACGTTGGCATCAGCGAGTACTACAACCTTCCCCGGCACATTTTCCTCTGCGTCTTCTGGGGCTCCTGCCCCTGGTAACACACCAGCATTCTCGTTCAGCGGATCCAACTCCGGTTTCAGGTCTGGTGAAGTTCCCATATCTGGAGGTGCCACAGGGGGCAGTTCCAACCCTACGACGATTTTCGGTGGCAGCTCCACAAACAAAAAGCCGACCTTTACTTTCGCAGCTACTGAAGGTTCCAAGCCTACATCTTTGTTTGTTGGCAATGCAGATGGCTTGAAACCTCACTCTGTCTTTGGCGGTTTAACTGGAGACGCAAAGCCAACTTTTACGTTTGGTAGTTCCGCGGAAACGTCGAAGTCTTCGGTGCTTGGCGGCACATTGGAAGGATCAAAATCGACGACTGTGTTCAGTGGTGCTACAGAAAATAAATCTACTTCTGGACCTGCCATGGAAAGCTCTGGGTCCTCTGATGCTACGAACCTTTCCAAACCTAACCCCGTTCCCGGAAATGTAACATTTGGATCATCATCTTCCCCTACGTCGACATTCACATTCGGGAAGGACGACACAGTAACCAATGCACCAACCCCAACAGGCGCACCGTCACCCTTCACCTTCGCAGCCCCATCATATGCGACGGGATCAGTATTGGGTCAGCCTCCCGGTTCCACGCCGGGTGGTGATTCGAGCCAGCCAATATTTGGCAAGCCCACAAACGCTTTACATGGTGCCTTTGGGTTTGTTGGGACTGGGGCGTCGGGCTCGTCAAGCACGTTCACATTTGCGAAGCCAGCGGCGCAGAATCAAAAACAGGAGCAATGAGGAGAGATTCTAGGGCAAGTCAATGATGTAGATTATGCACATGTAAACCCATACCCTTTTTGTTTTTGCTTGAGGTTCATACAAATGATGGGCAACTGAATTTTTTTTACGATCAGCTATCATTTCGAGGCCGGCTAGCTCAGTTGGTTAGAGCGTCGTGCTAATACAATGTGGAGTAGAGTCCGATGTACGCGAAGGTCCTGGGATCGACCCCCATGCTGGCCATGATTTTTTAGAGCACCGATGTCATGTAGCATAAAGGATTTTGCAAAAAAGCTTTTTTGACCACCGCAGGGCTCGAACCTGCAATCTCCTGATTCGTAGTCAGACGCGATGCCATTTCGCCAGGCGGCCGCATGGATATCTCAGGGTTGTCATTCCTCGACGTCCGACCGTCAGCACTGACTTCAAAGTCCTGCTGGCCAGCGAGTCAGTGATAAATATTGTCTAGAAATCAACCTACTGATCGCATTCGCTTAAGAACTTCGTACTTGAACCGTGCTCGGACGAAAAACTGTTTGTGGCTGTGCTGCCCAATACTATGCAGACCTGTACTAGTTGTAGTACGTCCACCATGTCTGTTTTGTTCGAGACGTCCCTCGGAGACATTGTCATTGATCTGGAAGTCGAATTGTGCCCCAAAACCTCGGAGAACTTCCTCAAACTTTGCAAACTCTATTATTACAACTTGAACGCCTTCTTCAATGGTGAGTCCCTCCGTGAGACGTTTTACCACCAGTTGAATTCGTCCGACCCTTAGTGTCCAAAGATTTCCTTGCTCAGGCTGGGGATCCGACCGCCACTGGCACGGGTGGGGAATCAGTCTGGTCATATATCGCTTCACAGGCAGGGGACCATGCAGTGCCACGATATTTCGTGCCAGAGTTCGTGCCGAGGCTCAAGCATGCACACAAAGGGACTGTATCAATGGCTGTAGCCCCCTCCGCTGGCGGTGATAAAGGCGGTTGTGGTAGTCAATTCTACATCACCCTCGCCGACAATACCGAATATCTCGATGGCAAGCACGCGGTTTTTGGCCACGTAGTCGAAGGACTGGAAACCCTGGATAAAGTCAATGACTCTTTTGTTGATCAAGACGGACGTCCTTTCAAGGATATCCGGATTCGCCACGTTGTCATTCTTGGTACGAAGAACAGAGGGCATGTGTGCCACCACCTACTGATGCTTATGTCCGTAGACGACCCATTTCCAGACCCGACAGGTCTTATCAAGCCACCTTCTTCACCTACTCGACCACCGGATAACTCAACAAGGATCGCTGAGGATGAGGACGCCCTTGCCACTTTACCTGAGGAGGAAGAGGAGCGTGAACGCCGGAAAAAAGCTGCGGCAGCATCCGCGTTGACACTCGAAATGGTTGGCGACTTGCCTTTTGCGAACGTTCGCCCTCCCGAGAACGTCCTGTTTGTATGCAAATTAAACCCAGTCACCCGAGATGAAGATTTGAAACTCATTTTCTCCCGGTTCGGGACAATTATGAGTTGTCAGGTAATCCGCGACAAAAGGACAGGGGACTCTTTGCAATACGCATTCATAGAGTTTGACAAACGGGAGGACGCCGAGCAGGTTTGGGTTTCATCTACCAGTTGTTTCAGAGCCGTGCAGGAGGCCGACATATATTTCAGGCCTACTTCAAAATGCAAAATGTCCTTGTTGATGACCGTCGCATATGGGTGGACTTGTAAGCATTGCCAGTGAATAGCGGTGCTTTCACTAATTGTGTCTTATTCAGTTCACAATCTGTGGCACGACTCAACACCTCATGGTCCAACAATCCCAAATTAGGACCACGCCGACGAGAAAGGGGTGGTTTCGCTGGTCGGGATGATTTGGAAGAGACTCGCAAATACCGAGGGAGCCCCATTGAAAATGGACGTGATGATTACGAGATGGTGTTCGAAGTTCCAGCTGCTAGTCCATCACACCTCAGGAAACGAGACCGCAGCAGGCATCGGGACCGATCCCCGGAGCCCCGAAGACGCATTCGGTCTCGCTCTCCAGTGTCGCGTCAGAGTCGGCATAGCAGAGATCGGCGGTCATGAATCTCTCTAGGCTGTTCGTCTGTTTGGGTCTGTTTGTAGACGATATTGGAATTTGGACCACTCTTGCACAGATTTCCAAGTATGTAAGTGTCTAGTCATCTTGCGCGACTTCTCCAGTCTGTTTCCGCACTGCGCTTCAGCTTGGAACCTATAAATCTACTTTTCGATACCGACTATACCAAGTTCTTTGACACTTACTCACCTTCCTCATGACGGTCTTGGACCGCGACTCGTACTCAGAAGACGCCGACGTCCTTCTCGAGTCTGCAGATGGCGTCAAGTTTTGTGTCCATCGTTGCATCTTAGCTGCTGCGTCTCCTTTCTTCGAACATATGTTTGCTCTCCCCCAGCCTCCACTGGACAGCAAAGAAAAACGTCCCGTGATTCCTGTATCTGAGCATAGCTCCATCATCAGCGCTTTGCTCCAGGTTATTTACCCGGAACCAGATCCGGTTATCGCGTCATTAGACGAGCTCGTCGCTCTTGTCACCACGTCCGTCAAGTACGACTTCTTGGGACCTACCACTGTCCTACGCAAAGAACTTCTGTCACCCCGCTTCCTTGAAGAAAGCCCCACTCGCGTGTACGCAATTGCTAGTAGATTCGATTTCGAGTACGAAGCACAGATTGCCTCGCGATATACGCTCTCTTTCAACATCCTCGATTGTCCTCCATCCGACGATCTCAAATACATCTCTGCACACGCCTATCATCGGCTTCTCGTGTTGCATAGGACGCGCGCGGAAGCTGCACAAGCCGTATTAAAGATACCACAGGACATCAAGTGCATGCAATGCTCCGGTCCATTTTACGGCGCTTTCGTCCCACCAAAGTGGTGGAAAGTGTTCGAGAAGTTGGGGAGGGAGGAACTTTCCGTGCGGCCAACGACTGATGTCATCTTCAGTATGCCATTCCTAGCACGAGTCGCACAGGAATCGGGGTGTATTCGATGTGCTGGGAGCATTCTTGACGCACACGTGTTCCTTTCGGATTTGAAGAAGCAGATTGACGACCTTCCTTCTACGATATGAATTTGGATTCTTTACTTTATCACGGCACGATTCAATGGTTTGTATCTAGTACTGTAGCGAACTTTCTTTACTTGCTAGCATATTGTTCCACGCCTACTACGTTCCGTCCCACGATCATATCATGTAATACGTACCAACCCCGACTCCTGAGCCGCACTCAGAGGCCTGATGGAGCTAAATAATTTACTCGTTTTTTTTTGCCAGACTTTGATGTAGAGCTAACGAGAACAGATAAAACGACCAGGAAGGTATGTAGTACATCCAAATTCCGGGTCGCTTGCCAACATACTTCCGAGTCCTCCCGGCTTTGTTAGGAACCAAGGATTAAGGATTACGTAACTTGTCAGCCTTGCTATCATATCTCTCTGGTCGAGACAGTGACCCATTGAGCTTGAAGCATCATTGATAAACATCAACAACCATGAATACACCACAGCTTGCCACGTTCAAAGTGCCACTTGTAGAGAATGAACCACTGGTAAGAATTTGAGCGTTATTCTGATCTTGTCACTCATAGGCAACGACAGAGAAGTTATGCTCTGGGCTCACCGGAACGAGGTGGGCTTGAGTCAACCTTGAAACAGATGGAACAGGAACTACCTTTCGAGGTGCCCTGCATTGTCAATGGAAAAGAGGTTTGGCACAAGTGCCGGATCATATCCCGTTGTTGAATGCGCGATTCAGATCAAAACTGGAAGATTGGCAAAGCAAGTCGTACCATCTGATCACGCCAGGCACCTTTGTGTCTACCACGAAGCAGACGAAGTTACCGTTGCGAGCGCAATCGACGGCGCCCTCACGGCAAAGGCGGAGTGGGAGGCATTGCCATGGAACGATAGGGCTGCGATCTTCCTTCGCGCCGCGGAGCTTGTTAGTGGCAAGTATCGCTACAGGCTCATGGCAGCCACTATGCTCGGCCAGGGCAAGAATACATGGCAAGCTGAAATTGATGCTGCCGCCGAGGCGCGTGACCTCCCTTGTCGTGGCTTTCTGGCCCTGATCTTGTTTAACAGCTGTCTGATTTCTTTCGATTCGGTGTGAAGTACGTGGAAGAGCTTTACAGTCAACAGCCGCCCAAAAATACGCAAGGATCTTGGAAGTGAGTTAATCTATCAATTATTTAGACTGTGCTCAGAGTGATGCGTTCGTAGCCGGGTTGAGTACCGAGCGCTTGAGGGTTTCGTGTTGGCTGTCTCCCCATTCAACTTTACCGCGATTGGTGGAAACCTTCCTGGAGGTTCGTTTCTGAACTAGCTTTCATATCTCTCTTAATCCAAACATTCTTTTCCCCCCAGCACCTGCGTTGGTTGGGAATGTTGTGGTCTGGAAACCCTCCCCTGCAGCCACCTATTCGAATTATCTTATTTACCAAATTCTCGCCGAGGCCGGTGTCCCTCCAGGTGTCATTCAATTTGTTCCTGGGCCACCGGCCGAAGTCGTGGCGCAAGCCATTGGACATCCTAGTTTTGCGGCGCTGCATTTCACTGGAAGCACCTTTGTGTTCAAGAAGCTATGGAAGGACATCGCGGTGAATCTTGATAAATACCGAGGTTACCCTAGGATCGTGGGCGAGACTGGCGGAAAAAACTTTCACATTATTCACAAGTCGGCAGAAATCGGGAATGCAGTGTTCCAGAGTATCAGAGGAGGGTTCGAGTACCAAGGTAAACCACGCGCTCAGACATTGGCCCAACAGACTTTATGGTATTATAGGACAGAAGTGTTCTGCGCTTTCTAGGTTATACGTTTCTTCTTCGGTCTGGAATGGGGGATTCAAGGCTCAGCTCCTGGATGAGATCGCGAAGATCAAAGTTGGTGCTGTTCAGGATCCTGCTCACTTCATGGGTCCTGTCATGTAACGTTGACCTCTGATACATATGGTCTGCGTTTATAATGGTTTGTTTTAGCGGCCGGACAGCATATGACCGTATCCTAGGCTATATTGAAAAAGCGAAGGTGGCCGGTGGAGAAGTTCTGATTGGGGGTGACGGTAAGCCGGTAACAGGCTTCGGGGGTACAAACTGGGTGTGATTTTTGTACTTCCAGGGGATGATTCAAAAGGCTTTTTCATTCAGCCGACTATCATCTTGACAAGGGACCCTCAGTCAGTAACCATGACCGAGGAGATTTTTGGCCCCGTAATCACGGTAATTATTCAACTCCAACCTTTAGGGCTCTCTAACAGCATGTTTATCACACAGGTCTACGTGTATGAGGATACGGATTTTGAGAAGACCCTGGAATTGATCGACAATACGTCTGCCTATGCGCTGACTGGTGCCATGTAAGCCAATCCCGATGTAATCAAATATAAGACGTTGAGCTTGCTCGTAGTTTCGCAACTGATCGAAAGGCACTCCTGACTGCCACAAACAAACTGCGCAATGCAGCCGGTAATGTGTACTATAATGAGAAGTGTACAGGTGCCGTTGTTGGACAGCAACCATTTGGTGGTGCACGGGCAAGCGGGACGAACGACAAAGCAGGGAGTATTAGTATTTTCTATCGTTTCGTTTCGGCCAGGAGCATCAAGGAGAATTTTGTGGGGCTGGAGGGTTTCCAGTACCCATCTAATTACGCCTAAATGGAAAGGAGACAACGAAAGGAGTGTAGGATACAGCTGGATGAAGAGTTTGTGCATACACTCGCGGACAAGTGTAACTTAGCCAATGCATACGGCCACCGTTCAGTCGGCTGTTGCAGCGGTCGAACGTTGTTCTTCTCATTCCACAACGGCAGCATACCACATTTCATTCTATCAGCGCGCAACGGCCCTTGATGGCAGCGCGAGAAGCAGACAGCGATGAAATGTCTGCCAGTACCAGTCAAGTGACGAGTCAATGCAGGACGCGGTGCTGCGGATGCCAGTGGGGAAGTACAGACCACTACGGACAGGTCCTATCCGAACCGCGGACGAAAAGTTGAAGGATTCGACCTCCGTAGGTCCGGCGGTCTGCCGTGACTATACCTGCGGATCACTAGCTTTGGCATACGACCTTTAGAGCACCATCGCATGCAGGCGCATCGATAAAACTAGGTAACCTTGCACCATCCTCAGCTGGTCTATCCACTGAATCCGATGACGATCACACGAGGTGTACGAACAGTGTGGAAAAGAAATTCTTGGTGGGATAAGACAAACATGGTGTGCAAACAAGCCAGTAACCAAAGAAGGAGAACAATAACTCGGCAAGGCGGAGTGTTTTATAATTTTGGGTGCCTCGTGTCAACTATAAAAACCCGCTCAGTTTTTCTCTTCACGTCGTCTTTTCCAACTTGCAATGGCTACCTACGAAAGATTCGAAGAGTTCAAATCCGTCTCTGGCGAAATCACTGTTCGTGTTTCCCCTTCCCACTCGTCTTCCGTTGTGCTCATCTCGTGTTAGCCAGGCGACATCGTCGCCGTCAACCACGACCGCTATGGTCGCAAGGAAGGTCTTGTCGTCGGTTCCTTCACCGACGGTCTTGTGCGTCCATTCGCTCTCTCTATATCATCGACACCTCACTGTCCATCCAGGGCCGCCAAATCCTCGAAGTCCAGCTTGAAGCCAACGAAATTTACCAGGCATGGTAGCCGTCGTCTCCCTCTTGCTCTTGTTAAGCGGCTCACCAACACTATCCAGGTACCCCACCGTCACCCGTGTGAGACGCACCGTGTCCTACGCTAGACCCCCTGCCATCAAGCAGCGCACCGTTGAACGACGCATTTACTGGTGATCTCTGTCGGCCGGCATGCTCTATTGCTTGCCCGTCGGACTCTTGAATGTTCTGTATTGTTATGTATCCTTGCCTTCACGACTCCTGAAGCTATCCAGGGGTGTCACGTTTTCACTCGTAGGATAGCTTGCCGGGTATCTCTTCGTTGGGTTGTCCACAGCGTCGACTGCAGTGCAGGACATTGGCAGGTGTTTTATCTATTGGCGTGGATGGGAATGGTTAGGTTGTATGTTGATAGTGGCCAGTGGTACCACAGAAAATGCAATCTACAACTTTCGGGCAGTGAGATATAGAGTTGCAAGTCAAGTTTGGTAGCGATATCAATGTTAATCATACATACAACGCATGCTGCACACTAGCGATACTGAGCATGATGGTGAGATATTATTCGGTTCATGTTTGAATGTTTGCTATGGAGGATTGTAGAGACCGAATGCGTGTTTGACGCGACAGAGGTGGTGATAACGAAGTGGACGTGGAATGGCTACGGAGGTCAGGGGTCGATGCTGACAGATTCGATAAATTAACTGTCCCTGCAGCTGTCCCTGCAGTGATTCGTGGCCTGCTTGGTTTCAGAGTGACCGATGAGCGACTGGCATTTCCGTTCGGCAGGATCAAAGATGGTTCACATCCGTTCCCGTTAGGCAGTGACTCTTTGCCCCAACCTCGTTCTGATGGTGCCAACGACACACTCCTACCTCTTCCCGCAGCCACGCTGCGCACAATCCGAGCACCATACACTGACCGCTCCATCTCATCTCTCGAGTCTAGCGACGTTGTAGAGCCGTTGATTTCGTTCATTGAGTGGTTCGCTTTCAGTGTTTCCTCTGAGCTTCGTGGACGACCGTAGAGTGGGTAGATGCCAAGCCGTGACTGGTCCACATGTTCGTAGTAAAGCATGAATGCCCCCGAACCCTCCTGTAAAACGGTTTCAATGCCACACTCTTTGACCGAGTCATCGCTGATACGGAGCCAGCCTCGCCCGGGACGGTACATGGAGTCGATCAGATCGTCGTCGTCTCTGATGCTTCCGTACCGCAGGCACCTCTCACACTCGCATTCCAGAGGGTGAGCTAAACGCGGTGGTGCAAAGCGGCCTATGACCACTGATGGCGGACGAGGTTTTCGTCGGAAACAGACATAGTGTCCAAATGAATGCTGGCCGTAATGACAGACGACCGCGGCCAGGCGGTATATAGTCCTGGGTGTCGAGTACATGGCCTGCGTGGGAGTGGTAGAGCGAGGCATGCTAGGCGGTGGCATGGAGATGGGAACAGACGGAAGGGTGGAAAGACTGCCGGAAGTCATGAATGGGGTGAGATCTAGAACTTCGGGGAAAATTATGCGTATTGAGTTCTTCATCGCAAACTGGCCATAGCTCAGCGAACGATTAAGATGTAGGGCAAGCACTGGTGGGGGCTTGGCAATTGTCAGACCGCACATTGGATCAGAGGGAGAACATACCCTCGCAATCATTGCTTGCTTCGTCGACGCTCTACTAAACACCTTGTCCAATTTCACTCCTTTAACGTCCTCTTCTAGCCGGCCGTGCTCCAATGACGTCTTCAACTTCATTGCCAGCTTCCTCACTTCCTTTGCCTTGCGCTTTTTCGAAATCGTGGCCTGTGCGTCCGAGTTGACGACCTTCTCCAGACGGTCCGCTTCTAATGCAAGACGTTGGTGTGTTGCAATAACCGAACACTTGCGACAAATGCAATCGTTCAATGTTTCAAGCTTGGTATATTCAGCGAGACAGTCTTCGAGTCGGCAACTTGCCTGGCCCGCAGTGAGCGCAACGCCAAGCATCACGAGCGACACAACTCACAGCGTATCTCGGGACAGCCAATTGCCAACTGTCAAAGGCAAAGTGCATGACAGCTTCCGTGTATCCACATTCCATGCAGCTTCTCCTGTTGGCTGTCAGCCCATCAAATACAGTTAACCCGATATCCTTGCCCAGTTCCCCTTCAAGCCGTGATAGCCCTCCAAGGCCGCGATCTCTCTGACGTTCCTGGTTGACGGCGGCGACTTCCTTCTTTATGCACTCTGATAGAAGCTGAAATAGTTCCTGGGCATCCTGATGTTCACGAGAAGAGAAGAGGGAGTTGTGCTTTCCGGGGGAATGGTTCACTAAAGCATCTATTATTTCGAGCGGCCGAATTGAGTGATAGGAGTTTCTCGGGGCATTCAATTCTAAAGTAAAATGCATTCAGTGGAACCGTCTTCGAACAAGCAGGATACAAACCCTCTACCAGTGCGAGAAGGGCGTCGATGACCGGTGAGGCAACATTTGACCGCACAGCTTTGTCTTGAGCAGCGACCAGGTAAGGTTGCAGGTAGGATAAAGAGGCCATTGCCTGAAATTGATGGTGAGAAATGATGGGTGCAGGAACCATTTGCAACGGATTGACCTGGATTGTTGAGTTCATAAAACAATATGTACCAGAGATGTTGACGAGGCCGGGATAGTAGCCTTCGACCAGCTCCTGTCTAGTGTCTGTAAGACTGGAAGGTAAGAGAACACTATTTGGAAAGTGGAAGATTCGACGAACCTACTCTGGCGTGCCCGTTCATCTCCAGCTGTTCACCGCGGGTGCGAACGTGCTTCTTCCTGAGCTTTTTTGTCTCGTGCGATGGTGCGGCATTTGACTGGCTACCTCCCCAATTCCAGGGGAAAAAGGAGCCGAAATTTTCAAGGACCATGATGAATGACGCAGTCCCAAAGGAAAACCTTTTACAGACGAGCGCAGCAAAAGGGAAAAGGAAGAGTACGACGAATGGTGCGATCTGGGAGAGGAGAGGGTGTTGAAGAATGGTTGTGAACCAGACACTGAACTCTTCTGGAGTGTACATCGGCGTGTCCCCCTTTCAGACCATCAACGACATGAGCACCGTTGGCGGTCGGCCACCTACTTACTTGAGGCCAACTCGCTCCATATGTCACATTCTATTTACGATACCACAAGCTCAATTTGTTTGTCCGCTATCAATGGCTACCTAGCGCAATGGTAGCGCGTTTGGCTTCGATCGCCCGACGGTACCAAAAGGTTGCAGGTTCGAGTCCTGCGGTGGTCACTTTTTTTTATGCTGAATTCCGGCCCACGTGACGGTGTACGCGTCGAGAAAGCCACCCAACGCGCACCCCTCCCGACCACCATGCTCCTCTCTCAACACTCTTCCAACCCCCTTGAAGTTGGTTCCTCCGATCCACGTAACAGGGCTTACCACAGAGAGTATTTGTCTGCGCAGAAAGTAAACGGTGTGCAAAATTTCACCTCGGAGGATGGCGGTGGGAATCATGCTCGCCAAGAGATGGCTGAATATCACGACCATCTTGCTCAGCTGTATAATCACCCGCTGTCCGTCACGGATTCGAGGTCGAATGCAGACGCGCTCCCCGTCATGGTCGATCTCGACGAAAGTGATGACGAACCAAACTCTATGGACTGTCCGAAAGATATGTGCGACCTGGACGCTTATGAAGACGACGAAGACGCCGACGATCCGGATGCACCCGGGGAAACGGACGAGGAAATGACGATACACTCCAAGTCCACAGACGAGCGGGAAGAAATCCAACTGGAGATCGCCAGTTTGCTCGCAGCCGTACCTCAACTATCGCACGATTACCGAATAGTCGACCGCCTAGGCACAGGGACGTTCTCATCTGTATACAAGGCCATCGACCTGTGGTATCATACCAAATGGGATAATTCGCCATGGCATGAACATCATTCTCCTACTTCGTCAGCACACTATCAAACGATGCCGTACCTCAAAGGGAGCAAAGTCTTTGTTGCAATTAAACGTATCTACGTGACAAGCAATCCAGAACGTATACGAAATGAGATATCCATCATGGAAGACTGTCGAGGAACTCGTCACACCTGCCAGCTCATCACCGCCTTCCGCAATCAAGACCAAGTAGTCGCGATCATGCCCTACAACCGTAACGAGGATTTTCGCGTCAGTATCTAGACCACAGTTCCACAATGTCGCTTGTAACTTTGTTCCTAGGACTTTTTCATGGACCTCTCTATGGCGGGCCTAAAGGCATACTTTCGCTGTATGTTTCGGGCCCTGCGTGATGTTCATGCTCGCGGCATCATCCATCGCGATGTTAAACCTGCCAACTTTCTTTTTGATCCTCAGACCGGCATCGGTACGTTGTGTGACTTTGGACTAGCTAGTGTACGTCTCGGACAACTCCTTGCGAATGTATGCTCATAATCCAACTTCAGCGGATGGACTCGTCGACACCAATGCATGGTGCATGCCTCCATACCCCACCATCCCGAGCTTCTCCCCATGGAAAAATTAGATCACGAGAGGAGTACGACGCGGAACACCTGAAGAAAATGCAAAAGGATGCTCGCAACAAAAGCTTGTGGACAAGCGATAGAGTTGGGTATCCTGAGAAAGACACTCGGTCTGTTTTCAAAACAAACCACTGTTTAGCCCATCTCAACGATCTGTAGGCCACATTCAAAAGCCAACCGAGCAGGTACGCGGGGATTTCGGGCTCCAGAAGTTCTGTTCAAGTGTGGATCACAAACAGGAGGTGAGCTAATTCACCCGTGAAGATAGGCCTGGATCTGATTTTCCACCAAAGCAATTGATGTCTGGGCAGCCGGCACAATCTTACTTTTCTTTTTGACGAGAAAATTTCCGTTGTTTCAATCGAGCGATGACACCGAAGCTCTAATGGAGATCGCCGCTATCATTGGTCGGCAGAAAATGGAGAAGGCTGCTATCCTACACAGTCCGTGTCTTTGTTTTGGGTGATTTGCTATAACGTTATCTTTCAGGTCGCACATTCTCGACAAATGTGCCATCCTTGACTCTCGAGGGAATCAGTTGGCGAGGGTTTGTTGAGAGGCAAAACCCTGAATTGATGAAGATGCCACATCCCAACACAAGTTACTATCCGTATAATATGCATGAAGTGCGACCGACACCCGATCACCCCCCTTTGGCATCATCGTCACATCCGTCGCTTTCCCCCAAACATGATGAGGACCATTCATCATCACGCTCTTCCACACCGACGCATAGGGTTCCTCATCCTTCGGAAGATTCGCACAGAGCTGACGTGGAAGATGCTCTTTCTCTCCTGAAGCAATTAATGGAGCCGGAATCCCACCGCCGAATTACCCCACGCGGCGCGTTATACCACCCATTCCTAACAGACTCATCGGAGCCTGAAGATGATGAGCTCTTTCCGCATCCTTCGGGCGAAGGTGTATGTCGGAAATATCATTTTAAAGACACGGTTACGGAAGAGCATTGTGCGCTGCTCAACATTGATGGACAAGAAAAGGTCAAGAGGCTGGTAGCTGGCGAAGGAATAGCTATTGGGAGTGCACCTTGCGAGCTTCACAGAAAAGAGTTTAGGTTGGAAGGCTGACGTTAACAAGCTTGTATCGTGTCACATTTGTGCTTACTGTCCCGCCGATTGTTGCGCGAACTAAAAAAAAATGACCACCGCAGGACTCGAACCTGCAACCTTTTGGTACCGTTGGGCAGTCGAAGCCAAACGCGCTACCATTGCGCTAGGTAGCCTTGAGGAGATGCTAAATTTGTTGGATGAATTACATTGCTACAGCAAGTTGGACTATTCTTTATGGTGTGCTAGGCCCAACTGCCTTGGGGATCACCTCAACTTCATGGCACTCAACTGGGTGACGATTGTAGATGCCAGGCCCCTACTCCTACAGGGCGAAATCTCGATCGAGACCGTTGACAGCGTTAAATGCAACCTCACCATTCCACCAATTGGCTTGGGTGGTGGGCTGAAGAAGCTCGAAGGGGTCGGGACGATGATCCTCACAGATCAACGGGTACGCACTCATGCACATGTTCGGATATACCATAACGATGCTTATTGGAGAACAGCTTATTTGGACCAGCCCCGATGTCAAGTCGTCTTTCAAGTCATTGACAATACCCCTACCTGCCGTTCTCTCCTCCAAGTTCGAGCAACCCATATTTGGGGCGAACTACCTCACGATAGGCGTGAAACCCACTCCTGAGGGTGGTTTGACGAACGGGACCACGCTCGAAATCAGGTTTATGAATTCCGGGATGTTTAGATTTGCGAGCATTTTGGAGAAGACACGCGAAAAGGCGATATTCATGAAGAAGCAGTCGGTTGAGGACGAGGAGCAATTACGTTTGTACCATCCGCGTCTATGATTATTTCTGCCCATTCACAAGCGTGCCTTTATACAGCCGAGTATACATCATCTGGCACATCCTCGGCGAGTAGATCCGCACCCTATACAGATCTTCCTCCAGGCTATGATGGTTGAGGAAGATTTTCTCGGCGTTATTACTTTATGTTGGCGAAGGAATACATATATACGCTCATGCTGACAATGCGTTTGTTCGAGAATAATAGTCGTTGATGGATAACGAGTTGAGAAATTGGAGGACTGTAAAAGCAAATCTCGCTGGGCTCATGTAGGTCAGTTCACAGGCCGTGAAATGGAAATGGGCGGTCTTCTTGACACTGCCAAGATCTGGAATGGCGTATGGCCAGGGGTTCTCCTTCAGTAGAAATCTCCCAGATTGTGGCTCAACGGAACATATAGCTGCTTGCCCGACTTTACCGAACAGGATGTGCACGCCATCTTGGCAGATTCCCGCGATATCAAAACCAGTTACGATCCGAACGCCTCTAAACCAACCAACGCGTTCCAAGGAGTTCGCATTCATTTGCATGTCAGGCAAAGCGAAACAAAAACGCGGAGGGCCTGAGACTGTGTTGGAAAACTGTGATTGCGTCAAAGTTGTCTCCGGAATGGTCAGGTATTGAGTCGGACAGGCAAAAAAGACAAGAAGCAACGTCGCAAGGAAAAGAATACGAGATGGTGAGACCCCCAGAGTCGATAGCAAGGGAGAAGAACGTGTTGTCGCAGCCGACTCGGCACTGAGCAGGAAGAGATGGGGGAAAGAAAGGGAAAGGTGGCGGATGATGCGGATGATGACGTGGAAATAGACGATACCAGTGATGTGAGCGCGGATCGAGGGACGACAAATCGCCTCAAGAAGTCCATACCGACACAGGAAATACGCCCATTGAATGTTTATTCGCAACATCTCATTTATGTAACGTCACTAAGGATGAAATACGATCACTGTACGTGTCAACTTACTTCTTATGTGTGCCTCGACTCAGTTGTATCCAGATTCCAATTCCGAGCCTTTGTCCGCCTGGATATGTTGGGTTCGCCTGCTTTTGAGTTTGAGACAAGGAAGATGCGGGCAAGGTCATCCAGGAGGGCGACGTCCTTGCGTGCAGAGACCATGCAAGCCGGAAGCGGACACAGGCAAGTATGCAAACGTGTTCTTGAGACACTCACTCACTCAACCTACCATACCCTCCAAAGACCCATCTTCCATTCCCTTGTTCACTCGGATCCGTCCGCTAGCTTCGCTCAATACCTAGTATTACATGGCCGGACGATGTCACGCACGAACAAGTCGCTCGCCCCACTCCAACCATCCGGTGGAAAACGGCGTGAAAAGGCTGTCAAGTACAATCTCTCTTGCACGAAGGCAGTGCGCTCTCCCACTCCTCCAATCTCAACTGCGTCTTCTATACTGTAATCCTACCCAACAGCCCAGTGGTCGCGGTCGAGCTGGAAAAGCGTACCAACGTGTCCAACGCACCAAGTCAACAGTTGTGGTGACACCAGAAACCTAACGACAGGAGATCATGCTCGACAACAGCAGTCAAAAAGATGCCTTTTTCTTTTCTCACTCTTTTGCTGAAAAAATCGGTCAATTCACATTCACAGTACAAGCAAGGTTTCTGCAGGCGTCAGCCAGCTATCACCTCCCGAGTTTATGAGCGTATCTACACATTTCAGTGATACAACGGAAAAAATGAGCGACTGTTGAGTAGTAAAGTGTTAAGTAGGCACCCAAATATATAACCCGTATATTTAGAAGAAAAGACAACTCGATGACAGACTCCCTTGACCATAGACATTCCTTTCCTAGACTTCCCGGCCAAAAAGCCGGGATATACCTGCGTCCTCTCTAAAACCACCATGTGAGTTACGATGGTGGGTAGATTCGAGAGCGACTCCAGCTGCTGTCCAAGAAGTTAAACTTGGGATTAGAGAATTAAGCTTCACAGGGGGACGTTGAGGTTGAGAGTGCGGAATATTAGGGTTGTCATTGGAAGGAGTGAAATATGAATCAGATGGACCGGGTGTAGAATCAGCTGCTGAAGGTTGCGGTGGCACGGAAGCAGAAGAAGGCGAAATCCCGGAGATCGTGTGTGATGCGGCTTGTTTGAAATTGTGCACCGTTCTACTTATTGTCCTCAATACCGACGCACGATCTAGCCATGGGGCGTCTGGTTCAGGGCGAACACTCTCCTCTACACCCCCACCTTGGTTCATGAACGTTGAGTGAATAGATGAATCTGAAAGACCTCGCCGGCGTAAGCTCCGCTCCACCAGAGGGCTAGGGACATCGCGTGCCTCCGAATCTTCAATATTCTGGGGGTAGACAGGTGGGGCGTCAAGGATTGCATCCACGTCGCGCGAAAAAGGTATCTTTTGTTTTCTAGCCATAGATCTGCCTATAGTGGAGGCACCTGCTTCTGCAGGGTCTGCCAATGAAGATTGAGAACGCTGGGGGGTGCGAGGCAGGACGACCCAAGGATCCGATATGTCATCTGGATGCAGTGCACCCGCGAAGATGTCCATCACGCTACGGATGTTGCTTTGTGTCGAGGCTTGGGGGAGAGTACGCAAACCCGGAAGACGACCATTTGTCCCATCATTATCCGGGTGTGCGGAGAATACGCTGGTCACTGATTTGCCGCTTCCAGTGCCAGAAAACTCGACATTGACTGTGGTAGCAGTAGCTGCAAGTGCGGGGCTGAGCTTTGGCACGGAACGTGATACACGAATGTTTCCGTGACCACTGTTGGTCGGCTGAAGTGTTCGAGTAGCCGACGAAAGCAGGCTCATATCGTGTAATGAAGAACTGAAAAGCTTCGAGAACGGGGTCATCCAACTTGCCCCAATACCAATACCAATTGCCTTTCTTTCCTGCTCCATCGCTTCCACTTTTGCTGGATCTAGAGCCACCTCGCTGAGTTTCGCAGCAATAGTCGGCTCGAGGATGACATCATTCAGAGTTACGCGCATTTGACCCATCTCCTCGAGAACCTCCTTGAAAAGTCTGAACAACCCCCGAAGGTCCTTCCGTGTACATAACGTGGTTATCTTGTCGTCTTCGAGCCATACACGATATTGCGCCCGCAGATGCGAGATGTCCGATAAAATACCACCAACTGTTGTTCTAGAAAGGTGCTTAACGTCTGCACCACGTAGGTGTTGGCGTTTAAGGCGTTTCGTAAGCGTCAGTGCGTCAGCCTGTGTCATGCGGCAAAGGAGGGAATGCATGCGTTCCAGAAGGCTCGATATTGGCGAACCAACACCGTCAAACAACGACGAAGAGTCAGAATGGCCGTCGTTAGGAGATATAGACGACTGTTCCATAAAGGGCGGTGTTACTTGGCTGATACCATGTGACGGAAGAAAACGGTCGGTCTGCACGGCTTTCGTCGCTTGGTTCTGGTTCAACATCTCTTGATCATATTCTGCTTCATTATCCGTATCGAGAGTAAGATGAAGGGGTAGGAGTCGGGGCTGGGGGTGAACGAGATTAGCATAGCTTGATGCTGAAGCTGACAAAGACTCTGCGGGAGAAAGGGGTCTGCGACCTGTTTCTGGAGTCAACGGCTCCTAGCAGCTAGCGTCAGCTAGACTACATGAGGCGAGAATGACTTACATATGTGCGGCGGGCTCGTGACTCGACACTGGATGGACGTCTCGTGGAACTAAAAAGCTTACACTCCTGTCAGACGAAATAGGTCCTTTGGAATCATGGTCCTTACCGGATCTTTGGCGAAGGAGGATGGCCCACTCGACGGCCGAGAATATTTTGATGGTGTTTCGACTGTCCCATTGGTCAATTCACGCCGTATAAAGAATACGGGGAACATTTTACCTCGTATGGGTGGTGCGATACTCTGTTCATCCATCTCCCTTTGTAATGTTTGCAAATCCTCGCGCGATTCTGTCAATAATTTGTGTAACTCCTCATTATCCGCTTTCAACATCTCATTGTCTACCACCAAAGACTCGATGACTTTGGTCACCTCTGGGTCCTCTTTTGCAGTAGATGTGGTGGCACGCTAAAACTGGAAATGAGAGTCAGGACGGAATGTCGACTATTGGGAGACAAACGGAAATTTGAAGACCCTTCAACCTAGAGCGTGCGTCCTGTAGGAGTGATCCTGACGATTCTATACGCTGCAAGCGTCTTAACTCGAGGTCATCTTGCAACCGGCGGACTTGGGTTTGTAAGTTGTCTGAATGGAACTGTGAATTGACCTGTCACTCTAAATCTGGCCGAGGATGATTCACCTGTACGATCAATTAGGGCAGCAAGGCGTGCCTCTGCGAGCTTCGCCCGCTGAGACTGGCTGTCACGCTCTTGTCGAATGTCATCATTCTCTTGAAGGACTGCGGATAGCCTGGTGTCCAACCCCACGGCACGCGCGTGTTGAACGCTCAATTTCGAGACTGCACTGCGGGCCTCCTCCAACTCATGTAGCAAGGTCTTATTCGACGCCTCCACAACCTCGCTGTTTAAAAGTGCTTGACTGAGCCGCTGTACTAAACAAGTCAAGACATCGCAGGGGCATCTGAGGCGAACAAAAGTTGACCTTCTCGAGTACCGCATTTTCTCTCAGCAGCTCGCCCACTCGTGCATCAAGCTCGGCCTGGCCAGACTCGGTGACCTCAGGTGGGCTGTTTTGGGTAGCTTTCTGGAGCGTAGAATTGCTCAGCTGTGCTGGGGGTGAGAACGTGGCGTCATGGAGCATGCATGCAAGACAAACCTCGTGCCTCCGTACATACGCCTCGTGGCGCTGCAACAATGCAGACCCCACCTCTGAGCCGGTAGTCGACATACTGTAATACCCTGTCATAACATTTAAGCTCACCTGCACTGAGAACAAGCCTGCTTTCGAGCTTGGATTTGAAGGCAGTCCAGGCGTTGGTAGCTTCACACTCTTCGCTCCCGCAACAGCAACAAACCTGTCTCTGGGGCTCGGGAGAGGGCACCCTAGAGAAGTTGGTTAAGGCAAGCGTAAGGTCATCGATGGTGCTTGTGGCATGGTCAAGGCTGCTGGTCAAGGGTGAATCCGGGGTAGCGGGACGGTAGTCTGAAGAGTCAACCTGCATCTGAGAATGAGAGTTGTAAACAAGGAACACAAATGAATCCACAAAGGACAGATCCTTCCTGGGAATTTCCAAATATGGTAATGAACCACTATTAGATCAGATTAGCGAGTGGGATTAAAGTACTTGTGGAAGAGAAACATGAAATCATTGATACACACGATGTGAATGTGACGATGAAATACGCAGACGATGACTTTGTATATTAGCTCCAACCCTCATTCCAACCCAACAATTTTGAGCACAAGCTCTGAAATCCACGCAGAAATCCTACTCCATTGGCTCCTGTTAGGAGCCAAAAATTGGAAGCTTGTCGCTAGTCCTTCCATATTCAGCTCTTCTAGTCGCCCCTTCAGTCCCGGTACCCCATTCCCTTCATCGACAGTGTTTAGGGTGGACATCGACCCCCCTTGAACAGCTAAAGTGCGTAAAGGATCCTGGGAGAGACGGAAGATATTCGACACAGTCCTGATGATCGACGCGTTTCCCGAAACAGCAAATGTTTCCTTGATCCTGTCCTGTAGCGTATCGTAACTGAGATGCAAAGCATTGAGCCAAACACGGTCGAAGTCAAAGAATGAACCATCCCTACATCATAGAGAGTAGCTCCGGATAAGCTATGCTCACATCCAAAAGGATGTTATACAATATCTCTGTCTCCGCGTCATCGCCTTGCGCGGTCGTGAGCATAGCGGTGGCAAAGGAGACCACAAATAATGCTCTTGTGCTATCAGTGATCGGAAGCATGTCGATCTCGACACGTGGGACGAAATCGCTATCGAGTGACGGTCTTGCGGTAGGAGCAAACTCTTCTGCACGGCAATCTTGCAAAAGCTTGACATAGGACTCGCGTGTAGTGGAGAAAGGAATTAGGGCAACAAAGTAACCTAGAGCGTCGGGAGGAAGCACATATGGTGCACCCTGAGGAGGCTGCTCGCCACAGCGTACAGCGACGGAAAGCAGGCTTCTGAGAACTGTCTCCGCGGAAGATTTAAGGTGACTGTGGCGAACCCCCTTGAAGATGATGGAGGCCAGGGAAAAGGAGAAACTAGACTCGAAAGATAGGCATAACAGGCGATCCAGTTGGCAAACGGTATCCTCGAGCTGCGTACGACCCTCCAAAAGGACCTTAGGTATTGTATTTTCATCAAATGCCCCATGCAGTTCAAGCGTTTCCGTCGTTGCACGCAAGAGGTCTGCGGCTTCAGCGTAAATGGAAGTATAGCTGGACTGAAGCAGGGCAACCGCAAGCCAAAACACCTGGCAGAGGTACCGTGATCCTTCCGGCAACGAGGGAACCACCTTGCAGATGCATCGAAGCATGCAGACCACGGCTACTGTGTCCGTCTCAGTAGACTGACCTAATGCAGTTTTAAACGCCACGAGCATTTGATAAACAAGATCGTCATCCACATCCGAGGTTGCTAATGTGCCAAGCACCAGGAATGCCCTCGCTTGAATCGCCGTGGGGAGCTGAAAAGCCGTCGAAGTAGCCAAGCTCATCCATCGCGCTCGCCAAACATTCAAGACTCCTGAAATGGCTATAAATATGAAAAAGCGCACGCTGGGTTGTTCTCACCTTTTGATCCTGCTGTAACCTCGACAATCTTAACAAGCAGTCGTGTCAAACCTTCTTGAGAATCGATCATTGCTTTGTCGTTCGGCTGGTCATAGTTGCAATATTCGCTCGTGACTGATTGTCGGGTGAGACCAAACAATTGAAGGCTTTCGATAGTCATGAGCTCGTCCATAAGTGCCCGCAGATCGGGCCCACCGGGCTCCTCCGCTTTAGAGAGGAAAAGCGACTGCAGGAAGTTCATGATAATACCATAAATAGACTTTCGCACGAGCGTTTGGCCGGCCCCAGCGACAAGGGTGACAATGTGGCAAATGTCGGGGACATACAGCTGGTCGAAGGCTGCCTGTTTCGAATGGTTGCTAGCAATTAGAGCAAAACGGGTCAACGTGGCAATTTCATTCCAATGAACATTCTCAGGCAAAGTCCTCGACGGTTTGAGGGACGTCTTTCCAAGAACCTTCCGTAGCTTGGAAAAGATCTTCCCTCGCACATTGATAGACGCGAGCGCGGCGGCAGTTCGGGCAATTATTTCACACCTGCGTGAGCCAATACCACCGTCTGTGGCCGCGCGGATCAACTCGTCGAGGACTACATTCACGATGGTTGGCTCAAGCTTTCCGATTTCAACCCAGATATACTTGTGGATCATGGAAGAAATCTAATAAAGCACGTCAAGATCGTGAAGAATCTGAACCAAGTAATGCCACGCACTTCTGCGTCCGCGATCGTCAGATCTATCAAAGTGCGAATGCAGTCTCGCAGTCGCGCGCCCGAGTGCTCGTACAAAGAATTTGAAGGATTGCAAAAGTGAGCCAAGTTTCTGACCCAAGGACTCATATACTGAAGACAATTGATGCGCTGTGCGACATCGGCTTTGTCCATTCCCGTGGAGATCACAGACAAGAAATCAAGCGTGAGCTTTGGAGCGAATCCAGCGAGTCGATCGCTCAGGCTGGTGACGAATGCAGATAAGTCGCCGGGAATTATGCCAGCTGAAGAGACGATATCAGAATGAAAATAGATGTCAAATGAAGAAAGCAGATTTGCTCGCCTTTGGAGGCAATAGTTGGATTCTTGTCATAGTCAAGGTACGAGCAAATCGCGGCGAGCAGATCGTATGCAGCACCACGAAGTTCCTCCTGGTCAGAGTTGATATTGATCATACCCACGTGCAGAAGGGTAGCAGAGATGTTAGAGAATCTTGGGAACCTCTCAATACGGAAGACTTGGTTATCGCGAAGGCGGCTTTTTGCGGTTCTGATTGCCTGTGAGGAGGAGGATGAGCCCTTAGAAAGATCATGTTGTTTGGGATATACCTTGACAATGTTATCACGATGCGGCGAGGAGAAATAAGATATCACTCCTTGTCTACTTAGCCTGATGATAAATTCGTGTGGGTCCAATCCCGTCGAGACATTATAGGCATCGCTAACATCAGCCAAAGATATAATCTCGGTCGTTTTACATGAAAGAGAAGGTGAAATGACTGCAGCTCGAATCTGCTCCAAGAGTCAGACCCATGAGACACAGGAGTCAAAATGACGGACCGAAGTTATACGGATATGAGTGAGGGCAACCTCCATGTTGACTGGCATACGAATATCGTGTGTATGCCTCATTGTCACCTCCGTAAAGGTGCTGCCATTTTCGTGCTCCAGAGATGCTTATGATCCGCGTCACAACCAGAACTCGCAATTATCACTAGATACGTACTGGTATACTCCAGAGCAGGCAGGCAGGATTGAGGGACATGTTGTAGAAGCTCGGTAACGGAGCAACAAGCCTTGATTCCACTCGAGAGGATTGTGCCTGTCAGTGAATTCAACAAATGCATCACCATCTACCGAAAAAATAGCACAAGCCTGCAGATATATTGTATATTCGTCTCAGATAGCGTTGGGTCAATGAGTTGGCATTCAAAAAGTAACCGTTCATGAACCGCTGGCGGACATCCATAGGTATGAGCTGGGAACATGTCTTCAGCCATTGGACAGGAATCTCAGAAGTAGATGTGAACGAAGTGCAGTCTAAGATTATCTCGTAATGTCTCTTCCCGTATTCAAGGCTAGTCAATGTCTAACGACGCAAGATCAATAACACACAGGTTTGTGGTTATGCACACTTGCCTTTAGAATATGATACATCAACAGCTCAATGTCGAGAGCTTCCACATCTATTTTGCAGACGCGTAAGACGAAGATAGCAGGGACATCCTGCTAATAAAAAAAGTTAGAGCCAGACATCATTATATTCGAAACTTACCTCCGCAACATCTGCAGAAACAAATATATCTCGGACAGATTCAATGCTACGATGAGAGCATCTGTTCATCAAATCAAGGAATTCTCGGTGTTCGGAACTTTGGAGGAGAGAAAGACGCGGAACCTCGGGAGCTTCCTGAAGCTCGACAAGAAGGTTGCACAATTGGTCCCATGCACGTCTGGCGCCCATCGTCACCGAGTCGTCCTCATTATTGGGCTTCACGTAGCTGAGTAGCTCCTTCCCGATCTTGTCTGCATGTTTATCTAGAAAACGATGTAACACTATTGTATCCGTGTCGTCTGCAGTGGTGCCTAGCCATTCGCCACCATCCTCGTCAGCGGTTGTTGCGGAGTATTTCTGCACGGAGGTTTACGTTCGATTCGTTCAGGTAGCAGCTGTAAATCACATACATTGACCTCACTGAGGAAACGTGTAACGTTCGTGATATTCGCTTTCAAAAACTCATTGAGGCAGACCATGTGTGCCTCCTTTGCGAAGAAAATGTTGTTGGCCAAATTTTGCATGACCTTAGCAATGATCATGAGGCCACGACGGATGACTCCGTCGTCTTTGGGTACCTCAACATCAACTATTTCCGGAGCGACGATAGCAGGGGAAATAAAGCTAAATTATACGTGAATGATTGAGGGCGTGTTGAACAAATGATGCACACCGAAGAAAGATAAATGCACCGAGGGCAGCAAATTTGGATTCAGGCCAAACCTGATAACTGGCGAGCCGTGAGATATTATAATGCATGAACCACAATGATTCTTACACTGCTTTCGCCAAATGGGCACATACTTCACGAATCATCCTCCAAGGGGATAAGTGAAAGGCTGCCGAAAGTTAGGAATAACACTTACGGTGGGAGTGCAGGTACTGAGGAACCAATGATCTCAAGGAAGGACGACGCAATGAACTCAACATCCCGTTGATTCTGATCCAACTTGTGTTTGGGAGTTTTTGTCGGATCCAAATCATAAGCGTGGCCCGGAGGCATTGACGTCATGGTTTTGATCAATGGCAGAATCAGACCGCGCAGGTAGTTGTAGCCGTGTATCCTGGCGAAAGCAGATAAGAATCTTGTACAAGTCGAGTTGCCTCGAAACAGGTCTGCGTCGCTGGCTACTCTGGATGTCGGTTTACAAATTTTTCATGAAGGGAAACTTTACCGGTGTGTGCTATCTCACGGTCAATCATCGTCTTCAGCAGTGCTACCAGGGAGGCCCTGGTATCGAAAATATTCATAAGCACCGAGATCATCATGTCAACCTCGCCAGCCGGACAGCATTCACATATCACCATGGCGAGGACCATCTATGCGTACTTCAGCAAGAAACTCGAGGCAACAGAGATAATCCATACATCAGATCCTCTTACTAACTACAAGTAAAGATGTCAGCAGCAGATAGAACGTTTTAAGAGATGGTCGAACCTCCCGTAGTTGATTCCGACGAGCTTGCAATTCCGGATTACGCTGTGGCTCGAACTTTGCGCCCTTACTCAATACACGAGCAAAGACATGAACAAATATCGTCCGTTTCCCAAGATCCGGATCGTAGGCCAGTGCGATACAGTGCTTGACAGCGTTCTCGGAGTTGGCAACGACTAGATGAGAAAGTCCAGTTATAACCAACTCGCGTATATCGACTTCTTTCTGGAATGATAGCATTCTCTGTACGAGGGTGAGCAAACGATTGAAGATTGCAAGTCGTGTGCGTTACCTTCTGCACCGAAGGAACGTCCGAGGTCGAATCAGATATCTAAGACTGCGATGAGGGAGTGGTGCATAACAAAGAAAAAGGCCGTACTGGTTGTTCTGCATGGCAAACTTCAAGTGCTCTGAGGAGTACATGGGTGTACCTGATAAACAAGCGGGAAACTGCGTGGCCCGAGTCGTCACCATCATTGGGGACACTGCCATCGATGGATTGCAGCTTCAAACGATCCAGGAGCAGGACAGCGGTCCGCAAGACAAACATATTAATGTCGTACTGAAGTTGAATGGCATCGGCATCCACATTCTGAAATCGGGATCTGTCCAAGGGCGATTCCATACACATGCAGGGAGAACTCACAAGCAGCGGATCTTGGAACCATTCCATGATCGTGTCCAAGATTCGATTTCTTGATAGGTCATCCTTACGAAGTGTTAGGGCATCCGTGCGCTCGCAGACACTGCAAACCAAGCTGCAGAACTTGACACGAATACGATACGAGGCTGGATCGCTGAACCTAGAGATGAACCCGACGAGAACATGAAGCAGTGACCCAAGATCAATACTCAGGGCTTCGTCTGGTGGGACCTGTGCGTTATCAACGAGTGATTTCAAAACTGATATGAGCTTGACAAATGATTAGCAGCTATTCGAATCGAAATATTCTAACTAACTTGGTCTAGAAACAAACCATATTCGTCTTTGAATTCTGAACCAGCACCATCGGTGATGTTCCGGGTGATTCTGAGGAAGAGTCATCTAAACCGAATGGCAGGGAAAACAAAATGAACATACTCGTCAAGGTGCTTGAATAATCTCCCAAAGAGGCGCGGGCTCAGTTCCGAACCTAGCGCTTCCCTCGCCACTTCACGCACGCGGATGGTATCGTCGACAAGGGCAGCTGTTAGGAATTCAATGAAGATATTGACCAGTTCACCGGGATCTCGCAGGATGCGCATCTCATCAGGAAGGAATTCCGCTGGGATGACGGTAGTCAGTGCGCCAGGTTCGTGCTCATTCTGCACCGTAGCACCACCAAAAGCAGCCAGAAACAGCGTAAGATTCCGCCACTGAAAGAATTTCTCCTGCTTTGGACATGAATGTCAATTGCCTCGAGTCCAAACAGGAACCCTCACTTCCAGTAACAAGGTCTGCTCTTGCTTGCTCAGATATACTTCATCGAAAGCGGCAATAGCTGCAAGAGGATTTGGAACAACGAATTCCGACAGTGAACTCCATCTCCAAAAGCACTCTTCCCACACAGCGATGTTGATTGGAGAAGTATAGGCGACCAGGCGCAGCAGCTTTCGTACACGTTTCTGTTCACGAATACGACCTTCCCCACATAAGAGAGGAGTAGAGTAGCAACCAAGTTAGATACTAGCTTACCGACAACGATGACGCTTGGATCACCCAATTGCTCGTATATCGGGTTGCGCTTTGATCGTTCCTCTTCAGTTAGGCCCATGTTTACTGGGGCATCAGGATGACGTTCGGCTTGTGCGATAAGACGAAGGCCTTGCGCTGCAAGCTGCGAGACCTCACTATTCACGGAGGTAAGTGATACGAGGAACGCTATTTCACTCAGAGCGAAAGCCGGGATACGGTCTGGATTGTATTGTAACCGATTTGCATGATCATCCTACACGTCCCATGAGAAATTCATGACCAGAGAGAGCGATAGGAACACACGCGGCTTTTCCTATGATACGTCTCCATAACTTGATGGCATACAGATATCCAAAGCCTTTGACTATCGGGCTCGAGCCTGGTCATAAGAAGTTTCTTCGACTGACACAAGAGTGCGGTTGCACTGTTCGTTGACTAAGAAAGGGTGGAGCAGAAACAATCGTAAGTCACTCACAGACTTTGCTTTAAGCGATCCTCGAAATAAATATAATCATGATCCTCTGGAGACATTCGGAAAAACATGTCTACGAGACATTGGAAGGTTGTCGCAGCAGAAATCTTGACCGCAGTGTCTGCTTCGGAATCCCAAATACGCGTGAATGTGGTACTCCACTGGCGCGAGTCCTCTTCATCTGTCGGAAGCAAAGAAAAGCTGAAGTCTGCACGCCAAAGTGCTAAAATAGCTAAAAGCAGGAGGTCCGTGTCTGTTAAAGTCTCTGATGTGAAGCGTTTGGCCTTGGGCCGTGTCGCTGCTCGCCGAATGTTGCCATCGGTGTCGATCTCACTGCAGCGCGTGGAGGCAGTCTAGGCGGACGCGTGGGCGGAGACAAAGGGAAGAAGCTAAAGTAACGGTACCTCGTAAATCCTTCGCGATCTCAATGCAATAATTTTATGGAGATTTTCCATTGAAGGTTGCCACGGAAGCCGGGCCGCCTAACAAATGCTATAAAATTCTATATGCATTAAATTCATGAGAAATACCTCTGATGCAAGAATCGATGCAGCCTTGATAGCACAGATCTTGATGGCATCCGCACGCTCAGGTTCCAGACATGCCACAAAAAGGGGTACCGATTCTTCATCTGGGAGGAACCGGGATACTGCCACGAGCGCTTCCGCGTATGTTCCAATGTCAATTTCATCGAATGAATCCCAGAAGGGTTTTTGCTTCATGCCAGCCAACATAGCCATCTACAAGGTCCATGAGCCGTGCGCATTACATTGCCAACGTTGCAGGTCATACCTTGATCTCATGCGCCATATCCGTCGCGAAGTGTCTCAGCGGCAACTCGCCCTCTGGCGAGATTCTGAATCCAGCACGACACATGTCAATGGCACAAACGAAGGCTACATCCGACAATTTTGAATGCGTATTCACGTGACGGACAAGGTCCTCCACAAACCGAACATCCTGCTGTGGTGATTGTGTAAGTATCTATAGGCAGCAACAAGCAAGCTTACCTTTCGATGGGATGTAGACTTTTGAAGCTGCATAAAATTTGCAGTACGGGAATGTGTGTCGATTTGATAATCGGTTGTCAGTCGATCAGTCCACAAAGAGGAGAGAATGGTTAGGGTGGGCCAGAGAGCACGCTCTCGGCCGGACTCATTGGCGATATAGAGAAGATCGAAGACCCGTTCAGGGGAACCTTCAAGTCGTCCCCGCGTACGGACGGCTTCGTTGAATTCCTGAGGATACAGTTCTACCCAGTTCCATAAAGCCATGCGAAGGGGAATCGCAACTGCAGCTTGGGCCTGTTTTTTCATGTTTACGAGGAGGGATGAGAGCTCATGAAGAACCTGAACGAGACGCAACCTATCCATGGCACTATGAGTCATGAGAAGCAAGTCGACAGTGTCTGAATTGTCTTCAGCGGTATTTGCAAGATAGTGAATTTTCGTGCGGATGCGATGGAAAACTACCATCCAATTCGAAGCAGATAAGCAATATACTATACGACCAGCGAACTTGCTTATGAGGATGTTGAGGGCCATCGTCGACTTGACGAGTGCCATGTGAGTACGCTCGAAATGAAATGCGCGGTTTGTCTGGCCTAGTCCAGAAGCCGCGCCTGATGATTGGAAAGAAGGAGCAGATGACTTCAATTTAAGGAAGGGCTTTGACGCCTGGGAGATATGTGGAGGGAGGGGAGGACCATCATATGCATGGTCGCTTGATGTGGGAATAGGAATGTCAACAGACTCGAAATCGTGGAGAGAAGCGTCAGGAGCGAGGTTAGAGGAAGACATGAGTCGACTCTCTGGAGGGGCAGTTTGTCGAAGATAGAGAACCATGACACTCAAAACATAACGAGCACAGTTGTCGTCGAGTGGATCTAACTCCATCCAAGGAAGAGGGGGAGTGGAGGGTGGGAATTCGGAGGACGGTTTATGAGGATTCCTGGAATGCCATGTGGTGGAAGAAAGGACAGAGGCGTTGCTATTCGCGAGTGTCTGTCCAGAGATTGAGTTTGGCTTGCTGGTAGGTGAGCTGGATCGAGGATGGTCATCCTGTCGATAACTACATCTAGAGGACATGGAGACAGATAGGATCTTCAGAATAAATAGCTGGGATTGGAGTGCCTCGATGGTCATCGCACCGGAGGTGTCGATTTGCTGTTTGACAGTAGGTGAGGAAAGGATTGGAGTGCGACTGGAAGTTGAAGAGACGAACCTTGGCAAGTCGTTCGAGAAGCTCGCTGAGGGACCAGGCGATGATATCGAGGGAATCATAAGCGAGTTCGACAAGGGCATCGACGGCACCTTGCGTTGCTGGATCTCCCTCGACCACGTCCAAGGCAAGACCAGAGTTGACGGGGAGCTGAGAGAGAGATCATTGACGGGAGGAAAGAAAAACGCGCAAAGAAGACGACGGACCTTGTTCTTTATTCTGTTGATGAGAGCCTGCACGTTTTTCTGCTGAGGGGTTGCAGAAGCGGCTGAGTAGGCGATGGAGGGTGGTTGAGAGAGGCCATTTCCGAGACCATGATTGGAATCGTTGCTTCTGTGAGCTCTTGAAGATGCCTGTGAAGAGGCTGCGTGACCAGCTGATGCAGACGCTCTGCGGATTGGCATGACTGGGGGATGCACCCGGACGTGTTTACTATACTACTGGAGTCTAGACACGCTCGTCGCTCAAGTCCGTGCGAGAAATATTTTCGATTATGTAATGATCATGCCAAGTTACAAGTTGGAGCCTTGTAAGTCGTGTCTGACTCGAGAAGACGAACGGTACGTATATGTACCGATGGGTCATATTGGCCATGGGTGAGTGGGTCAAAGGGATGAGTTGAACAAGGTTGGGTTGAATCGACTCTGACATATGGCGGCCGCGTACTGGTGAGGGGCACAGCCACGGTGGTGGGATCCATACGGACCCACAAAAGGCAATGGACAACACACTGGGCTTTCTCTGGAGTCCAGCAGGTAAGTGCGTCCATCTCAGACTGACAGTAAACGCTCCATTGTTCTCCATTCCGGGCAAATAGCGGTGCGTGTCCTCTCTATTGTGCACTTAATCAAGCTAGCCCCGTGAATGATTCCCCTGAGGATAACACGCATGACATACGCGCATGCCATCAAGTACGATTATGATCGTCACTTGGACCAGTCGTGAGGATTGTCAGATTGCTTGACGGTTGTTTCCCAACTCCGACGGCCATACTCTCCGCGAGGAACGCATAATTGTCCCCAATCGATTTATATATATTTTTTCCTTCGTTTCAGTCCTCCTCTTCTCGCCATTGTACCCTTCCTCTTATCTTAAGCCCCGTCTAAATCGACCACATCTCGTTCGCATCGCATCGCATTGCTATCGCCCTTTCTCGTTTCTTTCCCTCTTCTCCAGACTCGCTTTCGTGCACTAGTTACTCGTTTTTCTTCCTCCAATTTTCGAAAGAGCCTTCGCTCGATTCCCTTGTCATGTCCCGCCTCGATTCTCATGATCTGTCTCATCCGCCTGGACTACCAAACCCACGTCCCGCTATCGACGTTGATCACATCAGTCTTGGTCAGTATCACTCCTCTGCCCTCGCCAGCCACACGGCACTGCTAGATCGACGTCTTGCCGTATATCCCACAAGTTCGGCCATTTCGGCGGGCTCCCGATACGGAATGCATATTCAGGACAAGGAATTCAACCCTTCCCCAACCCAAGCCGACAGTTGGTTCGTTAAGACCAACAGTCAACCGCCTTCTTTTGCCACCCCCCATTTCTCTTCTCCTTCCAACCACCACCACTCCCCCCCCGTGCTCACTTCCCCCTCCCTTCTTCCCACTGGCCCGCCTTATCACAACCCTCCTGCAGACGTCGAACAGCGCGATCTTTCGCACCCACGAACTTCTGTTCACTCTCGTGACCACCAGTCCGTTGTCCCAAGTACGCCTACCCCGCCAACCAATTCTAATTCTGTTCTGCTTCTGTCATCCCTCTGCTGGAGCGATCTTGAGCCCTGGATGGATGAGGAATACGCAAAACAGGTTTGTGGCCTAATGGGTTGGGATCCTGTAAGCGTTAGGGTACCCCACGGTTCGTCTGACGCTCCCGGCCAATCAGCCAATAACCCGGGATACTGC
Organism: Boletales sp. KT-2023b; assembly: GCA_038089675.1. NCBI lineage: Eukaryota > Fungi > Basidiomycota > Agaricomycetes > Boletales > Boletales sp. KT-2023b. The sequence goes on from JBBPLE010000003.1 coordinate 55,974, forward strand.
TTCTTGACGTTCCCTTCTCCTTCCGTCGCCGCGTCGGTGCTCAGCCAGGTCAATGACAATGGCAGCACATCCTCTCTCGCAATGCCCAACTCCAGTAAACCTTTTGTGCTTAACTGGGCAACGTCCATCCCCGGTTCCGCCACGTCTACTCTCATGACTCCCGCTGCGGTCGTATCCCCTGCACAACAACAGTATCCGAAGGAGTATAGCATCTTTGTTGGCGACCTTGCACCAGAGACGTCCAACTCGGATCTGGTGGCGGTATTTCGAAACCCTGTCCTTGGCTTACGGAACGATCGTGAACCCAAGTTCATCCGCCCTTTTCTTAGTTGCAAAAGTGCGAAGATCATGCTGGATCCAGTCACTGGTGTATCCAGGGGGTATGGTTTTGTCAGGTGAGCGGAAACTCTGCCTTTTGACTACCTTTGGCTGACGTATCTACTAGGTTCACAGAGGAGGCTGATCAACAACGCGCCCTCATTGAGATGCACGGCTTGTACTGCCTTTCTCGTCCAAGTATGTGATTTCTGCCCCTTCAATCCTGCGTTCTCACTTTGGTCCCTTAGTGCGGATATCACCCGCGACAGCAAAGTTCAAACCACACCAGGTCTCTCTAGACATTCCTCTAGTTCAGCTCCCTGTGGCTGCTCGAGCCACTGATTCAAGAAGTAGCAACTTGACAGTATCAATACCGTTGCCGAACTGTAATCAAGTAAGGAGCGTCTCATCACCGATAGCCTCCTTAAGGGGCGGAGGGCCCCCCCTCTCAACAACACCGGTGGGAACCTCTGGTTCCGGATCCTCACTCACGACAAGTGGCTCGGGATCAGTGCCCTCTCTCGGATCTGCATCGAGTACTAGTGTTTCATCTGGTGCTCTGACCCCCGCGTCTTCGGATGACATGCTCAATCTCGCTCCGAATCTGCTAGTACAAGCGACACAACAGTATGGTCCCGCAACGATGGGAAACAACACTGCTGGCATTTCATCGATTCCCTCGGGTGTTGCGCAAGACTCTCATGAAGGCGCATTGCCACGTTACATGATATCAGAAGAATCATGGAAGCATCACGCTCAAGCTCGCGCCATTCTTGGGAACCTGATTGGACCTAATGGAGAGCAGCTCAGTTCTACCGATCCGTACAACACGACCGTTTTTGTTGGCGGGCTATCTCCCCTTATTTCTGAAGAAACATTGCGAACTTTCTTTGCGCCCTTCGGAGATATCCACTATGTAGGTTAATCCAATCCTCTATATTCTTTCGGCGCGCTCACATGAGTCCGTACAGGTCAAAGTCCCCGTCGGAAAGCACTGTGGCTTTGTGCAGTTTGTTCGCAAGGCAGACGCGGAGAGGGCTATTGAGAAGATGCAGGGCTTTCCAATCGGGGGAAGCAGGATTCGTTTGAGTTGGGGAAGGAGTCAGTGTATGTGTCCGTTTGTGCGAGTCATCATCGTCGCTCATTCTTTTTAGATAAAGCAGCACAGGCTGCAGCACAGGCAGCACAGGCGGCCGCCTACCAGGCACAACTTCAAGCACAACTAACTTCTGCCCAAGTATCCCTATCGCCTGAACAGGCTCTTCAATTCCTACAAAAGTTGGGTGTTAATGGGACAGGCGGTGTGGGGGGTATAGATACACCTACTACGGCCGAGTCCGGCTTTGGAGGGGGCGCAGCGTCTGACGAAAAGTTTCGAGCATCCCTGGCAAACACCATCCCTGGCGATGCTACCGACACCCACACACTGTATGATACTTATGCGACCTCTTTTTTAGCGCGTTCACCAGTAGGCCCGAATGCAACAAATCAGTATCAACACGTCAGATCGCAGCTCCATTCATCTTTTTCGCCTTTTTCACCCGACCCCAATGCTTACATCCTTGATGATCGCAAAAGGTCTCCTGTTGACTTGGTAACTACGGATCCCTCGTCGCACGCCTTGGACTCTTTCCATCCCAAGTTCGACTCAGGTATGTTGGACGGGAACACAGCTGTTGATCGCTCAAATGGTCCGCTCCGGATTTCTGGTTGTCACCAATACGGCGCATATTTTGATTCCTCAATCCGGTCAGTTGAATTCAGTCGCTCTGGCTCCCGCCAAGAGCCAGTCTCGCGACCAGCCTCTAGCCAGACCTCATCCCAGGGACAATCTAGTCGTTATGATACTCACGAGGAACAAGACCCCATTCACGATCTTAATGGCACACTGGCGAGCCTTGACCTGGACCCCAAGAGTCCGTGGAGACCAACGGCCAAATCCACCGAGCGCAACACTCCTTGCTAAACACCTTAACCCATTCGTCTAATGTTTCTCGCCGTGTTCCATCTTGACTTCGTTTTACGGTTCCATTTCTGTTTCCTTCGAGAGTGCTGGTTTCGTCTTTCGGTTCACCCTACCCAACTTCCTAGTGGGAATCCACAAACTAATTATTTACACAATGGATTATCTATTGGGCTTTGCTCTTGTTACCCCCGATCGCTCTCGACATGCGCATTCGTATATAACGTTTTGTCTTGTCTGTCGTCAGTTTATTTGTTTGTTCTTGTTTTGTGTTCCTGCAGCACTGCCCACTGGCCTCGGATGAGGCGCATGGATTCAAGTGACTTGACGTTTCTCGGCCAATGCATATCACGTTTTCCTGTCAGACTTATTTTTGAATAACACGAGAACCGATTATGAACTCAAACTACGTCAATGGTATGTAAAGTACTTGACAAGATAAGATGGGTTGTCGCTATCAGAAGTAATTTGCAACCTACAGTGGTCAACGAGCGGGAGAAAAGACATAATCATAACAAGGGTCATGCCAGGGAAAGAAATCAAGAAGGAAGAAAGATCATGCGGTCGCACGGCTTATACATTCGAAGCGCTATTCAAAAGAGCAACACGGCCAGCTGCACCAAGGCCTTCGCCAGCCACATCTCCAAGGATAGCACCAGACTCGGAAGCAACTTGGTTACCACCCGCCATCTGGCCAACGATGTCACTCTGAAGCTGCATTGGGACAAACACGACTTTGCTATTCGCAGATCGAGCCATCTGCTGCAACGCCTCGAGCTGGCGGATTTGCATAGCAGCAGGAGAAGCCAAGATATCGGCAGCCTGACGCATGAGTCGAGCAGAGTCCACCTCAGCACGTGCAGCGATGACTTTGGACTCCCCAATCCGCTTTTGCTGAGCAGCGGAGGACAGCGAAGCAGAAATCTCGGGGCTAAAGATGATATCCTTGATGAGGATGCCCTCGATGGCAACACCCCACTTGTCAGCAACGTCACCCACAATCTCTGCAATTTCGAAAGCAATCGCCTCGCGCTCAGTGACAACGCTCTGGACTGCACGAGCACCGACAACATGACGTAAAGTCGTCTGAGCACGTTCAGTGAGTGCTTGACGGAGGTCAGTGATCCCAAAAGCAGCACGATAGGGGTTCGTAATCTGGAAATAGATCACGGAATCGCTGTTTCCCCGATTAGCACGGTAAGAGCCAGGGAACGGGATACGTACATTTCGACGTTGACATTATCGCGTGTGATGACAGTCTGTCTGCCGATGGGACTGATTTGTATCTTGACATCCACAATTCTCAAGGATTCCGTGCAAACGTTGACTTGAACCAAACCGGGATCCACAGATTTATAAAATTGGCCAAAGCGTGTGACCAAGCCAACCGAACCTCAAGGAGAAGTGAGGCACAAGAGAGGTGATGGAGGATGTATCTTACCCTGTTGAACATTGCGGAAGGGGTTTGGAAACGGGCAACATGGAATAGCACCAAATAGACCAACAACAGTGCCAAGGCCCTGTAGGAACGACCCATAGATACCATGGGTCACCTACATAGATCGTGAGGTAAGCACGTGGTAGAGCGAAACGAGCGTACCTCGCCAGTTCCCAGATCCTGTGCGTAAGATGGCTTTGGTCACAAAATCAGCGAGTGCGGCGCCGGGATACGCATATCTTACCTGCATTTCACTGCGTTTGAGGGGCTGCACATTAATCATATGTGCACCCCCCTCTGCGGCATGGCGCTTGGAAAGGCTGTGTTCCTCTGTCACTGCGAATGTTGAGCCATGCGTGGTGTCGAATGAAGAGTATATCTACCGTGAGGGGCATCGTGATCGACGACATTCCCATGAGAAGAACCTGGGGAGGGGATGCGGTCCTTGTGGTCGATGATGTCCAATCCGTTGGTGTTTGACATGTCGTTGGTGCTGCTCTGCCAGTGTGAAAGCACGACCGAGTTGCCAACTTATACTGACTGGAGATCCGCTAGCCGTTCACAGGAATTCTTGAGTGACCGGTGGGTGAGATAACTGAGGTTATTAGTGGCGCAGCCCGCAGCAGAAGCTTATATTGGAACTTACTTGTTCCGCGTGACAACGCTCAACAAACACATACTGTAGTTTCCAATCAGAACTTTCTGAAGGGCGCTGTGCCTTACGCTGACTGGCGGGGGACTGGCGCCGAGGACCGTTGACAAGTCTGAGTCTGAACGTTCCGATGTTCCGTCCCTCCAAAACGGCCTGAGGAATGCCGCACACCACACAGTATTGGCTCATGAAGGCAGAGCCCGACTCACGCATCGTGAAAGGCAAAGACGTCAAGGCACATGGTTCTCATGGAATCGTTATACATAGCCCCGCTAACCGTTCCTTTTGTCACAGTTCAGCATCGACGACTTTGAGGCAGTGGGAGCCACCTCATGGGAGGGCGTTCGCAACTACGAGGCCCGAAATCTCATGAAAGAAATGAATCTTGGAGACCAGGTTAGCAGCCGTTGCCCCATCACACGATCTCTTTTTCTCATGAACCTTGCATAGATCCTGTTTTACCACTCCAACTGCAAGAACCCAGGTTAGTAAATAACTCATATGCAGAAATGAGTGTGCCTCATGTGACAACATAGGCATCGCTGGCTTTGCTGAGGTGTGCTGCGCCTCGGATCCTCTCGGTTCCGTGCTTAAATAGTTTTTTTCAGGTCTCCAAAGAGGCTTACCCAGATGGTAGGCTCATTACGATCCATAGATGCCGACGCCGCCTGCTGATGACTCGCCTATGGACAGACACCGCATGGGACAGGTATGTACGGATTTCCGCTCCACTCCTTCCGACAAGTGACTGCGAGCTAGCGCACATCCGTATTTTGACGAGGTGAGGGATTTACGCAACCAGAAGGGGGCCTGCAGCCGCTCACTGCATCTTTGTATCGCCAGAAATCGGCCAAGGACAACCCCAGGTGGTTTATGGTAGACGCAAAGCTCGTTGCACGGGCGCGACACTTTGTCCCGCTGTCCTTGCTCCGTCACCTTGCCAACCTTTCCTCCACTTCACTTCCAGAGGGAATCAATTATATCGAGGAAGGCGGTATCAATGCGATCAAAGGTATTGTACCTTGGCAGTCACTTCATTTCCGGCGGGCTCCTGAAACCGACCTCTCAAAGCCTCGCCTCTACTCACGCGCGGCCGCCTTAGTGTGCAAAGGGTTTCTGCAGAGTGTTGGGATGTCGTTCGTGCAATGGCCGACAAGGGTGGGTGGGACGACTTGTCTTTCGAAAAGAGACCGAATAATACCGTCGCCGAAACAAAGCCCAGCCATGGAACAGTAAAGCATTCAGTAGGAAAGAGGAAAAGAAAGGTATCGACGTTGGCCCCTGCAGAAGATGAGCCTCGCCGTAAATCTTTGCGAAGTAAAGTTAGATGATAGCAAGTGTCTTAGCACGGGTTGTGCGTATGCGGTTGGCATGAAGTAGCTTTGATGTTGAATGAAGAGCGCTCTTAGAAGAACTTCAAGTACTTGTAGCACTGGCTGATTATGGTAAGAACATGCTGTGTAGAGACGCAGACGAACTGGCTATTTTCCCACCTCTCTCTCCAACAGCCAGACCCGCTAAGCCGTGCGTTCAAATCCCTCCATCGATACGTAGATCCTCCCTCACTAATACTGCCTACCAGATGTCCTTCCTTGCTTCCATCGTGAAGCCCGTGGCCTACATCTCTCTCCCAGTACTTTTATTCCGTTCTATTGCAAACACATCCCCACTCGGTCGTTATTACTGGCGAATCAGCGTCTTCTTGGGCAGTCTTGCTGTCGTGTCGGCATGGGGAATTTTTGTAGCAGTCGGTTTGACATTCGTCGGTCGCCGGCACGACGTCAACCACGTTGTCGCGCGCACTTTCTATAATTTGGTCAGTCATATACTCGAGTTGAAAGTGGAGGTAGAGGGCGAGGAGCATCTGCGCACAAGACCTGCTGTCATGGTCGGTAATCACCAGAGTATGCTCGACATCCTGTATCTGGCGAGGTCAGTGCCCTCTGTCTTAGTTGCGGTATCATTTCTTATCAACCACCTATTGGTCTGGCTTGTGTTGTTGGTTGAAATTCACACAGAATGTTCCCCCCGAAGGCATCCATCATGGCCAAGCGGGAACTCCAGTGGACACCTCTCGGTCCTTGGATGTACATGTCTGGCGCGATTTTCATTGATCGTGGAAACAGCACAAGTGCTCATAATTCTTTGGAGGCTGCAGGCGAGGAGATGAAGCGGGAAGGTATCTCCTTGATGATGTACCCGGAAGGAACTCGGCATAATGAAGAAATGCCTACTCTATTGCCGTTCAAAAAGGGTGCATTCCATCTCGCCGTACAGGCTGGTCTACCAATTACGCCCGTCGTCTGTGAGAACTACTGGAGATTGTATCACAAGGGTGTTTTTGAGACAGGGGTTATCAAGGTTCGAGGTAAATCAATTCCTACTACAGTGACTTCTTTGATACTGATGAATTGGCAGTTCTTCCGCCGACACAAACTACTGGCTTGACGGTTGCCGATGTTGCCGATCTTACGACACGTACACGTGAGCAGATGCTTGCGACCTTATGCGACATATCTGCCAAGACGGAGAGCAAAGATGATAAGCCAAACGACCTCTTCGAATTGACACCAGAACCATCATCAACTGCGGTTATCACCGACAATATCATTCCTAGCATTCCGGTAACACCCAGCGAAGAAACACCCAGTGAAGCAAGTGAGCCTTCTAGATCTGTTCAGAGCCTGCGGCCAGACGGGAGTGTTAGCGAGTATGGGGAAACGGATGACGAGGGCGTGGTCCACATCAGGCGACCATTTCAGTGACATACTTGGTGACGTTTTGCCTGTCAGCATCACCTTTTAAGAATAATAAGAGATTTGATACCCTTGTTTAGTCGCTAACGTGACAGCGTAGTAATACGTGTACATCATGTGCGTTGGACTCCGGGCCACATTGAAATACCAAAGCTGCTCAAATTGATGCATTTATGAGTGCTACAACGTTCGCAAGTAGCTCCGTATCATTTCCAACAAGACACATGATCCCTTTACGTCCTTGCTCGTAACTGCACAAACAATGAACCCTAACCCCAATCACGACTTCTCGGAACTTTTCCGACGGGGTTACCTACCCGGAAGGCTTTCTGCCGCAATACGTGCGGCCCAGGATAGGCTCCTATGTGAGCGCTCGAGCCTCCGGCCCATCTGCTTCTTTCGTGAATCCAGTTTGATTTTAGAAATGTGCCGCGACTCTATCCCCCGGAACATTGGGTGTTGTGTGCCTCTGACTCGGAGAGATGATCGGCGGCGATATGTCGCGACCTGTTGAAACCTGTCTATTGTCAACTCGCTGAATTGCGCGTGGGCTTCTCTTTCACATACTACTTACGAAAACCCACTACGTTTTCTGATTTCCCTGTTGCGGAGGTAGTGGTGTCCAGGAACTCTCTCGTTATTCACAATTGCGGTAATCGTTTTCCGCAACAATCTCAGCAGCCACCTGTTGCTCCGACATATATAAGCCGACCGGTAATCCTCTCCCCATCCTTTCGCACCATTCCGTGTCTCTGGGATCCTGTCCTATTGCCCGTCCTATCAGTGGAGCACATCGTGACGAATGACACCTCTACTCTTACCAGGTGTGTGTTTCACTGTGTTTCATCGTTGCTTGTCATCAATGTCATGACGGTTTGTAGAATGCTGGGGACACCGCGGTGTATGTCGTCCAGAGTACAACTTGAAGTTGCGGTCCCGTTCAACCTTTTCTATAGGCTTCTGCTGCTTATCCCGAGAATACGCTCGCTAGCTTTGAAGCCGCCATACGAGATGGGGCCGAGGGCATTGAGAGCGGTATTTGATCGCCCTCCTTGGTAGTCTTACCCGTAACCCGAGTCTCAGACGTCCACGTCTCGGCAGACGATGTGGTTGTGATGTTTCACGATTCCGGTGAGTTGCATCCGATGATCTTCCTTACCGTTTTCGGTAACACTCTGCAACGTGCGCAAAATGAAGCACTTGACAGGACAACGGGTTTCAAAGGTACTTCTCTTACCAATGAGGCACGTTTGATGATGACCAATGGAAACCAGGTTTAATTCGAGAGCGAAACTGGTACGGCGAAGATGGTATGCAACATCTTCTCACCACCAAGGAACCCAAACAATCTATACCCACGTTCGCGGAGACCATTGCACTGCTCATGAAAGTTAGTGCTTACAGTTACGATATCGATATGCTTACAGATCAAATTTTGTCAGCCTGAGAATCGGCATGTGAAGTTCAACGTCGACGTCAAAGTGCAGAATGATCCAGACCGTCTTTTTCGACTAATGCATAACATCATTTCTGAACAATCAGGCTGGGAAACACAGCTTGCGCCCCGCATCTTGCTTGGACTCTGGCACCCGCGTTTTGTTGCATATGCAAAAGCGAGATTGCCTTATTGCCGTAGGTCACACATTGGCGATAGTACTTCTTTGGCACGCAAGTATTTCTGGGACGATGTGGAAGTGTTCTCGATGGCATTTTTCACATTAGCGGGAAGCGACGGTTTGAAGTAAGAAACTTGGTTATCGTCTGACTTGCCGGATTGTTATTCACAGCTGGCTTTCCAGTTTTCGCCAAGAATGTCGAGCCGCCGGCAAAAAAATCATGGTATGGACGGTGAACGAACCGGGGCATATGATGGAAGTCAGTGATCGTTGTCTCGATCTTGTGACAAGACTTATTTCTGCTCAAGTGTGTGCGCTGGGAGGCCGATGTTATTTTGACCGATGTGACAAAGAGATGGTTAAATCTGAGAGAGGCTCTGAGAGGTATGGTTCCCCGATGCAGCTGCTGCTGTCGATGACCCAACTCTTTCTAGCCGACTTTGAAACTACCCTCGCTCGACATGGTCGCTTGTTCCTTTGGACAACTTGGAACTTTTACCTGCCCGTCATCATGCGGCATCGGATCAGCAAGAACGCACTAGAGAAGGTCGCTGGATCATTCGACAAATTTTCGCTGCCGGAGCCAATTGCGCTAGAGAGAATGCCCATCTAAGGCTTGTAAAATTTTGATTATGAACCCACGTACGACTATGGGCAAGCACCCACTGCACGTATGTAAATGTCAGAAGCTTAGAATTGTTGACGTACCTTGAAATACGAGTACTAGTCATCATGCATCATGCTTAGTCATTCGAAGCACCTGCCACTCGAGGGACGCAGTGATCCCACTCGTTTCTCTTCTTGACCTTGACCTAACCCCCGTATCTAATTGGCTCTCACAGTACTGTTTCTGACTCGACTTGTCTTGCTGTATTACCTCGGAGCCGTATATTGATGCATTCCATCTTTTACCATCCGAACATTGTTGATTCCAAGCTTCGCAGAACCCACCGCAAAAGATTCTCTTCATCAAAATTATCCTCAGAAACAGTCCAGACCCTTCCCGAGTACTCGTCGCCACCTGACTGGAGCAGCGCCTGTGACCCTCTCTTGGAGGCAGAGTTCGACCGACCACCCGATTACCCAGAAACTGCGGACGACGCAGACGCAGATTCGGAAGGCGACCAAGAGGAGCACGTCGTCTATGTACAACATCATCTAATCCACCCACACTCCCGACGGCCACCCACTCACATTCGCAGACGCAAACGCGTTATCACGACGGCAGCTTCCGAACCTCTCCTTGACGCGCTGCTTGAACGCAGTGTACACGCGCTCGAAATGTCCAATGCCTTGCTTCGCAGCACCATTTCGACGCAATCCAGTCTTTCCACCCTCCTTTCCTCAGAAAACGAATCCGATCGTTTCCTGGAGGTGCGTGCCCAGAACTTGTCTACTCGAATCAGTGCCACCAGTGGCGTACGTGAAACATGGTTGGAACGCCTTGAGGAAATATCTGAAGGGGTTGATAAGCTATTTGGTGAGGAGGGGAGCAGCCGCTTGGACGAGGGCCCTTTAAGCAGAAGTTTACCCACAGCCTCAATACCAGATCTACGCCACAGAAGAAAACCATCTATCTTGGAGTTGAATGGTCCTTCGGCTTCTCATCTTCGATATTCGCGCCCTACTCGTGACGCATTAATTGCACCTGCTCCTAGGGCGCTTACGCAGTATGTCGAGTCCACAGCGGATCCACAGTTGATAACGCTGCCTTCTACATTGGGGTTACGGGCGTCGGGATCCTCTCACTCAGTCCAATCCGAAGATCCCTTACACGGACATTCTGAAGAGACACAGATTCTACCCACGATAGCAACCTTGCCAGAGACACAGCCAGACAGCACTACGCTGGCATACCATCTTCTGTCGAATCTTGTCAAGCGTTCAGGATCTCTAACACCACCCTCTTTTGCTGGGTTGTCGCACTCTCACGACAGGCGTGCATCTAGCAGCTCACCAGGCTCAGTACAGGGTTTGATGTACCGTCATCTACCTTCACCTTCCTCTACGCGAACCCCACACACGTCTCCAGATCGCGATAGATCAAGAACACAAACACATATGTCGAATTCTCACCCAGAGGCACGTTGCTTGTCATCCGTTCCTCCGACTCCGCTGCACACGACGCTTACCGACGAAGAGCTTTCGCCTTCGTCGTCAGAAGCTTCCGATCGCCCAACAGGCTACCGAACTGTCCGGTCGTTGCGTAAAATTCTCGACGACCACCCTTCTTCGACATCTGTTAATACTCTTCAGCGTAATGACCCGAAGCTGCCTGCCCCTGTTTTCCTTCCCATCACACCACCACCTGCCCCAGTTCAAGGCACGTCGACAGCTACGGCGTCTATTTCACGACTTTATACAAAGGGACGGCATTCAATGTCCACCCGTCCTCCGTCGCCACCTATGCATTCTTCGCTAAAAGTACGCTCGGTACCTCCAACACCTTCTCCATCCCCGAGCACTAGGAGCCTGACCGAAGTATTTGGGAATGGGGTAGCAAGAGTGATGGGCAGTGCACCCTCGTCGGGTGTGTCAACACCGAAGCGTATTAGTTTTGCAGAGCTTCCGGAATCTTACTCCAGTTTGCAATCTGGTACTTCAAAGTTGAGGGAGAGGAAGAGCAAAAAGAAGAGCAAGCAGGGGGATCGTAACGGTGGTGAGGAAGTAGGTGGTTGGCTGAAATCTTTGTTACGCGGGGGAGTATCTTCTGGGGAGTTGGTTGGTATGGGAAATCGAGAGGAGAGGATGGAAGAGAGGATGGCAAGGGGATGGGGGAGTAGACCTGGATATGGGACACTGGATGATTGGGCTGTATGACAAGCTTCCTAGATAGGTTCACCAAGGGACCTGAAGTAAATTATGGAGCTGTATCTGTACACTTGAGAATGATTTGGACCGATGATCTCTCAAACTAAAGTCAGTAGAGACATTAATGGTATTCAGATAGCCTAGTGAACGCTATGAAAATTCACTAATGTGAAAATTTCAGTGAAATTTCATAGCCTTGTCTGACTAATTAGACTGGATGTGAATCTGAGTCTGAAAACTCACCAGCATGCCTGCCTCCCGCCAGCCTCGCGTCGGAACACTTGTCTCGTCCGCTGATCTATTCTACTTACATAATACTACAAAGTTTTACATCTACACGCTGGGTTTGACTGAACTTCAAATATTCATGGCCAGTTAGTGGCCAATTAGTCAACCAATTTCAGTGACATTTCATAGCGTTCGCTAGGCTATTTGAATACCACTATTAAATGGGTCCTAAGCAGGTGGAGTGAACATGGAATCATATCATTGGCATAAGTGCATACAGTATTGATATGGTACATACATGAAAGGCACAGTAATGTCATTGCTCTTCTGCCCGAACTTTTCTCTCGCTGTTATTAGTGAATCGCTACAGGTACGCAAGTCCGGCAGCAACTACGAGACCACCCACGACACCGGCAATCACCACTTGAAAGAAGCCTATCCCCCTAGCTGGCCGTTCCTCGAAGAACGTACCAGGCATACCCCCTTGCTGAGAGTCAATCGCGTACTTCAAATCTTCCACCCGATCACTGACGATTACCCAGACCGTTCCATCGGTCTTATCTGACGGCACTCCTGCCATTGCGCGATGGGCAAGAGGTGCGCTGATGACGGCAATATATTTTCCCTCGTGCTGTGCAATCCGTCTTACGTCGTCGAGGTGCGAGCAAGGTGTCCGGAATACTTTGAACAAAGGGGTGCTGGTACGCAGCGCAGAATTGAGGCTGACATCGATGACGGGAGATGGGGACCATGAGCGATGAGAAGGCGAGTGCCCAAACTCCTCCCCGTTTTGGATGTCCTCGTCAGCGTTTTGAGGCCAAGATGCAGAAAAAATAGTTTCATCCGCTTCTCCTTCCCGGATGTCGTGGGGAAGCGGGTGGGCACCCACCTGGCCTGTGGTAGGTTCCGTGGCAGGTTCGGTCGGTGCAAGCGACTCGCGTTCTCCATCGCTCGGGGTATACAGGCGCATTTTACGAGGCGGGGAAACCCAATTCGGGTTCTTCCAGTGCCAACGTTTTCCAGGAGGAGGTTTAAAGGTAGGTATCTCGCGTGCGGGTGAAAAACTAGGGGAAGGTGGTGGGGAAGCACCAGATGACCCGTTAGGTGAGGCCGGAGGCGATGGGAGCAGTGTGGAGTGACTTTTGCGGGTGCTTGAAACCATTTCTGTGAAAATGGACGCTTCTTCTGGGCACACGAGCGTTCCGTTCTTCCGCCTGTGGCCCTGCATTGGGGACCCGCATTTGTGGCAATGAGGGCGTTTCCTAAGGCTGGTGGAAGTCGACATTCCGGCTCCGTAGACCTGGCTGCTTGTGTGATGGAAGAGTGAACATGGGTCCACAATATATGAGTGTCCGTCGGAAACTTGGGCCAGAAAGTGACTCACCAGCTGCTATTGATGATTTTGACGGCAGCGGGGAGTCTTCGAGCGTCCAGTCTGGCTTTATATCATGTCCACTTACCAAGGGCTGCCATCACGGAAGCCATCAACGACTCCCAAATCTGGGACAAGACGAGGAGTGAGTGCGAGGTTGCGGTAGCGACCAAGATTCGGCAACAGCGAGCATAGAACAAGACGGGTCGTTGTATTTTGTGGAACACACACGAACACCCGGTGTATTCAAAAAACAAGACATGACACAACGATTACAAGGTTATCCAAACAGGCTATCTCTGCATGAAGCGGTACAGTGTAACATGTGCGGTGACGCGTCATGTTCAGTGAACTACGGTAGCAAGGTCAGTGGACGGTACTTATAGTAGACTCGCACTGGGTTCGTCAAGAGTCTGAGCTACAACCACGACAACCTGTATACATAATTTCAGCAAGAGCAAGGAAGGTGATGTCGTCTAGCACAAACCGCAGTGTACACATTCCACTATGGTATTCGCGCGGATTTGAGCCTTGGGCACACGGCAGATGCACGTTGAGCCTTGGTAATTCATGTCCTAAATAACCGTTAGCCACACAAAGAGTGAGCAGGGAATAGTTCACTTTTGTCTGGATGCACCTCAAACAACACAACTTTTCATAGCCGGTTTTCTTCCATTTGGCAATCAAGCTAATACGGTTAGCATTGGGCACACACATGAGGAGGCAACTCACTTGGCGTCCGCATAACCCTCCTTGAGCAGCCAGTCGTACAGCTCCCTAGATACAGCTTCACGCTTGTAGTAAAGCTCATAAATATATCGGGAACGGGTGTGCGAGATACGCATGATGGGCCACAGCGACTCGGCTTTGCGCTTGCCCTCATGGGACTCGTTTTCGGCATCTCTCATCTTCTTTGCATAGTCATCGAGTACCTGGTACGAATAAGTGAGTTTGAAAGGTTCGCTTTCGTGCGACGCTTACACTTTCAATGTCTTCAAAACCTTCCGGGGGTTTCTTCGTTCTCGTCGTGCGTATCTTGGGCATTGATACTTAGTCGTCCGTGGAAGTTTGTTTTATTATTTCTACATATTTAACCCTTATCACTTACGTGATACATGTCAACACGACGTACACACTGCTTTCATCGATACCCCTACCAAACAAACGCGCTACTACTTTCCGCCGCATTTTCGACTCACTTGCTTTCCGTCTGGCTTGCTGTATGCCCGTCGTTTGGGGAAAATGCCCTTGGTCGTTCCTGCCCTCCGCTTCTTCGTTGTCTTCTTGAATGTCTACGAAACATTCAAGACTTTAAAGCCACCACCTCCATCCGCACGGCGGGGTGGCCAACCAAGCGTCCGCGCCATAACCCAGAGAAAGAGGGATCTTAAGGGTTGCTTGGCTGTTTGGGTTGTCTGGGTAATACCAAAATGGATGGAAACACAAATCGATTTCTCATCTGATTTTTCTAGTGCTGTTACGCGGTCTATGAGCGAACGTTCGACCGAGTCGTTGGTCTCTTCCTCCCTTTTTACAGTGAAATCAAATCAGTGTTCCTCCTGTTTCTCGTTTTGACTCGTGCCAAAGTGTGTAACAATTGTAATGTTTTTTCCTTGCTATCCAATTAACTTTGCTACAGGGCGCAGAGCCCTTGTTTCTTCATGTTGTTCGTCCCTTCGTCAAGCCTTACATTGTAGTTGTCGATCCAATACTGGAGTTTTCACGCGACATTGGGGACTTTTTGTTCGCTCTTCTGCAAGTTCCACTGGAATATACCCTCTCATTACCCTGGTTCTCTTTCTGGCGCACCGAAGAATTGGAAGACGAACCTGACAAGTTGCGTTGCACTGGCTCGGCCAACTCGGCAAGTCCAACACGTGCAAACAGTCATTCCAAAATCCTAATTTCTGTTAACCACTCTGCTGTTGTGCGGCCTTTTGCAAATGAACGCCACGGTTCTGTCCGCAGTTTCTCTGATAATCATCGCTCAGATAGCCGTTCAGTTGTACATAATCCTTCCGATTCAAGAGGTTCCCGTGATCCACACCCAGAGTCTACCTCCACTACGTCCCTCCCCGCGTATAGCGAGCATCCGTATCTTGACCCCCCTCGGTATTCTCGGACCCTATCTAGGTATAATGGACAGCAAATTTGGTATCCCCCTATATCCGCCTACTCTCCATCAAGCCAAGATGCGCTCACACTTGACCATACTGAGTCCGCACCCGAGTACCATTCCTCCGAGTGGAGAACGTATCCAGCATTTCCATCTGCGTACCCACCTACACCACTGCCTCCATCGGCCTCACTCCCTACTTCTGCTACCTGGAGGTCAGACAGCGAACGTCGTGTTGTTTCTGATCCTGCATACCTACCAATTCCTGAAGGCGAGCAGAGTTTTGATGAGCTGGTTGGAGAGCAGCATAGGGGACGCCTCGGTTCCGTGCAAAGCTCGAGCAACAGCCACACCATCCATACCGAAGTCAATGGCTATGAATCAGGTCGCGACGCTATCCGGCATGATGAAGATACCCTTCTGGATGACAGTATGTGCAGTAGTGAGGCAGGTTTGAGCGAGGATGATTTCGACACGCCGTTGAGGACCCCCCTTCGTCCCCCACAAGCCATGCCATCCGGTGCATACTCTTCCGCTGACAGTTTGACGAGCTCACTCACGACCACGAATAACTCAGGCTCGTTGAGGGCAAAAATGTCGTCGGATTCTTCGAGCTCGGGATCTTCGTCGCTGGCTGGTCGCAAGCGTGGTCATGGAACTATTCAAGGAAACGCAAGAAACACACTTCCTAAGTCCCAATCCCGAAATGCCACCTTGCGCGGAAGACCCCTCGCCATACCCCAGGATCCTCTGGAGTCAAGTTCAAGCGAAGGCGAAGACGAGAGCGGTTTTGCTGATGATGATGGCACTCATGCCAAGAGGCAACGAGTGTTAGACCCTTTAAAGCGTAAATCCACCGTACGTCCCGCCCCAAGGGGGTTAGGTGGCACACGTAAAGTAATACCATCGAGAAGTGGTACTCGCAGTCGCGCTGTTGTAACTGCGTCTCAGGCGACCCTTCGAAGTAGGACCGGATCCGCTTCGTCAAACAACTCAACCATTAAGGGCAGGAAGTCAACACTTGTGTCCCGCCAGGTTTTACGCGATGAGCCACTGGGAATTATCAAAAGTGCTAGCACTTCCTCTTCCCGGTCTGGAACTTTGAAAGGGAGAGGGCTATAGCGGGTCAGAACTACTTTGAACATTGCCACATATTTCCTGGATACTCATTTGTACTTCAGTCACATTGCTGTCGGATTGGATATACAGCGGGGAGCACAGTTGGGTGCTTTTGCCATGAGCAGTGGCTGTGTTAAAGTTCGGATATTTGATGAACGTGTGCTCCATCTGCATCACTGAGACCCCGTCCTGACTAGTCCGACTGGTGTACTGTAGAACTCTCTCTTAACCCATACCAGGTATAACCCATATACTTTTCGATTCCCATCATGTAGATTTACACTGTAGTCCCTATCACCCATACCTTCTCGACTCTCCCGACAGGTATTCGTTAAGAGGGAGTCTACTGTAATTGGCCGAAGCGACGAGGGATGAATCGATGACGACAACCGCCCTCCGGTTTCCTAAAAATTTACGGAATGCCTCACCTTTACCTCGTTGTATACCGCCTGCCACAATACCCGGTAGGTGACATAGGGCGGTTTCGCACAGTGAACTGACGTTTCAAGCTTGTATTCCAAGGTATCCAAAACCTTCAGTGACGGCTTCGCCACTCGGATTCCATCGAGCAAACTTGTTCCTCGGTACGCGGTCGCGTACTCTCGCCGATTTTCATGCATTCGCAGAGTGCACCATCGTTTTCCTTGCCGTCACCCACTCGAGGATCGTGTACGGCAGTGCCGCCGATCAGCGAAAAATTTTACACGACCCTGGCACTGCTATGACGCAATTTCACTTTCTCCACTATCACCGAGCTGCCAGCGGCAGTGCATAGTTTTTTGCATGCTATGAATGACCACGTTTTCTCAATGTCAAGGTAAGTCCTAATGTAAACATGCATGTGAACATAGCACAGAAGGGCGGCTGTCCATCCTCCGGTAGCAGACTGTGCGCCGGGCTCTCCTTTATAAACTTGAACTCTTACAGATGTGACTGTACCTCCTGTTGACTGAGCAACATAGCACGGCTTCCTGGGCGATCACACTTTTGTTGCCTTCATGATCTATGGGAGAGTAATTGGGAATGAGCTACGGGACGTCCCGCCGGAATGTGTAAGTCGTTCCAATTCAGGTGTAGCTAGCAGGAGGCTAACATAGACTTCAAGCTTCCAATTTGGGGACAACGATGGTCAGGCTATCGTGTACCTAATGGCCCCAGTCCATTCTCCACGCAGGTATTCAGTGCCGAGGGTATGCTTGAAGTAGGACCTACACAAACTTCGCCCGCTCAATTTGAAATGGCCCTCTCGGATGAAGACGAAGGAGAGGAGACGGGTTCCGAATCAAACCCACTTTACAGCTTCTTTTCTTCATCTTCATCAGCCCGAATGGGCGTGGTTGAGTTAACACCTGAGCCGAAGACCTCCACTCCTTCGCACTTCTGGACTAGTCCGCTTCCTCGGATGCTGCAACAGAACACCGGATATCCCTTGCTGCCAAGTTCCACATGCAGTGACGCAATGTCACCTTCACGGCGGCATTCTGAACAATCGGGCATACATAATGATACACACAACTCTCATTCCCATCCTCTTCTTCATCACGGAGTTCCGACTGGGAATCATGGACCGTTGGAGAATGGCTTTTGTTTCTGTGAAATGGATTGCTCCCCGATCGACATTCAGTCTCAAACAAGTCCTTTTCATGCTAACCTCATTCCAAGTGGACAGCCTATGCGGCGTACCATGTCCCTAAATTCGGCTCCTCAGCGGCACCTTACCGAGGCTTATGCCCAATCGTCGGCGCATTTTTTTCAGGTTAACCCTTCGTCGCATGCCGGTAGTGGTTATTTTTTTCAGCCATTTCCAAATGATGACCAAATCGGATTTACCCCAACGTCGTTGCCGTCACCTATCTATTGTGTTACAAGCCCTGGGCTCTCCGAGTCGTCACCACAAAATGTTGGAATCCAATTATCTTGCAACCATCAGTCAGGGACAACCATGACTCCTAGTGTCACACACCTCCGAACTCATACTGCAGCGCAATGGCCACCAGAGTTGCTTCTTCCAGGTGCCTCGCAGAATTCTGGATTTTCACCCGTCCCGGCGTGGGTACTTGACGCTCGATACCCTGGGCCATACAACTGCCGAGGGTTATTAGGTGATAGGTAGCTGATTATAAAATTTTGTGTATGCATTCTTTCTCTTGTACATATGTTTTCATATCTGTATCAACTCTTTTCTCGTCTCTTCAACCAGTTCTACACAAACTACTTTGTTTGAATGTATACTGTGACACAGTCTTACCAATATATCACTGAGGGAAGTCACAAGCACATTTTGAATTCTGGAAAATGCTTTTTCATTCCTATTCTCATACTAATAGTGACATAGTAGTATGTGGTTGCATGCTTGGATGCTCCGACGCCCTCGCCCTCCGCCTCCTCTTCGTCGTTGCGGTTATGTCGTTCGTGAACCATCACGGCATCCTCGCCCAGGTCGTGGTTGCGTGGTGGGCGAGCTGTGGCAGCGCCCTCGACCTCCTTGTCATGACTGGGTGGTGAGCAGGCTGTCGCGGCTCCCTCTCCCATCCGCCCTCTTCGTGGTGGTGGTGATGGGCGGGCTGTTGCGCGCTCTCGCTCTCTTTCTCAATCCTCATCGTGGTTGGGTGGTGAGTGGACTGTTGCCCATGATACGTACTTACCGTAGTACATACTGGCACTAGTGCATGTTGAACGTTGAACCCCCAAGTTCACACTTACAAAGCCGTAAAGGACTGCATCGAAGCTTGCGTCAACTGCGAAACTTATATGCAGGTCCTGGCAACTGCACCTTTTTACCGTTTCGGTGATCCAAGGCCGTCGACGATGCCGTCTCATGGCAGTACACAGCGCAAATCCGGATACCCCTCCTCTTGAACGTTCAGTGCTTGTGTCTGACCAACAGGACCCATTGTCATCCCAACCATTACATCACTCGTTAGAACAATCGTTGTTTAGCTCAAGTTCCACTGGCCCCCAAATTACACCACGGCATCACGGTTTGGGCCTACTCCCCTTATTATGCAGCTTCTGACTCCCGGATTGTTGCCATACTATGGCCCGTGTTCACTGTACACCATCGAAGCTGCGGTGTTGAGAGCCAAGTTCATTGGAGCTGCCTCGTGGGCTATTGGCCTGATCGCCTGCTTACTTCTGCTTGGGGCGATGAGCGGGTCACAGTGATCGTGAATTTCAAGCTTAAGCTTCAGTTGACGTTGGTCCCGAAGGCGAACTTTCGTTGGAACTTGAAAATGAGATTGGATTCTAAAACATCGTCTCGTCGTTCAGGCGCTTTTCATGTTTTTCATTCTGTTTAATTGTAATATTGTGCATAATTAGATCGCATATCATATTTCATTGCATGATGGCATGGTCCTCTGATTGCTTCGATACGTACTACTGTATATATAATCACGGAACATTAACTGTATGTGTTTGATACTAAGCAATACTAATATTATTTCTTCTTGAGTCCGAGGGTAGAAGTTGTTCTCATCCTCTGGGACGGTTGACAAGTCTTAATTAATTCTCAATATTTATTTTCCCCCACCGAAGCGTGAAGATTACAACCATCCGACACCACCTTATCCTTGTAGCGGGTGACATAGAGCGGCGGGACACTGATCCAAGTATTCGAAGTGCAACTTTAAAACAGCCAGTGAGTGGAGTGACTGAATCGTGACGTGACCTCGGCCAATTACCCATGGAAAAAAGCAGCGAGAGGAAGCGAGATGTTGTGTTGGCAACTTGGGGGGTCCCCAGGCCACCCGTCTTGTTGTAGACATCTTACTCTTCACTAGCTCACTTCTCATTTCTGGTTCACAGCCTCGACACCCTTCAACTCTAACATTTCTCTACTGCTTCACTCGTCAAAGCAACAGGTCTATGGAGTATTGCTTCGACACCGGCGGTGGTACACTTCACTCACAGAGCTTCAAGGCTTCAGCGCGTTCGAAAGTGGATTTGTCCTTGACAATGAAAGCTTGGGCGTGGGAAGTGTTTAAGGTTAGGGTCCGTGCGTGGGAAGAAGTGTGACTGGTGTGACCCAAATATTTCCGTTTGTTGATTTTTTTTGGGGTGGATTCTGTGTCGGCCCCGCGCGCTTCCTTTGCTCCTTCACACTTTGACAACTCGATCGCCGTCGACAGCTACAGCGAACAAACACTCGTCGCCGTCGTGTCGCACGTCTAGCTTGCCTCTCCTCGTCGTGTGCCTCGTCCTCCGGTGTTGTCCATCGTCGCCCTTCCACTGTCAATCATCTTGTTATTTATCCAATCCCACGCGTCGTGCACGTCGTCTCCCGTTGCCCAACACCTTCTCAACATCTCCGTCGCCGTACAGCGCTTCCATTCGTCGCACAGCACTCTAAACTCGCACACCATCCTCATTCTCTCCTTGTCTCTTCATTGTATCCATATCAGCAGTCCTCGTATTTGCGCTACCCTCCACCATCCTCCCACCGTCCGCGTTGGTCTCTCCGACTGTTGATGTTCAATTACTAGCCTATCTCACTACCTGCAACAACTTGTAATTTTTCAGACATTTCACTTCCTCCACCCTGGCGCCTTCAGCTCCCATCTTGTCGACCCCCCGGTTACAGCCTCTCGAAGAAGACCTCATCAATCGCTCTCTGTTGGACTCACTTGACGCTCAGGGTGACGCTGAGCCTATTCGTTTCCCACTACAGCAGTCGTTTTCCATGTCGCAGCCAACATCAAACACAGACTCGGTTGCTACTTCTCCCGACACTCAATTTCTTCCACAAGGCCGCTCTGATTCGCCGCCCAATGTCGATTATAACAGCAATCATACCCACAACGACTTGTTACATCGTTCTTCCCAGATGCCCCAAGACGTTGACGGTAATCATCAACCTTCGGTCTCAGAGTCAGTGATTGTGCAGGGCGGGGGCTTCCCGATGTACAATAGTAACAGCCATCTCCACTTATCGGATTATCTGTCCGAGTCTGAAAGTCTTTCCTTGAAGCTTCCGCCTCAAGGGACCAAGTCACCTGGCGATTTCGGAGCAGGTCCTTTTAGATCGTCTTTTGGCGTCTATAACGGAACTAGCGGCACACACACCCCTCATTCCGGTTCGGGTAATCCGCCACCCAGCTCCTTCCGAATGCGACAAGTCACTACGTCGTCTGCTGCTTCCCAGTCATTTGCGAGCGCTTCCGAAAGTTTTACCAATCACCCGTTACGCATCCAGCACCAGCTGTCACAGCAGTCCCAGCAAGGCGCTCCTGTATTCGAATCACGAGGGGTGGATTTTGGGAATAGTCCCCCCTTGACCAACAAGATACCCCAGCAATTTGCCCTAGACCCATTTTTACAGTCACACACGGCCAAGGCGCAAATTCACGACTCCTTCCACCCATTATCCCATACCAACTCCGCTGGTCAGGTGCCGTACATGAATGGTATACATCTTCAGAGCCAGACGCCATACGGCCCTCATCTTCAGAGTGCTGCCGCAGGCACTACGCGACCTTTGGGTCCACCTGGTCAGTTAAGTGCATCTGTCGAACCCCAAAGCGGCAGCGGTCAACAGGAAGAAATATCCACGATTTTTGTAGTTGGTTTTCCAGACGACATGCAGGTTTGTTTATCAGGATCAACTTTTAAATTTGTATCCTGACTCATGTTCGCCGCTAGGAGCGAGAGTTCCAAAATATGTTTACATTCTCCTCCGGCTTCGAGGCCGCGACGCTCAAGATCCCTAACAAGGAGTATACTGCTTACGGGTCTTCAGGTGGCACTCCTTCTGGGCTTCCGTTACGCGGCAGCTCCTCATATTCATACTTTAATTCAGGACCGAATGATCCATACAACATCGTCACCGTCAACCAGGGCGGTCTAGTCGTTGACAATGGGAGGGACGGTCCAACAACTTCCTGGCCCCCGTTGCCAGCTCCACTCAACGATGAAACAAGTCATTTTCAAGGCCCGGGTGGCCAACCGCCTCGCAAACAGATAATCGGCTTTGCGAAGTTCCGCACTCGCCAGGAAGCTCTGGAAGCGCGAGATCTGTTGCAAGGTCGTCGCGTTGATATCGAGAAAGGTGCCGTCCTGAAGGCAGAAATGGCGAAAAAAAACCTCCACACGAAGCGCGGAGTTGGCATTGGCACGACTAGCTCAAGTGGTGGCAGCATATCTCTGGGCAGTAACATGAATGCTCTTCCTGGATTGAACAGTGGTGTCGGAGGCTTTGGTACGTTGGGTAATCTTGGTGTTACACCCGACACGCTTGCTGGTCTCGCCGCTGGTCTCAGTCTCAACACTAACGTGAACATGAATGCCCTTACATCGCTGAGTGGGGGTGATGCCCTCATTGCACGTGAGAGGGAGCTCAATGCGCTGAGCGCAATGGGCTACACCAACATTAGTGGCGGTTGGCGGGAAGGCAGGCTTGGGGACAGCAGTGAGGAGGAACGCGAAAGGGACCGCGATCGCGACCGGGAGCGAAGACGGGAAGCACTTGTAGGTCTTAATTTGGGGATGGGTATTGGTGGACGTGGGGTGCGAGAACGTACTCTGGCCGACGAAGAAGAACGGGAAAGGTTTAGGCGGAAAGATTTCAAGGGTGTTCACAGTGAAGGAATTCGTATGTTATCGGGCAATCAAGCCGTTTATGACGCCTTCCATCCGTCTTCGGCGCTCTCTAGGAACGTGCAAACTGGCGTTCTCTCCCCATCTGGCACTACTGGTGATAGCACAAACTCCATGATTGGAAGTGGGTTGAGTGTGGTTATTGCTCAGACTGCAAATAGAGAGGAGAGTGGATCGCGCGAAGCGGTTGGGCCTTGGGATCAGCCATCACCCCGCGAACGCGATCCCACATACTCAGCTCTTACATCCCTTTATGGCACACGCAAATCTTCAGTCGTTCCTAGGCCTCCTTCACCGCAGGAGCCCTCACCTCCCAAATCGAATATACCATTCTCGCCTTCTCTGAATGATGAAGATGGTATGCTTCCCCCTCGTCGATCGGGTATTCTACGCTCGACGCAAGCTTTTGCGTCTGCTGCTGATGAGCCCGTGGTCAGTCGTCCTCCGGCACCGCCTTCGAGTTCCACCTCAAGTGCGGGTGGTCTTGACGACGGCGGACCTGTGTCGTTGACCGTTAGTACTAGTGGGCAAGTCAGTACGGGGAATACATCACCGCAGCTACCATCACCCGCTTCACATGCGAGCTCGGCCGCCAGCTCGTCCATGGGGGGTCATGCCACCAGTTCTTCGAGCGGTGGATTGCCAAACATTGTTGGGAGCACTGGTCCTAGGAACGCTCTCGTCGACCAAAATCCTCCCATCAACACACTCTACGTTGGAAACCTTCCCACCAGTCCTGTTGGCGCAGGGTATCCCGCCAATTATCTCGAGGACAGTCTTCGGGAACTTTTTTCTAGACGTCCCGGATACCGAAAGCTTTGCTTCAGGCAGAAGAGCAACGGACCAATGTGTTTTGTAGAGGTATCTTTCTTCGTTGACGGTCTGTCCTGGACGCTCACCGCTGTGCTTTCAGTTCGAGGATGTCCACTATGCTACGAAAGCTTTGAATGAGCTTTATGGGAATTCCCTTGGAGGCTTAGTCAAAAATGGTGGGATCCGATTGTCGTACAGCAAGAACCCCTTGGGCGTACGTACCCCGACTACTGGGGCTACTGGGTCGTCGTTGCAACAAGGCACCTCTGGTGCTGCTTCGCCTTTCCCGGGGGAGGCGTTTCAGTTCCGCCAAGGTCCCGAGAGTGATTCCGCTGTCATGAACGTCAGGCGCGACAATTCAACTGCAACTTCGCCACCGCCTGCGTTTGGAGGCTATGCACGCTCACCACCACCACCGAGGTTTGTTTCGCCGCCGCCGTCGTCCGGGAGTTTTAACATGGTCTCCTCTCCAACCAACGGAACTACTCTTCCTCGTGGGTCCCACGCATTCGGCATTTCTCTCAGCGGCACTGGGGGGGGCTTTTCTCCCTTTGGACTACCATTGTCGTCCCCTCGTGATCAGTCGAGCACTCTCCCACCTTCGCATTCTATGATACCCGATCATGCGAGCTCAGAAGTTCCCGTAGCTCATGGTCACAACCAGCATTTCCCGCATCGGGCTTTGTCGCCTTCATCTTCCACTGTAGAGGCCACCAGGGCCGGTTAACGGGCTGAATTATTAAAGTCGCTCAATATTTTTCAACAAGCATGAAGCATCTACAGCAAACCATCTGCGCATTCTATATATATCTGTACTTACTACCTCCACCACGACACGTTGACATCCCAAACCTCATTCTTCATCCATTTTTCCATCCTTTTCTCTTCGAATCGCATGCACCCTGCAAATTACCATTTCATATTATTAACTTTTCGTTGTCTCTGGCGTTCGCAATTCTTAATCACACCCCACCTCATGTCTTCTGCGTTTCGCTCAGTTTTTGTGATCGTGCTCATTCCAATCTATTGCTCATGCGATGACCATTACTTTACTACTACCTTTTCATTGTCTGAAGTTCATACATAGTTTTTCTCTTGGCCTCGTGGGACGTCTGTCATACTACGATTGACCTTTTTTTTTTTTTTCCTCGAGTGCATGGTTTCCGCCAGTGTTCGGCTAGTTGACTGACTTGCGTATGTGTCTAATCATTTCGAATATGCAACCTTTCATGTATACTAGTTTCCCAAGACCATTTTTCCTTGCGGAATTCACGGACATCAAGTCATTTGGGGAACGAAATTGACAGTGTAGTCAACCAAAAAACAAATGGTTTGCTGGTTGTGCAGTATGGATCCAAAGCGGTACAGTAAACTTTGTGCTGAGCGCGGGCTCGGCCTTAGCATCCAGCGCTCTCGGCCCACTCCCGACTGCCCATCTGAACAAGTCGCGAACAGGCACGGGCGAACGCAAACACTTCTTCTTCGCCTGTAAACATGGAGCTTGCGCCGACAACTTCGGGGGGAAGACCCTGAACATCGGAGAGAAGAAATGGGGTGGGTAGGGGTTATGAGAAAGAAAAGAAAACGGTGGGGGACGTACGAGGTCATCCATGACGCTTCGCATATGATCGGAAATCTCACTGTTTGCCGCATCGTCCGAAAAGACTTGATAAATGGGAACCTCAGAGGAAATGAAGAGTTTCGTCTAAAAACAATAGGTAATGGATGGGACGGCAAGTAAAGGAGTGGTGTACCTTGGATTCGTAGCAAGCGTCGACAAAGGTGATGAATCGGCGAGCCTGAGAACCAAATTAGGGGATCAGGAGGGACGGTGCACCACGAGACACGTACGACGTCCTTTCTAGAAACACCCATCTTCTTCACGTCAGTGACGAACACGGTGCCAAAGGTACTGGTGATCTCCAAGTAATCAGCGGCGCTAAGTGGACTGTCGCAGAGTTCAGCAAAGGTAAACCTGGCGACACGAGAGGTGGAGAGGGGAATGCGCAAGGTACGACCAAAGGTAGATAGAGAACGATTGGGGACGACCGGGTCGGGATTGGTATCGGACGAAAGGGTGAGGGAATCAAAGATCTTGTTGATTTCTGCCTTGTTCTCTGGGGTGAGGGGATGGTAGTACACGTGGGAGAGTGCGCGGGGTATCCGCCGATAGTCTGCAGAACGGGTGAGTGCCAGAGCTGGAAAGGAGAGGGAGAAGAGAGGGACCTGTTCCAGAGTCGAGATCTGTGACTTGGAAATGAGACTTGAGAAGGTCTATGGCGGGCATAAAGCTGGAGCGCTGAATGCCGTTCTTGTATAGTTCGTCTGGATGTCGGCTGGGAAGGGGTGAGAAGAGGGGGTGTGGAAAAGGCGGCGAGAGACGGACTTGCTAGTGATGACGCAGACGACGCCGTGTTTCATGAGAGCCTCGAGAAGCCTCCTGAGGATCATGGCGTCTGCAATGTCGGTGACCTGGAACTCGTCAAAGCAGAGCACGTAGGCCTCTTTGGCGAGGTCTCGGGCGACGGGGGCGATTGGGTCACCACCGTCGCCGCCGCCGACGCTGGTGCCGCCGCCGCCGCCGATGAGGCCCATGGCAAGTTTGGCTGCGTGGACGCGTTTGTGTACGTCGATCATGAAGGCGTGGAAGTGAACGCGGCGCTTGCGGGTAATGGAGGGGGGGAGGGCGTCGAAGAAGAGGTCCATGAGCATCGTCTTTCCGGTGCCGACGTCGCCGTAGAGATAGAGGCCTTTGGGGACATCCGAGGGGGGTGGGGGGTGGGGGGGAGGTGTGGGGGAGAGGAAGCGGGAGAGGAGGGAGGAGGCGAGGGGGACGGGGGAGGGAAGGGGGGGTGGTGTGTAGGCGAGGAGTTGGGAATAAAAAGATTGTAAATACTGCTGAATTATGCGACGCTGTTGTGGGTCTGCGCGGAGAGTGCCCGCGGAGACGAGAGAGTCGTAGCGCTGAAGAGGCGAGTAAGCTGAACGGAGAGGATGAGCAGCGGCGGGCAAGACGGACTCGGACACGATCGCGACGGTCGACTGTCCCGCGACACGACCCCGACGAACTGTGCGGATCAAGTTGAACAGCAATCGAAATCGAGACATGTTTCGTCCTCGTCGTCGTCGTAAACAAACCCAATTGATTGGCTTTCTCATGCACGACGATTACCTTCTCCTCCTCCTCGCGGACTCGAACCTCCCCACCGGCTCCTTCGTCGCCTCCTCCGGTCTCGAGTCCTACACCACCCACGCGTTTCTCCGCCCGCCCAACGGCCCCGCCCTCGTCGCCTTCCTCCACGACAGTCTCCACTCGTATGCCCACAGCGCCCTCCCCGTCGTCTCCGACGCCCACCGCATCGTGGCCTCCCTCTCGGCCCCCGATCCCCTCGCCGCCCTCATCGCCCTCGATGCCTTCTACGAGTCCATCACCCTCAACCACGTCGCTCGCCGTGCCTCCACCGCCCAGGGCGTCGCCCTGCTCTCCCTCTACACAAAGGCCTTTGCACCACCACACCCGTCCCCGCTCGCCTCTCTTGTCGATCAGCTCAAGCTCGCCGTGCGCCGTGGCGACTCCCATGGCCACCTCCCCCTCTGTTGGGGCGTCCTCACGGCCGCCCTTCACCTCCCGCTCGGTCTGTCATCCTGCTCCCCCTCTCCGCCTCTCCTCACCCACATCTCCCCAGATCGCGCCCAGCACCTCGCTCTCTTCCTTCATGCCCGCTCCCTCGTCTCCGCTGCAGTCCGTATGAACACGATCGGTCCCTATCTTGCGCAGCAGCTCTTGCTACGCGACGTGCGTCCGATCATCGACGCTTTCGTCACCCAATGCAGCTCTATCTCGACCGCAATCTCCATTGATCCTGATCCCGATCACGAATCGCCCTCAAACGCGCCTGCCAATACGTGGCCCCTCGGTGAAATCCTCGCCATGAGACACGATCTACAACACTCGAGGATATTCAACAGCTAATTTTTACGTCATGCCCCGCTGGCCAATGCCAGCCTCGCCGCAATCTCGGCCTGTCCTCTCACCAAGTTTGCCAAGTACGACACCATCACATTATCTTGCAACGCCGTCGCCCATCCCCCCTCCTCGTCCGGCGTCGCACCGAGCACCCCCCACAAGTACTTTCCGAGTGCAGGATCTGCTGGAATATTCCCCCCGAGGATTCCCTGCACATGTGCAAGTACCCGGTCGAGTGCATCCGACGTGCTCACAAGCGCGTTGTGTAGAGCGGGCAGTGGCGACGTAGGGAGCAACCCGCTCGTCGGTGTGGAGGAAAAGAGAAGATCGACTGCGGAGAGATCAATCAGAGGTAGATACCCATAGACACCACTCACCTCCAGAGCGTTCGGACTCGTGGAATCTTAACTCACAGGGGATGGGTACGAATACGCAATTTTCTGCTTTTGGATACACGCCTATCGGCGAGCTGCGACGTGCCCCAGATCGATTAATAAATCATGCAACGTGCATCATCCGCTGACCTGACATATGCCCTGACCCCCGCTCCGACCCCTTGCTCTGTCCCAGTGTCGAGCGCGACATGCACCGCAGGGAACGGCGCGGTCTCTTGCTCGTAGAAATTTTGAATCAGCGCAGAAAACGTGCCCAGGCCGGCCGGGCCACCCTCGCTGCTTCCGGTCGCATACCAGCCGACGATGCTGAGACCCTCCCTGCCATGGGGACCTACCCCGACGCCCGCGCCTGTCATGCCAGAGGGTGCGATCGACTCGCCACGGCCCTTGAGGAACATTTCATACATGGCGCGGTGGTAGTCGCCATCAACGGCGACCTGTTCTTCCGTCTCTGAATGGAGCACGGCAAATGCGTGGGTGACGTTGACGACGGTCGCCGAGGACGCGGAGGTGGTGGTGGCGGGCGTGCGCGTGCCGAGGAGGGTGCCGATCACGCGGTGTTGTGCGTCTGTGCGACGTAGGTAGTGGTCGAGGACAGAGAGGAGCGCGGTCGGATGGATCGTGAGCGATGTCGGGCGGTGACTTTTCGGAGTGAGTCGTGGACGTCGTGGACGGTGATGAGAAACGACTTACGCGTTGGGATCGGCGACTATATGCGTCCCATTCCGCACGAAAATCGCAGACGAGGGCGGGCCAAGCGGCATCGTTGATCAAAAGAAACAGGAAGCGGAGTTGCAATTTCTTTACTTTTTTTCTGCTTCCATCATGCCCTCCGAAGAGACAAAGGTCGGTCATAGACGCATCTCCTCCTCCTCCTCCTCCTTGCACTCAACGAGATCCCACAGGAACGCATCCTCAAGGTCGTCGAATTCGGTCGCGTACGTCGCCCTTTGCTTCCCACTCCCGCCTCGCTCACGCACGGACAGACCGTGCTCCACTATGGCTGGATCCCAATGATCATTTACATTGGCTACACCAACAGCGCGCCCCGGCCCATGTTCATCAAGTCCGTCTTCCCCATCTCTTTTCGCTCCCACCCCCGTCCTTACTCTAAAACAGACTCATAAGTCCGCTTGCCTGAGTATCGGGCCTAGACTATATGCGCACGTGTATTCCATAATCCTCTCAAAAGCATTCATTCCTCCCACCTCTCCTGTTGCGTGATCAGCTCGTGTGTTGAGAGCACGGTGAGTATTTACACCCCCCTCCTGCGCAAGGATTTAAACGCCGTGGTGGTCCCTCTCTGGACCCTGAATGACCCCCCGTTGTGTAGCCACCTCAGGTCTGGTTGGAATGGGGCGTTCTGTCGAAAGTCGAGGCCAGATATGAACTTCATTCTTTCTCCCGTTCTCCGCGCGTTGTGCTGAATATATTTATTCTCTAGACCAGTATGAAATAGACTATAGATACACTCTTCTCAATTCAGATGCACTTGTGATCCGCTGGCACATTGGACAGAGCTTCGTTGCACCAAGACATCTCAGCCAACATGTTGCACAACACGTGTGCCAACACCCTGTCGACACGGTGGGGTCGTCGTATGGGGACAGACAGATACGACAAGTCGCAGGCGCAGGCTGTCCGGAGAAACATGAGTACATGAGTCTTGGGGCTGTTGTCAATACAAAGACTTGCCATGGCATTCAGTTTTGCGTCCAGAGCTGCTATAAGCGCGAGATTGTCTCCTCGTGAACGCGCGGTCAGGATTGCCGTGTCCAAGTTGCCCATGTCCTCATCTGAGTTCTCGGACAAGTCAACGCTGACCGCCATGGGGTCTCCCGTCTGTTGCTCATGATTTGATCGCTGTCTGACCTCGACCTCCAATCCCACCTTCAGCACATCCCCCTCTCCAAATTGTGCGTCCCCAAACGTGGCATCATCCGTTCCGTCAATGTCAATGTCATCTTCCGTATCCATCGTCGAGGGGCGAATATGTATTCCTGTCCCTCTCAAACTGTCAATCGCGATGACCCGGGTACGGACGTCCCCTTCTTCTACTGCATCCAAACCCTCGTCGGCATCCATGTCCACGTCTACATCTCCGAGCCCGTTCGACCATCCGCGCTCCCGCTCAACGTGGACACGCCGACTCTCATACGCAAGACATGCGTCAACGTGCGCCTCTACGACATCCCTATCACCGCGGACGATTTGCGAACACACCGGACAGGTAATTCCTGCGGTCTCTCTTGCATCAACGCCCCCCGCGTTTTCCCGTGCAAGCCAGCTTGCCTCCTCCTTGGCGAGCTCCTTGAGCCGTGCATGCCTTGCCCTGCGACGGCGCGTAATGTATCCAATCGCATGTTCTATTGCGGTAGGGGTGGTGGCCGCGTCCGCAGGAAGGGCGGGAGATGGCGCAGAAGACAACGCGCGGATGCGAGGCAGCGGCTGAAGCGCAGTAAGAGACTGGCGCGCTTTCAGAGCCGACCGTCGTTTATTGGTACTCGGGCTGTCAGCAGCAACGATGGGTGCTTGTCGGTGTCACAAAGAGCGAGCGAGATACACACACTTCCTCGAGGTCGTCCGCCTCCGCAAGCACCTCTGCGTCGCCGATGTGTTTGACGATGTCTTCAACGCGCTGTGTTTCAAGTTCGGCATGGGCTGCGAGGAGACGGATGGGGATGAGCTCGGAACAGACGGGACACGGTCGGGTTTCGGCGCGCTTTGCTGTGGATGTGGTCAACAAGAGTGGACGCACGTGAGTGTACGGGCGTACGCTTCTTAACCTTGGATTGTGGGAGATCCTCTGGTGCGGGCGACAATGAAGATGAAGCTCTGGCATCGGGCGTGACGTTTCCCCTGGCATGCTTTTTACCACTGTCATATACGGGGAAAAGGTCACGGTGTGAGGTGAACTGATGTACAATAGAACGCACTTTGCACTGCGAAGGCGGTCCATGTGGGGGTATATTTTGAGTGGAATATCTCAGAGTATGGACTGATTGGTAGAAGGGGTGGATTGCAGAAAACAACATTGGATGTCACTGAATAACTCGCCCACGTGACCGAGTGGGACGCCATGAAGGGGGATGTTTTGGGCTTAAAAAGACGACCAACGTGTCTACATCTTTGACGGTTTTCTCTTTCAAGAACCATGGATTCGCCTCAGCATGAGCAAGAAGTCCGAAGTTCGGCCATTCCACTCGACGAATCAGGGGCTGAATGTCACCGAGTAATGTCACCACCCTGTCATCATCTTATTTACTCGCAGGTAGGTATTCTAACTGCTTCACTTCCAAGAGGCAGTCGGAGGGTCACCTTTTCGAAGGGAAGGCGGCGGCGGCTCGGGATGTAGAGAACCACTTCCTGATCTCTTCCGGAAACCGACGTGGCGGTCCCCAGGTTGTGGCCCGCAGCATTCGTTGCGGATCAAATGTGATCGTCGCTGATCTCTCTGGCACGCACAATACGATCAGTCAAATCCGCCGGCTCCCTTTTCCGGCGGAAACGCACTTGGAAACGGGCTTGCAGATGTCTTGATCGGGCCCGTGAATCCTTTCCCTCGGTTTCGTGGCCCGGGTGGGTATGCTGATGGCGTGTTATTTTGCCGTATTGGTTCCATTGATCCAATGCACCGAGAACAAGATCTTGCATGGATTCTCCCTCCCGCCGTCTGGCTCCATGGCTCTCGAGCACGCGGAAAGATTCTCCATAATGAACCATATTTTCTTCCTGTTTCTTTCATTCCCGACATTGCATTTCATGAAACTCCGCCGACGTCTGCATACGAGGAATCTTCGTTGTCCTCCGCGGCTGCGGGGTCCGTGGCATTGCGCCCCTTTCCCATTCGGTCACGAACTGGTTGCACATCCCATTTTCATCACGAACATGCACAGTTCCTACCGTTGAATACAGGAAAGTTTGCTTTTCCCGAGAAAGGCAGTCAGAGATACAGGGACCGATGGTTTTACCTTCTTGAAAACAAGTCTTGGGAGGGATGCACTTGGTTTCTACGATGATTGTGATGCTTGCTGGCGGATGCCACACATACTCGGAGACTCGTGAACGCGAACGACTTGAATACGGTTGGTTGCACTCGAGACTGCCTAATTACACTAGAAGTACATTGCTTGTCTTTGTTTTCCCTGGAAGCATGTAGTGGAACTCAGATGCCCGATGGTCCCTTTCCCTTGTCCAAAATCGCACTTCCTCTCGTAGCATTCAAACTAAAGGTTCCCGAGTGGAATCCATCGCCTGATTGTTCTTTGCCCTTCTCTAACAGTATTCGAACAACGTCGACATCCTTGGCTGTTTTAAAGGTATTTTCAAGTTGCTGCTTGGAAGGACGGCCTAGATATCCTTGCGAGCCTTGGACCGAATGGAATATCTGAAACGCTAAATGTGGGGTGATGATCAATATCAATAGGATACAGGCCTCGTGGTAAGGGTCGTAAACGTACAGTCGACGACTTCCGCGAGAGGGATCGACCTAGGGCGTAACACAATCAATCAAGGGCACACGTTAACAAACGCATCCATTTACGTGTCTTGAAAGAGATCAAGTCAGCGATGGGTTCGATAAGCGAGGACTGGCAATGTTCACCTCCAGACTTCCACTTCTTGAACTGCGAAGTCGCGTACGTTAGAAGCGGCCGTCGAGCATTGCGAGACAAAGTACCTCTGTAGGGTTGACGATGATCATGTACTCATCCGTGGATTGCGTATCTGGTTTGTACACGACTTTGGTGACGTTCTTTGGCATGGTGGAGGGTCGGTGCTTGGGAATGTTCGAATTATGATACACTGAACAGTGTGTGCGTTGTACGGACCGTTGAATGGAAGACGATCAATGGTGATTGCGGTAAGAAAGATTAAACCAACGCGCGCCTCTTTATATGGCCCAAGCGCACCACTCCTAATGACGTCTAGCCTTTATGTGTCTTCGGCTCAACTCGGCTTTACATCACGCGACCTCTCGTTCTCGGATCCAAAGTCCACAAGCGAAAGACGAAAGCACAAAGACTCCAAGGTCACCTGGTCCCACTTATGTATCCCCGCCCTTTGATGAATACAACAGTGTCCACAGGTGGTATGCCACCGAGCGGCTCACGAGCACATGTCGATTTCCGCCTTCCACCCATGTGACGTCACAGGCTGGCCACTCTTTCCCAGTCCAGCTCACGTTCTTTAGGTCCACCGCTTAGACGAATCAACGGAACGAGCGATGGTCTAAGAAAAACAAAAAGATCAATCAAATGACCGCCAACAGTATACAACGGCTTACCTTCCATGGGCACACTGGAATGGGAAAACAGTTACCGATAGTTGCTTCACCAATCGTTCGCACTGCTCGGTGTTCAATGTATCATTGAACATGATTGCGCCTTGTAAATTGTCGAGCGCTACTGCACGGTCAGAATAAAGTGCACCCACCTCGACAAGCCTTTGAGATGATCAAGTCTAGGAGCTCGCGTGGACACCACCGTAAAGCCTTCAGCCATTCCGTCTCCTCGTCTGAACCTGCAGAGCTGTACTGCGATGATGAGTCACGTAGTTCAAGTTCCCCATTCTCCAGTGCACCAATATATCCCTTGATGAGCTCCTGCATCTCCTTGTCTAATAATAGCTGTAGCTTAGTCTCAGCGAATGACCACGGCTCAGAATACCTTTCTATGCACCTTTTCGCTGATGATTTCGGGAATGGCACTCACGAAGACCTGAGTGTAACCACCATCAGGCTGTACTTCACTTGACTGAGTCTCAAGTTCAGAGAAGCGGAAACCCCATGATTCGAACGCCATCCGGAAATCCGCAAACTCCGCGATACGGGAAGCTTCACGCCTAGTGAGTAAAAT
Source organism: Boletales sp. KT-2023b (assembly GCA_038089675.1). Taxonomy (NCBI): domain Eukaryota; kingdom Fungi; phylum Basidiomycota; class Agaricomycetes; order Boletales; species Boletales sp. KT-2023b. The sequence goes on from JBBPLE010000003.1 coordinate 89,987, forward strand.
TGGCACAGGCGGTGACAACTGCTTCATCTCCACGCCTCCATGCCCCTCTTGATGGCTAAGAAAACCGCGACAGATTGATTTCAAAAATCGTTCCACACGGACACGCTCGTCGGCAGCGTGTTGATCGATTAGTACGAGTGTTTTCCAGTCCACCGGAGGACCCGCTTGATACCGTCTGTCATCTTTCTCTGTGCTCGAGGATTGTTCATGCTGCAAACTGACAACACATGCGATAAACTTGCGGTCCACTTGACTTATAATCCGAAGCCTTTCTAAATCATCCTTCTTGAAGCGGATTTGGGACGCAGCAGAACTAGACAAGCTGGGCTGAAAACGATGGCTCGCGCTCGCACGCTTTGTGAGAAGTCCGGTGTGACAGTCGTGGCAAGGCCCAGAACTCCGATATTCGGTGTCCTGATTCAATAGTGGTGGGAAGGAGAGTATCTTTGGCTCCTGAAGCGCGAAAGCGTTGTTGGCCTTTCGATATTGTCAAAGAGGTAATTTAACACGCGGCGTGGGGGTAAGAAACATACTTTCAGGGCTTCCAGCAGCCATGCGGGCGCATGGTTACCACCTGTATTATTAATATTATCTTCCTGTGTCGTTGGCTTGAGTGTCTGCAATGTTCGCCTGTTTGAGGTAGGTACGCTTTGGGAATAAGAATTTTCTGTACGGGTATCGATGATGAATGTTTCTCCGGTCAGTGGATCGTTCCAGGCCATTTTCTGTGCATCAGCCACAGTTATCTTCCCCTTTTCAAGTTTCTAAATAGATCGGGGTTTACACATGAGCCGAGGGACCTACCATATGGACGGGGACGCTTGGCATCCAAATTCTCTCCGACTGGTCTGATCCCAACGGCGGGCTTGAACTCTCTCGAACAAACTTTCGCTTCTTCTTCAGGCTGCCACTGTCACCGGGTCCATTCCCCATCTTATGTGGCGCAAAATCATTACGAACGAGGAATGATTGAATGGTTGCTGATAAGAAAGAAGTCACGACATTTTTATTCTAGGGCACACGAGTGTCAGCATGCTGATCAAGCGAGAGAAGCAAGGTTGCCCACATCCAGTTCCACAGCTGATTTGGATGGTTCGAGACAGTTGTCAATGTGCTTTGGTGGAATGATCAAGTCCAGGACGTAAACTGGCTTCTTCTCGCCTTTACGGGGAGACCGGCGCACAGCTGGATATTTGGATGAGATGATCCCCTATGGTGCGGAATAAAGAACAAACATGGGCGCAAGCTCGTCTCTCCAGCTTCGTCATATGCCTGAGGGTTGTTAAGGATTCACGGCTGGGTGCAGAATAAGACGCCTATCGCACATGTTTCGCAAACGTGCTCGCAGCGAAGCGGTTGTCGATTAACCGGTGGAGGTCACAGAACGATATCGGGTGTCTATTGATATCTAGAAGAGGAATAACGTGTGACCAGACCAAGTTTTGCTATGAAACTTACACAGGAACTGATATGACTGCCAAGCGGAGAAAGCTGAGATAGGGGGATCACAGAATGGAAGGCATTCTACCTTTGTATATGCTCCGACGAGTGAGATGAACCCCTCAATTTGGAGTTGTCCGGAAGTAGCGGCTATCTCTTCCACACACTAGGATATCCCGATTCCATGAGATCGTGCATCACGGTGCAAAGACCGAAATATACATGCCTCTGTGAAAGCACGGCCGTAAATGTGTCGAAACGTCGCAAGAGTGGAACGAGTCTAGATCGGGATAGAAGTGTGATGCAAATGTGGGATACCCAAAATGGATTAATCGTTACCTTTGGAATCCTGAGGATATGTGACTTGTAGGGATGTTGATCCTCTCTTGTCTTGCTCACGTCTTGAAATGATAAGGAGATGTTCGGGAACATCAGCGCATATGCCTCGACTTCTTGCCGAATGAGCTCGACAGTCTTGCTTGGCGTCGGGTGGGACTGACGGCGAACTGGGAGCTGTTCAATCGTTAGCGCACGTGCATTCTAGCCGAAGTTGACACACGCTGAAGAATGCATCACGGATCGATACGACCGTTCCGGGTGATTCTCTTCTCCAGCGGATCGATGGGCCCATGTAAAGCGTCTTTCCCGCCTGGAAACGTATTGACCAAAAATGGTTACATCAAGTGCAAGAAAATACCTTGACAATAACAGTCCAGCTTTCGCGAGATCTTGAAGTGCGAGATGAAACCTCCATGCAAGAGAGATCCGCCATGGAAGCCAAAGCTGCGGATAAGACATGCATGAATGTTTAGCACGGGTCTACCATGCCTTATGACCTACCTTCTCCTCGGAATCCAAACGTGGAAACTACCTCTAATGTGGCAGGTGTATAAGCCTTGGAAGAGTCTGCATCAATGTCAAGGATGACCCAGGACAATGGAAAGAATTGGCTCGAATAACTCACTGTACCGCCCATGCTCTGAACTTTGTCCTATCTTATGCAAACCATCCTTCGTGAATCCCGTGCCATTGTCCACGACCCAACAGCTCCATTCCGCGCAGTCGACACCAATATCTATTTGCGAGGCTCCACCGTCGATAGCATTCTGTAAGAGCTCGGAGACTATTATGGCCAGAGATGTGAGAATTTGAGTCGAACGTAGTCTGGTCCACGTCTCTGCAGACAGCTTGTTCAGATTTGATTTGTCCGCCATGATTTGGTGACACCGTAACTTGGTACCTTTCGCAACGTTTGGCTCAGGAAACGCGCGTCAGGGTCTAGTCTTTCATCGCAGCATGGAAGACACGTAACGGACGTTGTATTATTGTTTGGTCCTTCATTGGAAGTAAACAACTACGTTTGGTAATGTCGATCAACATTCACATCCGGAACACGCCGAATCCTCTCCCTGAACCCTCCCAAGTGGAAGAACCCCCTGAGGCAGGCGTACGTGTATCCGAGCATTTCCTGGCTGCAAGCGCCAGCGCAAGTCCAACCACATTGCGAGTCTCTGCAGGCTCAATGATGCCATCGTCCCACAAGCGTGCAGTGGAGTATAGCGCTGTCGATTGCCCTTCGATTTCGGCCTTCAAACTGGAGTGCTGATTTGGATCCCTAACAAAAGCCTCAGTTAAAGCGTGCCGATATCATGTGACAATACAGACCTTGAGACGGTTGACATTACCTGTGAGAGTTGTCCAGACCCCATAACCGATACTTTCGCGTTCTAAATGTTTATCAAATCTCAGGACAGATATAGTTCGTGTGAGGACTTACAGGCCACATCCACAGAAAGCGTGGTGAATACTGGAGTTCTGTTAGGACGTGAACTTCGGAAGGAGAATCAGACAACCCACCGCGCGTCCAGACATTCCTGCACACGCCCATATCAGTTACGTCGGTATCAAAGAACCATATCAAATAGCCACCATAGTTTCCCGCACCAAAACTACCACCCACAATGACAGTCAATTTTGGAACGTCTGCACATGCAACAGCCCGAACCATCTTTGCACCATCTTTCGCTATCCCTCCCTTTTCGGCCTTTGAGCCTACCATGTAGCCTGCCACAGGATCAAGATATATATTATATGCCACCTTGAAAGCGCACCTGTAACGTTGACAAGAAAAAGTAATGGTATCCTTCGTTGGGAACACAGTTGGATGAAGTGGGTGGCCTTCAGTGCCGAGGGAGAGAAAAGAATGCCATTGTTTCCGACAATACCGACTTCATACCCATGGATGTGTGCAAATCCCTGTATAGACATGGAGCGTTAGCCCCGTTGTCGTCTTCAAACACAATTCTTACAGTAATGATTGTAGGGCCGTATTCCTTCTTGAATTCTCTGAACCGACTACCGTCCACAATCCGTGCAATTACGTCTCGCATATCAAATGCTTGTCGGAGATCAGTACCGACAATACCGTGCAATTCGGATGTCGGGTATAACGGGTCTTCTGGCGAAACAGAAGGCTTGTTGATCTTCAGTCACATGACTAGACATACTCTGGCATGCACTTACCCCAACGGCTTGTCCGCTTGCAGCGCCAAGGTCACCCACAATGCCCCGTGCAATGGCTATTGCATGTTCATCATCTCTTGCAAGATGATCGGTCACACCACTCTCGCTAGAGTGCATCTGGCCACCCCCTAATACTTCCTCGTCGACCTGTTCGCCTGTTGCAGCTTTGACTAATGGAGGACCAGCAAGAAAGATGCGCCCTTGCTCGCGAACAATAATATTCTCATCGGCCATAGCAGGGACATAAGCACCACCTAATACACGTAAACAGGGGGGGGATCGTGAAGACGAACTGTGGACGTACCGGCGACAGATATGCCGTGGACCAACGCTATTTGTGGAATGCCGAGGGCAGACATCTGGGCCTAACAGCGTGTCAAGCATGACTGATAGTAATGTATTGATTTCACCAAACCATATTGTAAAAGATTCGGCCAAAATGGTGCTTGTCTGGAAACACCTGGTATCAGCAGGATCAACATTAACGCGTGGTGGTGCACTTCCAGATGTTGGACGCACGTCAGCCTGGTGGGGAAGTGCAGCACCTCCGGATTCCACTACGTCTCATTAGCCTGAAACAGAAAGCGGCGAGTAGAAATGCCTACCAACGTAAATGCAGGGTAAACCATGTTCTCGAGCTACTTCCTGAGCCCGAAGGTGTTTCTTTACCTGTGGAAGGACTGTGGGTTCTGATGGCCCAGTATGGCGAGTCTGCTCACCGTCAAGGGATAGTATGACCCTCCCTTTACAGTCGCATCATTGACCACGACCATGCACTCCTTCCCGGCCACCCGACCAATGCCGGTGACGATCCCAGCACCAGGAATGTTTTCTGGCGGATATACATCGTGTGCAGCCAGCTGAGACAATTCCAGGAAGGGAGTATTGGGATCCAGGAGTAATGACAGTCTAGACCAGCGTGAAGTCGGGGACGGATTGGCGACCGGGGGACAAGACTGACCTCTCCCTCGGTAGCCTCTTGCCCTTGCTGCGCATTCGTTCCTGAGCCTTGGGACCGCCGCCTTGCTTTGCGTGAGCAATCTTGACTCTTAAGTCTGCCACGAGAGCATCCATGGAGTGAGCATTCCGCTGGAACTCTTGCGAGGCGGTTGAGATGGAGGAGGGAAGGACAGATGCGTGGTACGACCGGGTAGTGGTGGAGAGTCGCGCAGATCTGGTGAGCGCAGCTTGCAACATGTCTGAGCTGACCTGCGAAATATGGATTCACGGAAGTATATTGACGGCACGGAACTTGACACATCGGATGAATGATACTACTGTCTACAAAGGCTAGAAATCCTGCCACTCATCCCACTCATCCTTTTTCGCCTTGCCACTGCTCGCAGTTGGGGTGACGTACGTGTTTGAAGTTGAAGTGTCAGAGTGCTCGTGGAAAAGATCGTCGGTGTCGTCGTACAAAGCGGAGGTTTCACTGTCATCATGGAGTGGCAGAGAGTCATAGCCAGATGCGGAAGGACCAGCACCAACACTATCCTTGACTGCACCGACGATACCATTGACGTGATCAGCGACATCGACACCGAGCTGGGACTTTGACCAATCATTGACAGATTGGCCGGCAAGGTGGGCGCGCTTCTGTGCCTCGGAGACGTAACCACGAACGGTAGCATGAAGGGAAGGATCCATTGCACGGTCCATGCCAGGTTGGATGACATGGTCATTTACGGCACGAGAAGCACCGGCAACGACGGCGGAAAAGAGGGACCAGCCTTTATTTAATGCGGCGGTAGGATTATCCTGAAAGTCGGCTAAAGAAGGGGCGGCGGCGGAGGTAAGGCCAAAAGATGAGTTCTGTGACGGAGGAATAGGGGAGGGAGTGTTTCCGAAACCTTGGTAACGACCACCTTGCGAAGGGGGCAAGTCGGTAGGGCGAGCGGCATTCGCTTGGCCAAGAGAGGCGAAGTAGGCCTCGTTCGCGGACTTTTGGGGGGCGCGGGATGTGTCGGGAGAGGAGTCGGTAGTTGGGAGGTGGTTGGTTGGCGGACTGCGTGCAGAAGCACGAGACTTGCGGAGACCCTGTGCAGATGAAGGACGGGCGGAGAGAAAATCGGAGGAGGGACTGGAAGGGGACCAGGGTCTTGCAGCCACGGAGCAATCGAGCTTGTGCTGTGTGAGCGGGGGCGAGAAAGGAAGGTGAGATCGTACTTTATCGCGATACTGGGTGGCAGCCCAAGAGTGATAGAGCGCATGTGGGTCCATGCCGTCGGAGTAACCGCCGAGCTCGGGAGGAGAGTAGGATTGCAAGAAAAGCTTGAAGGGAGCGTTTCCACCGAGCTGGGAAAAAAGAAGTGTGGGGACGGGAGGGGAGGAGACGGGGAGGGCGCACCTGCATGCGTCTGAGTTGCTCAGGCTGCCATGTGTCCATGGAGACAGATCTGACGAAACTGAAGGTGGTGAGAAGGGCGAGCGCACGAGGATGCGGGTGTGTGGGCGTACCTGATGTGCACGCCGAAGCCTCTGTGCACGCCGGCGCACTGGAGGCAGAGGAAGATGGCGAAGGAGACTAGGAAGGGATGTCAACGAGAGAGAACAAACAAAATAAAGGCGTACCCGAGGCCCATTGGGGATTCGGATTCCTGCAGTCGGCGCAGACGCCGTTCTCGAGGTCGTTTCGCTTGACGAGCTCGAGCAGTGTCTTCTTCGCGTCCGTCATGGGGAGTAGTGGGAATTTTAATTTAATTATATTATTATGCAACAATTTTGTTTTTTTGAATCTATTAATATAATTTTATTTATTTTACACCTGAGAAATAATCTTATCTGATTTCCCAACCGCACATGCCTCTCCATCCTCTGCAGAGTCTAAAATCTCGCTTTCTAGGTTCGCACCCTCCCACATCATGATACACAAAGCCCCCTCTGATGATGGACACCTCGACTGCTGGGGCCAGTGGTGGGGTCGCAGGTTCGTCCGTCTCCTACCCCCCCCCTCTCCTCCCCCTCCTCCTCACCAGCTTCCAGACACTATTCTCTCCACCTCGTGCAGCACCCCCTTCGCGCCCGCATGTGCGGCTTTGGCGACAAGGTACGTCCCAGACACGTCCCACCCACCCCCCGCGTGTCTTCACTCCCAGTGCTCAAGGATCGCCGTCCACTCGCGCCTGCTGCCGTCGCAAAGATGGTCGTTCGCAGGGAAGACAACTCGGTAGTCGATGTCGAGTATGTCCCTTTCCCCCTCCCCTCGCGTCGTCCTCACCGTCCGCAGCGAACTGGACTCTTCCTTTTTCCTCGTCACCGTAGATCTCTGGTCAGCAGACGGTAAACGCGAGATGAACCTCGTCCTCCACCCCTCCTCTACGGACCGCCACGTCTCTACCGTCTCTGCAAAACCGAAGAAACATCGCCCTTCCATTCCCTCCGCAACCTCTCCTCACAGTGATAATCCTAGCCCTCCCTCCTCCCTCTCCACCCCGAACTCTGCTCCAGATCCACATCGTCCCTCTCTAGACACCCAGGTATGCGTCCTTCGTTCCTCACTCAAATTTATCAACCTCTTTGTTAGCCAGTTATGACCGCCATCATGTCAGCAGAAACCTCTCCTACATTTTCTACTCCTGCTTTCCCTTATACCCCACAAGACCCATCGATTCCCGGCGCTATCCCGTACCCCACCCCAGGTGTATACAATACCTCTTCTCCAGACGCTCCAGATACTTGGTCTTATCCTCACTCTACCCAACCTTCGCGCAGTATTCAAAACCAGCCCCTTCGTAATCCCTCGAGAGGCGCTGTCACTGCCAACGACCCCTGGAACAGTCAATCCGCGTTTCGTGCCGATCCCGAGTCAACATCCCTTCGTACTTGGCCAGGCGCCGAGTCTTCATACCACACTCCCATACATTCTCAACCCGCCGTCTACAATAACCACAGTATCGACCCATCAAGCCCTTATCATCAAACGGCCCAACCAGACGGGCGTGAATATCATCAATGGAATCAACCTCAGCAGGACGCTTATGCTGCAAACTATGATATCTACGGCGCATCTTGCTATCCACAACAGTCCCCACAGACATCATACTATCCAGGCAACTACCCGCAAAGCAATGCATCCTCCTCCTCCTCACCACATTTGGTTTCTCACCCACTTCCCCGCCATACTTATACCCGCACACTTGTAGGACCCCTCTCATCCAATGCTTGTCGTCTCTTGGACGAGCACCAGACACCCGGGATATTTTTCCTCTTTCAAGACCTGTCCGTCCGTACGGAAGGTTTGTACAACTTTATCACGAGGCAGTTTTTCTTTCATTAACTCAAAATATACTTCCAGGGACCTTTCGACTACGGCTGCGACTTATGAACGTCGGAGAGTGAGTGTGTTACTTCTCCGGTAACCCAAGGCTGTGTTTGATCGTCGTATTCTTATCCTAGCTCACCCACTCCCGAGGCAAGCGCGCTGCGTGTTCACACAAATATCTCTCCTGTCCTGGCCCAGACTTTCACTGATCCGTTCATTGTTTTCTCCGCCAAGCGCTTCCCAGGAGTACCAGGTATGTAAACCGGAATCTATTGCACCCAGATTCACATTCCTATACCTGTAAGAAACCACTGCTCTCTCGATCGCATTTGGCAATCAAGGTCAAAAGCTTCCATTGGTAAGATCCTTCCTTCTTCCGAGTATACCGGAAGCTGACCACGTCCGGGCCTGCGCAGAGGAACCGACATGGCACCGGTAAACATGGCCGAAGACCACATCGCGAGGGCGATTCAGAAGGATCCGAATCATCGGATGACACATGATGTAGACGGGCAAATGGATATTTTTGTCTCCCGTCCAGCCAATCATCATTACTCATCATGCAACCCGATAGTGTCTTCATCTGCTAATGTACCCACTACCTGCTCTTTCACTTTGGTCCATTGCCGGGTTGACCGACGTATTGCATCATGCCGGGCCTGTCCTCGTTCGTACAGAAGGACTGCGCGGACAGCCCCGGGATAGTTGCGATAAATGCGCTGGAGGGTGGCGCGAGCAAGCTCCGCTTGGCTTTGGTGGCCCTGTGGTGTGGCTGATTGTGCGTTTGGAGCACGGATTGGCTGTACGAGGCGGCCTCTTTGCAGATGTCTGAGAACCTTGGACAAGACATGTAGCGTGACAGCATGCGGACGCCACATGGACAAACCAGGGATGACTTGATGCAGGATATGCAGGGGATGCGCAAAGTCGGCCAAGTCATCCGATGTTGCCAGCATAGATCCCACAGTTTTTGTTGCAGCCTTGACCGCTTTCGCTCTCCGTGCTTTCCGGCGCATAGGCGCGTCCGAAGCAGGCATGTCTACATCAGGGGCAATACCGTCAAACACCAATGGTGACTTGGGGCACCAGTCCCTGATCGCGGGGCTTTTATGCGAATGGGGAATGAGGACCCGTTCCAGAACTTCAAAGGCACGATCTAGCTCGCCGGCTCGAATTAAAACGACCGCTAAATGATTCCAGTTATGTGCATCAAAACCGAACCCTTCTGTCTTTGCCCTGGTCCAAATGTCGAGTACCGCGTCGTGTTCACCCGCCACAGACAAGGCATCAATATAGATGGACAACGGCATGCACAAAAGGTTGGAGCCTCGTCTGACGGGCGTCGAGTCCCCTTCAAAGAGCCCGTCTGTGTAAGAGTGTCGTAACGCGAGTGTCCAGATTTGAGGCCACAGCTGGCGAACGACGTCAGTATTGTGTGTGCGCCGATGGACGTCCATAAGGATAGTGAGAGATTCCAAGGATGGCTCCCCACCCGCTTCCAGCATCCCATTGAATAACCGCACCACTTCCTCGGGTTTTTCCTTTCTCGCATACACCAGCATGAGTGGACTGAAGAGATTCCCGAGAGCAGACGGGCGAGATTCAGTGCCGGTCCAACTAGGGTCGATTGCGTCTCCATCCATAATCCCCCTCAGGAACGACTCTGCGATCTTCAAACTTTCTTCCGTCCGATCGTTTGCGTACGCCTGTATGACCTGCCTGTAGGTGATGGAGCAAGGTTTGATCCCACGGCGTTGTATATCCTTGTAACACGCCTTTGCTCGAGCGTTGGATTGCCGTCGTACGTGCCCAGCCATGATGATCGTGAGCACATATGCGTCGAGATGATGGAGGGATCCCAAAGATTTTGCCTTGCTTTCCATTTCTGCAAACAACTCCTCGGCAACATCCATCTTCCCAGCGTCGCAAGCGGACTGGATAACCAGGGCGTACGTGTAACCGTCCGGATGCGGGCCAATCTGCGTGAGTTTGCGAAAGATCGCAAGGACGGTGCGGAAAGGTGTACCGACGAGGACGTAAGCCTTGAGGAGCGTGTTGTAGACTTCGATGGGTAGATCGTGTCGAAAGCGAGAAGATTGTCGAAGGTAGTCGAAGATACGGACAACGCCTTCCCATGACCCGGCTTCCACGTGCGCATTCATGAGTGAGGTGATCATGATGCGATCAGGGATAATGCCCTCGCGCAGGGCCCGCAAGTAAACCGCTTCTGCTGCCGCAGCATGTTTTCTCCTGGCGAGAAGGGCAATGACAGTAGTGTAGTGAACACGATCGGGCTTGATCTTGGCAGCACACATTTGATCCAGTGTAGCAGCCACCGAGTCGGCGTCACCATGCCGCGCAATACATTGAAGGATGATGCTATAGACGTGACCGTCTGGACGACAGCCGGCCCGCAGCATTTTCTTCAACCAGAGGTCGATACCATCAAAATTGCCCAGCTTTGCAAAGGCAAGCAAGACAGTGGTGTAGTGTGTAAGCCCGGGTCGTTCAGCAAAAAAGTCGCCTTCCGGTGTCGTTGGGAAAAACTTGTGAAAGAGTTCGACCACCGTCTCGGTCTTGCCTGCGACTGCATAAGCATGCATTAACATACACCGTGCAAACGGCAAAGACCAATTGTTTTCGTCGTGCTTGGCGAAGAACTGCTCCGCGTAATCCACGTCGCCGCGACGGGCGTAAAGGTAAAGCCCAGTCGAATAGTACAGTCGGGGGTCTGCCGAAGGATCCATGGATTCGAATATCTCGTGCGCCAGAACAAACAGATTACGCTGTGCAAGGAGTCGGATCAACTTGGCACGGATATGGAAGGTAACGGGCAGTTGCTGTCTGCGCATTTCCAGTACTAACGCATGTGCCTGGTGAAGCAATTCCTTGGCACAGTACGCCTCCAAGAGTAGCGTCCCGGTGCGCAAACGATCATGATGATCCGCCTGTGAGCGCGAGAGCAACAAACGAGCCCCATCAGGGATGTCCGCGAGCAAACTGTGAATTGCGTTGCGGAACGAAGCAGCCTGTGAAGAGATGGTTCGAGGATTGAAAAAAGGACCAAAGAACTTCCACTCTCGGAGCAGCAAATCGAGTGCATGCAGAGCTCCTTCTCGATGATACAAGAGAAGCAGGAGACTTCTGTAGACACACAACAGAGTGTACTTTTCCGACGGGCTAAGCGGGGTCTCTCGAATTTCCCGAGCTAATTGAGATGCTTGCGCTACATCACCCAACCAAGCATGAACTTGGGCAGTGCAGCACTTGAGGGAGACAAACTCCGGGGAACGAACGTCCAGTTGTGAATTTAACTCCCGTAGGACGGGTTCGAGGCGGGTTCCCCAGGAATGCAACGACGAGTAGTCTGGGGGAGCATCTGCGCAAGGTTCGAACACGTCACAAAGATGTCGGATAAATTCCAGGCGCTCTCCCGGGCTAAGGATCGAGTCGGCGGCATCCGCTTGGACCGATCGAATGTAAAGGCACCAAGCGTGCTCCGGATCGAAGGGAGCTCGCGTGGCCAAAAGGGAACGGAGTTTATCGGCAGGACCCTCGGGTTCGCGCGGAACATGGACGGGTTGTGACCGATCGAGTAAGCGCGTCTGAGAGGAAAGGGTGCGTACGGCGGAAGAAGAATGGCGCCGTGTGCAGCGCTGTGGAGACGGTGAGAGGGGTTGCGACCGACGGGGAATGACATGGTTCATCATGAAGAGCCTATTCCGGACTAGAGACGAGAAGGTCAGTCGTGACACGAGACGGAATGAAGAAGGGAGTACTTGGACACCACGGAGAATGCCGAGAGATGCAAGAGGAGGCGGACGACGCAGCGCAACATGGACTGCACTCGACAAAGGGGGATTCTACGGCCTTTTCCTTTCCTTTCCGTTGCCGGGGAAAGGGGGAAAAGAAGTCGGTGGGAAATGGACGCCGCGTCATAGAGTTGAGAGGCAACTTTAGAATGGACGGTCTTGATATGATGGCTGCTGCCAAACGCTCCACCATGGGCACCGGACCAGAATTGCCTGGTACCGCGTCTAGAATAGGGACATTAAAATAATAATAAAACACACACACAATGAGACGGCGAAATGCAACGCACGGATGGATATGTTCGTCGTCGTTTTCTTGGTTGATGGACACAGAAGGTATTGGCTATTATGTAATAAAACACGATTAAGTAAATAAATAAATATTCCAAGCAAGTATATTGATACGGTCCGTATCCGCCATCACATGGCAGAGGTCGGTATGCCAATATGACGCCGTGTCTGATAAGTAGTGCTTTGGCTCGAGGGTTGGCCCGGATCCCCGGCTCGAGGGAACGTTCATATCTGGTCCCATGTGACTGTTCGAGTGTGCTTCGTCGTTGAGCAACATGACCCATCCTACAGTCACGCCCTCCCATGAAATCATCGTCATTCCCCCGCCAGGACACGATCAGAGACAGCCCTTGCTGGATCAGTGCATCAACGTGAGGATCGACGTTTTCGTACGCGAGCAACAATTTTCATTGGACGTCGAGGTCGATGAGTACGTTATCCTCCCCTGTCGCCGCATCTCCTTCCTCGATTCTATCCCTTTACGAGTATAGGTATGATCCGACAGCAACCCATTTCTTGCTCCGACTCCTACCTTGCCTGACACCAATTGGGACAATCCGATCCCACAGATCGGAAGGGGCAGATTATTACAAGCTCAGTCGTCTCGCTGTTCTCAAGCCATATCGGAGTCATCGTTTCGGGCGCGATCTCGTGCTTGCGTTGCATCAATGGCTGCGTGACGAAGTGCAGCGGATTGGAGCCCCACTGCAACCAATCCAGGTCGTTTGTCATTCCCAGTTACCCGTTAAAGAATTTTATGCCAGGTATGTCAGGTCTGCTCCATGGACCTATTGGCTGACTCGTCGACCTTCCATTCAGGTATGGTTATCAACCCGAGGTGCTGATATCCCCGCTTCTCGTGGTTATCGAAATGTACTCATTCTCCATCAATAGGGGGATGAATTCGATGAAGATGGAGCCCCTCATCAGAAGATGGCTGCCTATCTGTCGCCATAACCACATTATCTCAATGTACTGTAACAAGTTCCTGTGTGCCGTTCTCGCTAAAATAAGTCACGAGGTATATGAACATGTAAGTAAACTAGACGTGTTCTAACAATACAGTGCTCAAACGCGGGGAAATCCGTCGATGAAAGTCCGGTGTCGTGAACGAATGAACAGATGAACATAAGATCATTAGCGACCGAAATCAGAAATGAAATGAAACATAACGCCCTCTGCTAAAGAGGAAAAAAAAAAAGAATCACATCATATCTGGGTATATCTGTTCGCACTGTCCTCCGTGCCCATACCATCGCTTTCGCTTTCCGAACTAAATGATTCTGTTTTGATGGAGCGGAGGGCACGGAATGGGTTCTCGGATGGCGATCCAGGAAGAATGCTAAAGTTGATGCTTGTCCCAATGCCGAGGCCGGTCGTCCCTTCCTCGTACAATCTTCGCGCAGCCTCATACTCGAGCTTCTCCTGTTCTGCTTGAGCGAGGAACGGCTGCAGAGAGATATGAGCGTGAGAGATGACATAGACACGATTCGACACACCTTGCGGTCATCGTCGGTCATCGATCGCCACTTGGCAGCAGCCAAGACGCTCTGCTTGGTTGTCTCTTGTTCGTCGCCAAAGATTTCCCTGACTAGCACGGGATCCGAACGAATGCGTTGCAAAAACATGAAGTATGCGCTCAGCGGCTTCTTGGGAGCATTGGGATCTTTGAGGTTGCTCTTCCGAGACCGCCCCGCCTTGCGTTGTGCGGTACGGAAGGCATTCTCCCGTTTGATATCATCTGGTGTCAGAGTCCGCAAATAAGCGGCGTTCTCGCGTTCGCGTGCCTGTTTGAGGACAAGAGATCGTTGCTTGTATGGCTAATCGTGGAAGGTTAGATCAACGGGAATTACAGGAAGACGTGGCGCAGCACGTACCTCCTTTTCTTCCGCGGTCAGGTTCGCGTACTCCTGACCAGCTTCCTTGGCAGCCTGGGCAACGTTGAGTTTTCGTGTGCTGGTTGCTTGATGACGTTGGATCCAATCGGTAAAATAAAGCTGCCAAGCGGACGGGGCTAATTTGGGTTGTTTCAAGATGGATTTGAGAGGTGCTATATCGGAGATAATGAGCATGACGACAAGTCACAGAAGGAACGGACATGACGAGACATGCACGTACAGGATTCAGATGATTTCACGTCCTTTGGGAGCTCATCTGGCGGGGACTTCTTTCTCCGTCGCACGGTGGCGTCGCGGTCATCACTGAAGGAAACAGACTCTGCGCGACGACCGTAGGCGCGAGTGAGCGTGGCGGCGTTGGGGGATGGAGCGCTGGAAGATTGGAAGATGAGACCCAAGGGATTGGGATCTCTTCTCGGGTGGAAACGATGAGCTTTGGCTGTGTAAGGATTCTCAGACAGGGGCGGATGGGGGAGGGAGGGACGGGCGGAGGCGGAGGGAGGATAATGAGAGGAATCCCACAACTGAGATGCCCAGGCGGGGGGTCTGAGAGAAGTGTCTGCGGGGGAGATTGAAACGACGCCGAGACCGGGAGAGCTGAGGTAACCATCAGAGACGTCTGCCGGTGATAAGGATCGAGGGAGAGGATGGAGGGCCGCAAAATCAGAAGGGGAGAAGGAAGTACTTTGAGGGAAGGCATGGTTGCCATACGGAATAAAAGCGGGAGGGGATTGTGGGTCCGATTGCGTGGCACGTATGGGGATGGGAGAAGAAGAGGAGGGATCCAAAGGAGAAACGTGGGCGTCATTAAGCCACTGGGAGAGATGGGAGTCATCGATATCGAGCATGGGGTGTACATCGTCGAAGCCAGAAAAGGAGTGGGAATCGTGAAAAGTGCTGCTGGGAGACGCGTCAGAGATATCAAAGTCGGAGGCGCGACAGGGAGAGGCGGGGACATCAGAGAGGATGGGGGAGATGGGCTGGTTGTACGCGAGGTCGCGAGCAGGATCCCAAGAGGGGGAGAGGAGGGAGGGATCGTCGAGGTCGAGGGGGCCAAAGATCATCTGGTCGTTGTCCGCGGGGGAGATGAGATCGTAGGGGGAGGTGTCGACGAAGCTGATTATTGCGGGATCCTTGTCAGACATGAGAGAGTGTGTGCGAAGAGGGTAGGGGGATAATGGCATGGGGAAAGGGAGGGACGGAAGGGGACGAGGGGCGGGGGGGAAGGCTTTAATAGGCGTCGGAGCCGGTGAAAGAATACAGAGCGAGGAGTGGACACGAAATCGGGAGAGGGGGAGAGGGGTCCGGCAAGATATGCATAGAAGAATCCTGTACGGGGTTGATGATGCCAAACTTGTCATCATGTGCCAGTCTGACTCGACTAGAATGAGAAAATCCGACCGTGAACGCCTGCGCGTCTGCCAGCGATCGTAAATCTGTCGGGTTCGCTTGTCTAAATCCGGTCCTCGCAAAGAAACACTGCACGCACATGCTCAGAATGTCGATGCGCGCCATCGTCGTTGGCTGCACACGTATTCGACCGGCCCTAAATATCGTCCCATTTCGGCAACTCGGCACCAACGCAACGGTTCCAATTGTACTCATCGCCATCCCGCCACCGGTATATTTAGTCATCCTTGGGAACGACCACCCTACAGGGCTGTGTTCTCCATATGTTTTTTTTTTCTTCTTTTTTTCGAATAGAAATATTAAAAAATATAAAATCGTGGAAAACGTATTTGGTTGCGATGCCAGCGAATCAGAGCACTACAACGGATTCTACAGACCGATACCGTGTACCATTGTAGACGCTCTTCCCGACCTGCGTCATCCAGTACCATATCAGTTTCCCTGCACATCCCCGGCAGAACTCCACCCACCTCCCAGTCCTTCACGTCCTTCATGATCACCCTTTCACGCTCCAGCATCGCTTCCTGTCTACGGTACGCGTCCCGATCACCCTCCGCCAGAAGAAGCGGAACAAGGTGGATGCGTGACCATACTTTCTCCCTCTGCAATTCCCTAGACGGAAAAAAAAAACCAAATCGTCAGGGTCCAAATCTGAGAGCCCGCGCTTTTTCTGGCACGGCCCGAATCAACCCAATCAAGCTGATAAGAGGTCGGCCGGATCCTCCGCCGATGGTGACACGTTTCGCGATGGGCGCGCCATGAGAATAGACACGTTTTACAGCCCGCGGACCCCATACCCATACGTTATTTGTGATCGTGAACACACCTTCGTTCTAGATTTCCCTTCCCAACACGGTAGAACCCATACGCACACACGGCCGTCACCGCGCCCAGGATGGCTAATCCGCTCGGTCCGCGAAAGGGAAGGTTGCGCTTGTACTTTACGGCCTCAAAGCCCCCAGGTGGTGGCATGTCCCTATAGTGGTGGTGGCGCACTCGTCAGAATGGTGTGTGTGATCCGTCCACATGGTCAACGCACTGTCGGTACGGTATCGACACTGGCAGACCCATGTTGAGCTCTACATTCCGTTCTCGAGGCGCCTGTGACCACTCACTCGTTGTCAAATCGAACACGTCGACGGCTACTGTTGGATGAGTGTGTCAGGAGCAACCTGCAGCGGCGCGTCCCGGTTTTTCAAACTTTGTGCCTGCCCTGAACTGGCGTGTAACCACCACTCCAACCGGGGTCTGGCCAAGCATCCAATGCTCTGGAACGAACTCAATAAGACAGATTTTAAATCGCCACGCCACTCGTTCGATCCTGTCGGCTGTACTAATCGTGGACCGTTCCTGTGGACTGAAAGGCACCTGAAAAGTGTCGTTATAAATCCCCTTGCTTGTGTTGACTTATGTGAGCGCCCGGCATAATTCCGAATCGCCCAGACGCGCACGTTCGAACCGGATAATCCGGCGAAGCACCCCCTCTTCACTCTGCGGAGACGTACCAGACAATGCGTTGCCCCAAGACACGTCAGAAGTGAGCCGTTGCACTGATCCGACACTCAACGCCAGCCAAGTTTCCATGAGTAATAAACAAATAGCCAAATCCCAACCAACTTCCTTTGACGCCCCCCAGTTGCACTGCCATCATGTCTCACAACCAGTCCCAGTCCCCAGGTCCTTCCGCTCTTCCCAGCTCACAAATGTTCGTTCAGCCCACCATGGTTGCCCCCTCCGCACGTCAAAAAAACAAACCGTATGCCACCGGCATCGCTGCAGGCGTCGAAGATGAAAAATACCAGGCAAAATACAAGGAGTTGAAGCGAAAAGTGAAGGAAATCGAGATGGTCCGCTACTTCTCTTCCCGTCAACTCTCTGTTAATCATTCCTCTCCCAGGACAATGACAAACTCCAGTTCAAGGTCCTCATGGCTAAAAAATCCATCCAGCGCATGAAATTGGAAAGAGCGTAAGCATGTCTTTCAGCTCTCGTCTTCTCCTTTTCTCATCTGTCATTAGTGTGCTGTACGAGCGACTATCCGCCGTCCCTCCTTCACCGGACCTTCACAGTCATGCTCCCCTTCCCCCCATGCATCCTGGCCCTGGAGTGCCACCCCAACATACACAACAAATCCCAGGTTCGGGCCAACACCGCGATTCCCGAAGTTTGGACATAAATGACTCCAATCCCCCCGACTATAATCATCCTTCTGGCAACGTTCGTATGATTTCTGGCCCAGACGGTCGCCCCGTCCAAGTACCGGATGGTCCTATGGGGCCAGGGGTACCACCATCTCACGCAGTATCTGCCGTGCATATGTCACGGCGTGGTTCCCTCTCTGGCCATGATCCCCGCCAGCTTCCACCCCTTTCCCAACTGACTCCTGTGCAGCATCTTGAACACCCGCGCAGCCACGCACAATCCCAGCCACCTCACACCTCCCATCTTCACTCGCATAGCAACGGGTCTGATGCCCGCTCACGTCCCCACTCTCCATCGCATTCTCGGGGACAGGGTCCACCCCAAGGTTATCAACAAGGAGGCATCCCTCACCCTCAGCAATATCCCTCCGATCCCGTCTCTTCTGGACAGGGATTGCAGAGTCCCCCTCTCGGTCACGAGAGAGAACGTTCCAGAAGGTACGATACTCGTGAGCGAACCAGTCATAGCGGCGATCCCTATTCTCAGGGACGACACCACATGGCCCACGCGTCATCACACTCCACCATCATATCACCCACTAGTGCTCGCCGATCAACCTCACGCGTTCATAATCACCAACGCATCGGGCCTGGCACAAACATCAATCATCCCGACTTTGAAAACGAGCGTGACCTCGACAGAGACCGTAACTGGTCACGGCAACGCGAACATGATTACGATCGCGACGCTCCGCGTGACTACACAAATTCCGCGTCCGTCCGGAACTCACCGCCTCCACACCTGAGGTCAAGATCAGAGAGGGACTATCTTGATCACTCTTCTTACCGTCTGCGGGATGAACAAATTTATCTTCGCGACTCCATAGGTCCAGGCATGTATGGCCGATCGTCTCGTTCTGATACGCCCGGTTCTGGTTCTGGCTCTGCTGATGCGCAGTCGCGATCCGACGCACATTCGCAGTACTATGACAGGGAGCGCCAGAGACCCTATGCACCCCGAGGAATAAACCAATCACAAGCACCAAATGAGGATATCGATTTCGTTCATGAAGATGGTCGTTCACACAATCGTGATCGTGACCGTGGTGGATCGTACATACCGCCCGAGCAGCTCCGTCCTCTAGAACAATCAAGAAAGCGCTCTCGTAATGACATGGACATGGACGGAGAAGATGACGTCGTTTCTCCTGCAAGAGACAGCTCAGGAGGCGGAGAAAATCCCCTGAGGTATGGAGGAAGCCTTCGGACAGATGACAGAGGGTCCAAAAGGCTTCATCAGGAAAGTATACCGTCATCTGCCCAAGGCTACGGGGGACACGACGAACCA
The DNA here is from genome assembly GCA_038089675.1 of Boletales sp. KT-2023b. Classification (NCBI taxonomy): domain Eukaryota; kingdom Fungi; phylum Basidiomycota; class Agaricomycetes; order Boletales; species Boletales sp. KT-2023b. Next base: position 109,111 of record JBBPLE010000003.1, read on the forward strand.
GAGGAAGGACACTCTGGCGATTAGGGGGTTTGGTAAATATATTTTGTGCACATTCCCATATAGAATTTCTTGTGCTCAAGTGCTTCTCGTTGCCTTTTCATTGTCAATGCCGCGCTCTTTTTGTTCATGACGGTCGTTTGTTTTTGGGAATATAATAACTTATGGTTGTCTGGATCCACGAGTGACCGGTGACCCCGGCATCATATTCGTGCCCACGGATCAATATTTTCAAAACTGTAGATCTCCCCACGCGCGCTTGGGATGAACTTACTTCGGAATTCTCTAAAATTAGCTCGTGCTAGAAGACAAACCATACAAGGCGATCTCGGCGGATATGACAGTCGATGTGCGTAAACCAAGTAACCCGAAAGAATTCGACAAACCACTCCTGTCTCCGAAGAAAGAATCATGACGCAGAATCCTACACGTCATCCGCCGTCGAGGTTCGCCGGCCAAGCTGTTGCGGAAGCACCTTATCGGTGATTCGATTTTCTTGCCCACTGTTAGGCTTACCAATTCCCTCGTAGCGTCTTGCTGTACCCTAGCGTCCACTTCTGACCAACACCTAGGTGCATAGTTCCGCGGAACAAGCGAGGGATGGCGGCCGTCCCCAGGTAGATCTGACGTCTATCAGAAGGCGGTGTCCTAGGATCATGTCCGTGATGGTGGCATCGTGGGCCGTGCTGTCTTGACTCGGACGGCCGTGCCTGCGCCCCGGCGAGAAGCTGCCTTACCGTGGGGACAGTATGTAACATTCGCTTGGCTTGTGTGTCGGTCGCGCCCAATGTGGTCACGGCGCCGACAATCGTCGGACTTGTCCGCGCGCCATGCTGAATAAAACCCTGAGGTACAATGACGTTGAACACTGACTGCGTACCTGGATTTGGAGCAATGCGCAGTATATTTCCGATGAGTGGGAACCAACGACAATAGGGATGACTTACCTTGGCCGACAGATGGCTGATTGTAGTTGCCATTTCAGTGGCGGGCACCCTAAAAACAGAAATTTCGGTTTGACATTGTGCCCAAGGTGGTGATTACTCCAGCTGCCATCCACTGCATTTCATTTGGATTCTGACGATGGATGCTTCCGAGAAACCCCAACTGGCTATGCTGACCACGCATGGCCATCTTCAAACTAAAAATCGGTGGGTGTCATCCACCACGTACGTCCCGAGCGCCGGGTGGTATACAACTGACATAGTTATAGCATCTTGTGCCAGTTCTTGGACATAGCTGTCGAGTTGACGTCGAGGAGCCATAAACTGAAGCCATTCAGTAGGCCTCCAGAGAGATCATTGAGAACCAACGCCAGGAAGATTTGTCCGATTCCTTAACTTATTCTTTACCAGCACTCGAAACAGGTCAAACAGAGACATCATGGTTCTAGCGAGCGATGGGTTGAATATCAAAAAAGTTGATAATTATACGATCAAGTGGGAGAGTTCGACCATGTCGTCAATCCACCTTCCCTCACCGGTACACATGGTCCGCTGTCATAAAAATCAGTTAAGAGTTCTGCGGAGTCGGGCTCACATCTTACAATGAAGATTGGCTGCAATCTCCGCCTCAGCCCTATCGCCATTAGCCAGCAACCTTTCTTTGTTGTATAAAAGCTCCTCGCGGGTTTCGGTGGAAAACTCTTGATTTTGTGCTGGGAAAAGGTGTGTTAAAGATGAAATATGACGGAAAACAGAGACCGACTTTCGACAATAGCATCAACAGGGCAAGCCTCCTGGCAGAAACCACAATAGATGCACTTGGTCATATCGATGTCTACTCGCAGTAATGAAGAGTTCGTAGATGGTGTGAACTTAGAGTGACCTTACCATATTTAGTTGTCCGTCGTGATCCATCTTGACGTGCCTCGCTTTCAATAGTAATGGCTTGAGCAGGGCAAATTGCTTCACAGAGCTTGCAAGCTGGTGCGGAACGTGAGGGTGAGGCGAGTATGCTGGGCCGGGAATTTGAAGTGACATACCGATACAACGCTCCTCGCCGCTTGGATATCTCCGCAATGCATGTTCACCACGGAAGCGAGGGGACAATGGGCCCTTCTCGTACGGGTACATGATAGTATAAGGAGGCCGGAAGAAGTTCTCCATGACAATCCACATTCCTATGGAGCATGAGGGGCGCTGTTCGTACGTCTTTCCAATCAACCTACCTCGGATGATTTCGGTGAAGAAGAAAAGGTGAACTGCCTTGTCGATAGCACTTGGACCCTCATTGTACGAGTTCGTGTGTTTGTCGGGCTCATCTTGGGCAGTCAAAGTGCCCGTAGCAGCGGGTGGCCTGATCTTGACAGGACCCTCCAGAGAGGCGTGTCTAAGAGGCTCGGCATGAGAACAACGGGTGGAGGAGATGCTCCGGTAATAAATAATTGATGTAGAACGGAGCGCAACAGAGCGCTGGGGAGTCAGTAACTGATGCAAGAACCCGACACCGAGACGTGGACGGGCAAGAGACATTTGTTGAGCCGTTCACGAAGACGAGAGCAACCCAACGTTGGTGTGATGGGATGTCACGCTTTAGTGACGCACATTTCTCAGCCAATCATCTTTCGCGCATCTCGTCATGTCCACCTCAAAGGCGAAAACAAAGACACAATCAATTTCCGACCAGGGTACGCTGGATGTGCATCCTTTGTTTCATCGCCTCATCATGACATACTAGACAGAGATACAACAAACATATTCTCGCTTCCAGAATGACTTGAGAACTCTGGCCGGCAAGATCGGCGAACTCGAGCAAGAAGCGGAGGAGCATACGTATGTGTTTTGGTCACCATGGGACAGCCATGATCGAGCTTGAGGCTAGATTGGTCCTCTCAACTTTACATGAAGCGCTCGAGGAGGAACCTGATCGCAAATGTTTTCGTTTGATTGGCGGCGTACTCGTTGAACGTACTGTCAAAGACGTCGTTCCAGCCTTGCAAACAAACCGTGATGGAGTGAGGCACCGGACTGTTTCACTCGCCCACGCGATCTGATGCATTCTCCTCAGATAAAAAAGGTGATAACCACACTTACGGAGCAGATCAAGTCGAAAGAACAAGAGTTTGAGAATTTCAAACGTGAACACAATATACGTGTCATCCATAAAGCATGACTTTCCCCCGGTGTTAATTTGATTAATTCGATTGAACTACCCGTGCGGTATCGTGTCTCTTGGTTGAATCCCGCTTATCGCATCCGTCTTACCATTATACCATCATCGATTCATCTTTGACTTTGTGCGTGCCCGTAGGTGTGCATGACCACTCTGGCCCATCAAATAACTTCGTGGTTTCATACGGCCCGCGAGGGAGATGTCGATGAACTTTGTCTGATCATTAGCTGCGTTGAGGCAGTATATCTGGGCATCCGCTTGAGGACCCTGGAGTCTGCAGCATTTTGAGTGTCATGTCAGCTCAAGATCTGCATCTTGGTAAGTTGTGTATCGTTCACCCGTCGACATCCATCGCCTGCTTTTTCTCCCCAGGATTTTACTCCAACGAGAAATCCAGATCACATCTCAGGTGCCATCCCCTGTGCCTCGTCTTTTTTTCTTCTTCTCATGGTTCCTTCGCAGAGCGCGAATCCACACTAATTATGCCCGCTCCATGAGGTCTGACAAGTCTCGTGGCCTCTCCATACCAATTCACACACTTGTAGCTAGCCCTGTGGCTTACCTAGCTACCTATAACTGCGATACAGAACTACGAGCTTCCCACGTGGTTCACCCTTTGGTGTAACAATCCGAAGGATAGCCAGCGAAGCGACTACTTGCACTTGTCCTATACTTCTATCTGTATGCTCGCGGTCATTCTCTCGGTTTTCTGAATGGAGGGCTCTCGAAGTCATACCACTTCGTTCTTTTCGAAGGCTCGCTAGTCATCCCCGGGGTATTCGCTGTTAACATTGACTCACTCGGCATCTGCTACTTAGTGTTGGTAGTCCTATCTATAGCTATTCGTTGACACTTCAAGTTCCCGCCAGCTGTCAAAACTTTCACACTCTGAACGTAACACGTCATGGCCTACCAACATGAAGTGGCAGAGCTCGGACCAGCTCCCAAAAGTGCACAACGCATTACACTTCAGGCTTTACCAGTTGAACTGTTGGCGGAGATATTCTCCGAGCTTGATCTAGACTCTCTTGTTGTGGTCTCTTGTCTATCGCGCAGACTTCGGGCCATCACGGCCGACACTTCTCTGAATCCGTGGAGACGTCCTATACTACGCAACCTTCATCAATGCGTTTACGACAAGGCCATCTTCCACCTTAGCGTCCGTTCAACTGTGCCGCGACAGAACTGGATCGAAATTCTTACTTTCGCACCACCGAGGTTTCTGTTGTTTGACAGCACTCTCCCAAACCTGCAGTCGTTTGAATGGGAAGAGTGCTTTCGCAGAAGATTTCTTCCTGGGTGGGCTAAATGGAAAAAAGATTGTTCATGGAGAGAAACCTTTATGAAGTAGTTACTCTTTCAATTTATGCTGTTATTCCCTCTCATGGTCCTTTCTCCAGGGTCCTTTATCGTGTATGGCATCGAACCCGCCCTTCCTGCACGGCCGATGAATCTTGGACCAAGTAATTCAACAATCCATCAATCCAATTCAACCCTTAGTAATTGACATTCCAGATACATCGTCATCAACCGCAATGGCTCATTAAATGAGCTTGAAGCTGCCTCCCGGAGTTTCAACCCTCTTGCAATATTTGACGAAATGAAGTCAGTAACATTGTCAATCCGCGTTGGGTTTGACTTACTTTAGGTAGACTCCAAAATAATATTGCTCATTTGCCTACTCAGATAAGGGTTAGCCAAGATCCCCGTCATTCTTTGTGAACTAATGGAATTTTTAGGTTGTCCTTCAGTTAATGGATGTCCGCATTATTGTTCTGGGTGCTATAAACCGTCCTAGAACGCCTCTTCTGGTGAACCGCAATGCTCATGCATTTTTGTATCCACCAGGGCTTGGGCCCTCCAGTACTAGTGTTCACGATGGCTCCAGTAGCTATCCAGATGCGCCTTGCCCTGGTACAAATTTCCACTGCATGGTTGGTTTGATCTTCGACTGAACCAGTATCTGCGACAGTGTCACCGGCATCTAATAATGCATACTGTCGTCTTTCGCAACCTATGCCTTCAACTATCCATCGCAATTATCCAATGTATACTCCTGGCGGGGGTGATCAAAGGTGGCGCCCGGGTGCTATACTAGATGAAGGAATGGAGTGGGTTGGAGGGCTGATGTATGACAAGCTAAACGTGCTGCACTATACATTTTCACCGTTTGCTTTTATCGCAGGGTCACCGTACAACTGTACCCCAACGATCCCCAGGGACCCACATCTCGGGGACTCCAAGGGTTGGAGTTGTTTCATGGGATCGATCATGCCCAATTTGCATCCTTCACATATCAAGATTTTCTTGCTATTGCACCGTGGATGGAACCTAGAATTACGAAATATATTCGCGGGCAAGGTTTGGGAGTCTAATAATTTGGCTACCTTGGTTTTCACTAGACTAATTGGCTGGCGGAGTCGTTTCGCAAGTCGCCCTCGACAGCGTCTTCCCGTTTCTTCACATAATCTGGCGGAATCTTTGGGAACCACAGAGCCCATCTTCTCATTGTCTCACCAGGTCCGCAGCCTTTTGGCTTGCGTGGACATATGTTTGTTCGTCTATTATGTATACTAGCTAATTATCTATTGCACTCCTGGACCATCGTCACAGGGCCCTTTGTAGGCTTGCTCTACGTTCGGGCACCCCGCACAAGACTTAGGGTCGACTGGCTGCCTCAACCAGGCAATCGGGCCATCCTGGACTGTCTGAAGGCTGTTCGTTCTGTGGCTGTACGACAAAGAGACTCACTCAAAATTCTGCCTTGTATCGTGATCGTGGTGAGACCTGTGTTGTTCGCGGAGAAATGGGATGACTGAACGTCTACTGCATCCAACGCTATCCTATTGTTCATCTCGGTGCGTCTAATGAAAAAAAAAAGGTCGGGCATGGTACTACCGAGATTCCTCGGTCTCGCGCGATGGCCCATAAAGCTGTGTGACGTCTAGATGCCCTTGCGCGGGTTAAACCACGCAACAATGGATATTGACTCCATTTGGCTATGCAAGGGATTCTATGTGGCCGATCCGATTGACTGTCCAGTTCCCTACTTAAGCGTTTCGTGCGGTGGACCTATCTTTCATCTTTTCCCTTCATTTTATTTGACTGACGTTGCGGGGCTTCGTCTCTATACCCTTCATCAACAAATTTTTACGATAATGTCGCTCGTAAGTGTTGCTTTTTCCAACTAAGATGTTGGTTAACTTTCTGCCTTTCATCAACAGTGGAGCTGCACAACTTGTTCCAAGTCCTTTACGCGTAAAGGTGATCTTACTCGCCATGAACTACTTCATACAGGCATAAAGTAAGTTGTACATTAACGTTGTAAAGCCGGTAGTTAATGATTTTTCCAGGCCACACGCCTGTAAAACATGTGGAAAGTGCTTTGCACAGCATTCGGCGCTTAAAACACATTGGAACGTTCAGTACGGGATTGAACATCGATTACTTCTCGGTACTAATGGAGAATCAGCACCAAATACAAGCCTCATATTTGTGGCATTGGTACCTGCAAGAAAGCCTTTGGAGACCCATCTTCGTGTTCTCGTCACAGGAAAGAGACTCATAGTCGTGAAGGCGCTTACAAGTGTGTTGTCACTGATTGTGGAACAAGGTTGGTAGAACACTTGGTCCATCCATTTCTGAAATTCGGAGGATTTTGTCAGGATCAAACGGCGTTCCGCCTTTGTGGCACATCTACGAAAGCACGGACTTGATCCCACTTCGATTGACATCAATGCCATTGTTCTGCGGAATAGTGGAAGAGGGGTCTCCGTACCAACCCACTTTACCTCCCCTGATGTTGAAAACAGCTGTCGCCCTAACATACAGTCTCGGAGCATGTCCCCTTCCTCTCTCAGCGATAGTGGGTGTTGCTGTTGCACTCTAAAGTACATACTAATTATTTAAAAGGTTCTGGATACCATGCCTTGGCCGATATTGGTGAGGCGAGTCATTTCATAGACGGATGGCCTGGCGATCATCCGCTCGATTGTCGCCAGATTGGCGTGTCTCCTGGACACAATATCCTTCTTTCGATGCTTGATCAGGTGGTAAGCGTCGGTTCAGGCATTTCGCAAGGCGACTACGACGTTGGTCATTCGTTTCTCTTCGACGATATATTCGCCACAACCGACAACCCGTCTCTCATTACATCCCCCTTGAGTCCTCCGACAGTTGAACCGTTCATGGATGATGGATTCCACTCATGGTCATCGCCATCGTCAATCTATTCAGCTCTCTCGAAGGATGACGTGGTGTCATTATCGTTACTGAACAATGCATCGCAAGAGTCACTCGTATACAATATGTGATCCATCGGACCAGCTTCACTCCACAAGGCCGCGGCATTCCTTTCATCTTCACTCCTTTTGTATACAGATTGTCTGTATCAGTTACTACTTACCGGACACTTACTTACTCAACTGTATGTAACTCGAGGATTATACCAATAATGCTCCTTGAACCGAAGTGACATATTAGTATTGTCACTTTATCTATATGATACGGCCCCAACATGATGGATCAGCTTGCCAAAGGGGTGGTTAGCCAAACAAAGTTGCGAGTAAATATTAGCATATGGTCGTACAGCGTTTGTTCACACCTTCCCTCCGCTCCGCCAGTGTTGTAGGAAAACATTCCTACAGCCCGCGTTTGGGCGGATATAACATGTTAGCATCGCCCTTGTATCCTACTGCACCATTCTCTTCTCAAGTTCTGCCCGACGATCATGCGCAGCTGAAACCATCCAAAGATATCGATGCGTTTAAAAGTCTTCTTCCACCTCCGGTCGAGTTTGTAGAAGGATCCTCTTCTGGGATTTTTGCGGCTGTGGAAAGCAAGTATGATCCCATCAACGGGACACCAAAAGCCAGCAAGGTGAGCTATCTAAAAAGTCTCAAGCCATTCAATGTCACGAGCGATCGGCAGGCCTCTTTGGATTCGCCAAAAACACCATCTACACCGCAGTTATCTCCTCTAAAGACATCCCCGCTCACCACTCGGAATGCGAAAAACTCGCTGTATAACGGTATACTCGATTTCACCTGGCCGCCAGGCCATGGCGTAGGAAGTGGACTCCACAACACTGGAAACACTTGCTTTTTGAACAGCGCACTGCAGTGCCTCCTGCACACACCACCTCTACTCCGTGTTTTGCATGCACACTCCAAAACGGACCCTTGTGCGTCATCACCTTTCCGTTTATATGCACAGCATCTCAGTTCGGCATCCTTCCAGGTAGAGTCAAGGGTGGATTTTGCATGGCATGCAACCTTCGGCAGGTAATGATAGACTCGTACCATAAGCCGCACTCATTTACGCCATATCAAATTACGTCCAAATTGCAAAGCAAGTATTGCCCCCATGTGTACGTCGACAGTGCTGACTGATATCGATAGTCATCGCGAAGCATATGCGCAGGGGGCGACAAGAAGATTCACACGAGTTTCTCCGCTACGCTATCGATGCATTGCAAAAGTCATGCTTGGCTGGGTATTCTCAGTAAGATTTCTTTTAAGAAAAATTCTTGCAGTTCCTCACCAACAACCTAGGAAAGTCGACCATAAGTTGGCCGAGACAACATGGGTACACAGAATATTTGGCGGGCAATTGCGTTCCCGGGTAACATGCCGGGAATGCAATTATAACAGTGACACGTTCGACAGCATGCTAGACATAAGCCTGGATATATACGGGTCGTCAACTTTGAAGGATGCACTCAAGAAGTTTGTCGCGGTAGATTGCCTGAGGGGCTCAGACAAGTACAAATGTGAGAAGTAAGTGACGTGGCTAGTCATGATGTGTTTCGCTTATGGATTTGTTGAAGATGCAAAAAAGCCGTCGTGGCTGAAAAGCGGTTCACCGTTCATGATGCTCCTGCTGTGCTGACAGTCCATTTGAAGCGTTTCTCACCCCTTGGCCGAAAAATTGGGCACCACGTTCACTATGATGAACGCCTGGTACTCCAACCTGCAATGAGCGAAGGGCAACATGGACCATCTTACTCGCTATACGGCATTATCTGCCATGCTGGAGGCGGACCAAATTCGGGTCATTACTTTGCTCATGTCAAAGCAGCGAACGGGCGCTGGTATGAGATGAACGATGATATGGTCTCACCCCACCATGGCACCCCCGTAGGCATGAAGAACGCATATATCTTGTTTTATATGCGTGACAGAGGACAGTCGCTCGAGGGTGCTATCAGTCGTCCTAGTCAGGTGACTGGGGGGACCAAGACTACTGTCGTTGGTGGTATGAAGAAGCGGAAGAACGTTGATACGGATGACGAAGACATCGGTGTCAAGGCTGGCTCCCCGTTCATCGGTCCTCTTCTCCCATCACCTATATCTAATAACATCGGTAAAAAGCGACCAACACCCGCCTCCGACCCTCAGGCGGTTAGCTTGCAGAAGAAGATTGCCACCGTAAAAAGCCAACCAAGCATTGCTCTGACGTGTCTTGCACAGTACGACGAAGATGATGACAGTTCATCAGAAGGCACAGCAAAAGAGCCGAAACTCGCGACGAGCCTCGAATCCTCTCCACCACTTCCACCACCTTCTACTGACTCGCCCCAGTCACCTTCATCCTCTGATCACACATCCGTTGCACAAATACCTACGTCATCCTCGGATACCTCTCGTTTTAGCGGGATTGACCCCGGCAGTTTCTACGCATCTCATACAAACGTTGAAAGAAAGCGTAAATCACCGTTCGGCGACGAAGGAGATCATGGATCTAACTCTAAACGCCATGCAACATCACCCCCACAGACACCCTCTTCAAAACATACGTCGCATGGGAAGCGTAGAAAGCCCTCCTTTGGTGGTGGTTCTGTAAATCCCTATTCTCGACTCAGCGGGAGCAACACGCTGCGGAACTCCAACTTGGGTTTCAGACCAAGGCAGTATGGCAAGCGTAGGCGAATAATTATATAGTCATATACTGCTTGCTGTATGATAGATGCAAATGTTGGTGATAATTATTGCGTCTTAAAAAAGTGCAGGTAGTCGGGTGATTTGTGTTAGATAAGGTAGCAGAAAAGATTCTATAGTTTTGCCTTTACTTGGATAGTCTTTTGGCTGTTATCCTGTTCGTCCCACCAGATGACAGTAACGGTGGTGTCATCGCGATACCGGCGAGCGAAGGGCGATGGAATGCTCATCAATTTGCGGAGTGCAAATACATCCCCCCCACCAAACGCATTACGGATCAAATGAACGCTCAGGTCTTCGTCTGCAAAAGACCAAGAACCTTGCACGTCTCCCTTGGTCTTATCCTTGCCTTCGATGGTCGGCGAACCGGACGTGGTAGGAACGAGAGTACGGAGTTCCGTTTTGGGAACGACACCTCGCAAACCTTTGAGATGACCGCCCACGAGAGCGACGACATCTTCCGAGCTTAATTTATCCCATAGACCATCGGTGGCGAGGACGACGAAACGTGTTCCAAGGCGTTTCGGAGCATCAGAATCATCGCCGTCGAAAGAAAACTTGTGGTGAGTCACGACGGGAGTCGCGGTAACATACGGTGGTGTTTTCAACGAAGCCGGGGCTGGTCGTAATGGTCGGTTGTTGCCAATCATGAACGCCTGGCTCAAACTTTGGACAACCATTTACCTGATGAAAGGGAAGATAAAAATGAATGACGCTCACACTTGTTGAACTTCGCGGGTCCACTTGTAGCGGGCATCACCAAACGCTCTTGTGGGTTCAAGGCCGCCAAGGACCCGACCATTACGGATGACATGTTCAGCCTCGTCCTGAGGATGTTCCGACTGTATCCTACGCAAGATGAGTACTCATGCGAGAAGAACGGAGAGCGTAGTATATACCTTTTGAGTTCGTTCGGATTTCGACCGGTTTGGTCCTCGCTCAGCACCTCCACTTTCCAGGAAGCGATACCATCCGGTGACTCTTGCCAGATACCGGCGACTGCTCGACTGTCCCCAGAACATGCGACATAGAGGTCTCGGTTGGCGGTATCGAAGACGGCCATCAAAGCGCAGCTGCCTAAAGTGGAACTGAATACGAACGATGAAGATGAAGAAAGGGAGGGGCCATACCGGATACTGCGGGAAGCATGAGAGGTAGGGCGAGTGGATGTTCGCTGAGGTCGGGGACGATCTTCTTGTTGAGGGAGTCCTTGTCTATATTGTTAGCGAGAACGTTGAGTGGGGCATTGATGAGCTCTTCGTCGAGCTTGGTGAAGGCACTTTGTATGGCAAGGGAGGTAGTGAGGGTGTCCTGGACGACAGGCTTGGGCGAAGAACCGTGTATGAGAGAGGAGAGGTGCAATACGACAGCATTAATCAAGGTGTTGGAGAGCACACGAGAGGTGTGGGGGCCGCCGTGGCCATCCATTACAGCGAAGAAGAGCCAGTCACCGGGTGCGTTTGGGTCGGATGGGTCGCGGGCTATGATGGCCTCGGCATGTGCGTCTTCGAGGGGGTCATTCGCTGGCACGGACGCGGTGGAATACCTCCATGTGATACCGCCTGGACGGGCGATTGTCTCTGAACTGACGTTCGCGGCGAGGCGGTCTTGGACGGCGGGGAGGGGGAGGAGAGGGAAAGACTTTGCTGACATGATTTGAGCGCCATCTGGGCCGGTGATTTTTACGGGAATATCAAAGGTCGACTGTGACTTGTTGTAGCGGTAATAAAGGTAAGAAGGGGTAACAATAGCGACTGTGGTGGCCGCAACCGGTTTCCACAGACGGGAGGAGAACATGCTGTCCGTCCTAGTCAAAGCGGTAGTCACGCGTGTTATTACATATATAGCCTGAGATCGTCGATAGCAGCAGGGCCTCTTCACGTTGACCACCATGACGGACGTGAGCCAGCAGCAGCACTCGCCCGAGTTTCTGGCGTCTCTAGGCATCAAAGTGAGAGACTTTGCGTATGAGAACACCCTTCCAGCCATCGTGCCCGTACCGCGTGTCCCGAGACAAGTGCAGCCCGCACCCAAGCGCCCCCGGGGCGACACCGACACCGCAGCCACGCCGTCCAAGAAACCCAGACCGCTGGAGCGCAGATCGACCGAGCCGCTGCAGGAGCCAGTCGTCCAGCACACCCGCACCTTCCGCCGTGTGTGCTCCATCATCATCCCACCACCACCGATATCCCCCCGCACACGCCGGTTCTCTGCCAGCCCACCCACGTCGCCCCTGCTCTCGGCCCCGTTCGTTCTCCATGTGGACGATACCACCATAGTCGAGTCCCAACCCGCCCTCTATACCACGTTCACCGTCCCAAATTCGCAGAGTGCGGAACTCGCTTCTCCAGACAAGGAGCTCGGTGCAGATCCCCGTGTCCCCAAGCGTCGCACTCGTGGCATTCCTCCCGCTCCAAATCGATATCATCTTCGCAAGCGACCCCTCCCGTCGATCCCCCCCTCCACCCCTTCGCGGCGCTCGAGTGGCGCGTCCATGCCCCTTTCGCGCCTCACCCGCACCATGCGGTGACATGGCTGTGACCATCCTCCGGAGAGTATTTATTCGTTATTGCTGTTGTCTCACTGTTGTGTGTTGCGCGTGGAGTTGACATTCTAGCCATTGTACGTAGCCCCCGCATCTGTTTGCTCGAGTACATGTCCGAATCAGCATGTAGCGATTACTTACTACATAGTTGTATTTGATTTCCCTCGGTTGATTATGACTGACATAAAGATAAGCCCTAATGAATTATTGAGTGGATCTGACATTGTAAATAAATATTAACTTGATCCTTCTCCTCCTTCTCCTTTCCTTCCCCCGTATCTTCATGGCAGTCCCCGGTCCATCCAATGTCACCATATCCCTCCTCCCCGTATCCCTCTCGCTCGTACACATCCCCCGCCCCCGTCTCCCCCATCTATTGCACCCCGTCCTCAGACAAATCCTCCAGCCCAATCCAACTTTCCTCAGTATCACCTGCAATGAGATCGAGCTCAGTCTCTTTGCAGAGCACAGCTCCCTGGCAGATTTTGAGCTCATAGCCAGACGTGACAGGCATAGACTTCGATCTCGCTCCGGCTCTGGCTCTACTAGTGCTCGTAAGCGTTCTGTCTTCGACGACGACGACGATCGCGTCGAGTGTTCCTACGAAAAGTGGAAGGTCCTTCAGCTCGACTCCCACTCTGATCAGTTCGGTACGTCCAAGGGTCCCTCCCCTCCTTTCTCCCTCTCAGCGAGACCACATGCGCAGACAACTCTGGCGCAAGAGTGCACGAACTCTCCGCCCCGCTCGCCGCGGCAGGAATCTCCATTCTGTACCAGTCCTCGTATATGAGCGATTTTATTCTTGTGGGTCGATATCGTACACACCCTCGTACCCATCTCTAAATATCTCCTCAGGTCAAGCAATCCAGACTGCGGGAGGTCATGTCGCTGTTTTGGGCTGCTGGTTTCGACTTGTATTCCTCTGATCCAGAACTGTTGATGTCCAGAGTCGTGTCCCCTCTCCTGTCACCAGTCCTACACGATGTATTCCAAGTCAGTGACATTGGCCCCGAGTTTAGTCCTGAATCGGGTGCTGTTTTGACCCGGACTCGGAGCACCGTTGATGCTCCACTCCCAACCGTGTCATCAACCCTCCACCTCCTCAACAAAAACACAGACTGCAAAAACGAGGTTGGCTCAACTCCACACCACCGCCCTCCCTCGCGAGACAAGTCCCATTCACCTTCATCCACAGACGTTACCATTCTACCCTCCAAGCTTGCGTGCGTCGGACTGGCCGACGAGAACGTCGACAGCTGGTCCCTCAAAGTCGTTAAGCTGGTTGCATTTCCCGACCTCGTTCCCGTCAATGATTCTCATCTCTTGCACGGCGCAGCTGGATGTAACAATCGGTCAACGAACTTGGCAAGCAGCAAAAAACTCGGCGAAATCTTGATTCCTTCTTTCCTCTCTTGGCCACGAAGAGGCTCGGATTCAACGTATTCCTCCTCGTCCTCGAGCGAGGACGACGAAGGTTACCTCTCTCATTCTCCTCGCAGGGACGCTCCCTCGATATTGCCTACAACAGGTTCCCGCTCATATCCCGACGTCTCTCACGCGATCCCCTCGTTGACACCTTCTTTCAAACCAACCGCTAAACACATTGTTTCGCAGGTGCCCTGGCTCTCTCCCGTGGAGTCAAAACCGTCTTCCCACAGCCAAAGCGCCATCTGTTCGCCTGTGGATAAGCAAATGAATGGCATGTATCCGAGGGTACCATTTTTCAGCTTTACCCGCACTTCCGAGGGCTCCTCATTGACAACGGACGTGTCCGCTCTTGCCGCGTTATTTCCATCTGGAGAGAGAGAGATGCTTATCTGTGCAGGGGAACTCGATGTGCATGCAGCCAACTCGGACTCCGATTCCGACCAAGACCAAAACGGCGATATACTCTCCGAAGGCGGGACTTTGAAGTGTCTCCAAATCGATCTACGTCGTTTTGGTTTAGGCAAGTACATGTCGTTCCAACACTCCTACACATTAACAACCGTTGTTGGCAGACAAGTATGGCCTCGTGAGCCGCTACTCGCGGGTTCTCGAGGAAAATGGTATCAATCACATGTATAGTTCTACGTTCAAGACTGCCAATCTCCTCGTAAGCGCTCTTTATCCGGATAACTGACCTTCACCGACTGCTGCAATCATAAAGGTTACCAAGGCGCATGCTAGTCGTGCTCGCGATCTCCTCAAGTCATGTTGACGGACCGCGTACTCCTTGGCAAAAAATATGTACTCCTTTTAGAAAAGCATTGACATTGTCAAGTTCCATCATCATTTCTTGCACCAGATACCCACCTCTTTCCTGCACCCTCAATTGTCGTATTCCATACCACTTTCCCTCTACATCTCAACCTAAGAATGCATTGTTACGCATTGGCATTGGTTCATAATGGAATCTTTTGATTTGGGTGTCATGACATGAATGGTTGGCGTTTAGAATGAGAGGTATCCAACCATGCCATCAAAGATAAGGATGGTGGAACAACCAACCCTTGGTTGGAGTCTGACATTGGTGGACAAGAATGAGCCAAGCACATGCACCGCGCAGGCATATCCGCAACAAGGTGTGCTGCTACCAGGCCGTTCACAAGGACCATCCTTGCTTGCTTTTCAGTCTCTTATATGTACACGCTTCCTGCGCCGAATGAGATGCTACATACGCCCTCGCCAAATTTGCCTGGAGCACAGGTTCGTATTAAGCATTCGGTGAACAAACGGGGGACCCATCCGAACACCAATGATGATTAGACACAAGTCAAGGTCGTCAGAGATCCGATCAAACCACTTTCTTCCGTTGTGACGAATCCAGTTCATCCTCCCTGATGCCAGTTATCTTGGTAAAGTCTTTCAGGACAAAGTCGGCATACGTCAGCTGCATAGTTGATGCGTTAGATGATCGAACGACAATGCAACGAAAGCTCACCTTTTGTGCAAGATCACGAAGGAAACTGGGAAGTAACTTCATGACCAAAGCTGAGTACGTATAAAATGGCAAATGTAGCGTCTGAGATTCCTGTGAATCAAGGGCAGCAATGATCGCCTTCACTACTGTCACTGGAGCCAGAGAAGGCACAAAGAACCGATAGAAGACGTTGTCTGGGAATGTCGCAGTCGAGAAGAGTGGCGTATGAACATGAGCAGGACAAACGAGCGTGGTGCGGATCCCGGGAGAATGATACCTACGAGGAACTAAAAACTTGCAAATGTCAACGGGCGGAATAATGGACGTACCGATTGTCCAGTTCGTAGCGCAGCGATTCGTGCATGGTTACCAGAGCAGCCTTGGAAGCACTATAGTCCGCTAAAAGGAGTTAGTGACAACGCTTCGTCGAGTACGGATCAACTTGCTCATTTGAGCGCTACCCACGAAACCCATGACAGAAGACAAGGTAACCTAGATCAAACCAAGGATGAGCATTGCGATCGTCGAGGGCCTTGTTTCATACGATGTGACCACTGTTCTGCTCGATCATCTTGGGTAGGAAGGCCTTCAGAGTCCAGAAATGAGCAAAGGTGTTCACGCCAAAAGTCCTTGGTGTTTGTCGAGTCAACGGAATGTGATCCACAACAACAAAGTTTCGCACTGGTATATGTCCCGGGGATCGAGGTCGAGTATGAGCTTCCCTTGGACTACACCAGCATTGTTGACAAGCACCGTCGGGTGGCCAATCTAAAGCAACTTGAGAATTCGGAGATTCAAACATCCGATGAATAAACAGACTTCTTCGATAACGATCTTCGAAACCGCCTGGACTTCTTCCCACTTTGAAATATCACATTTATAGAATGTGATATTATCTAAAGTGGAGGTTAGTGGGCGTTCGCAAGGGTCAATGCGGCGTACATACGATTTTCCGTCAGGATAGGCTTTATGTCGAGCACAACTACGTTGACATTCCGCACCGCAAGGGTATTCGCGA
Organism: Boletales sp. KT-2023b; assembly: GCA_038089675.1. Taxonomy (NCBI): domain Eukaryota; kingdom Fungi; phylum Basidiomycota; class Agaricomycetes; order Boletales; species Boletales sp. KT-2023b. Next base: position 125,625 of record JBBPLE010000003.1, read on the forward strand.
GTAGCTCACCCATCCCCGAAGATCCTGATTGTGATATTGAACGCTAGGTGATCTACGAATCTGCAAAACGTACCCCCAGTAATGAGCACGATTTGCTCACTCCAATCCAGAGGTTCGGGCGCGAAAAATGGGCTTCGTTGATTTCTGTACAGCGTCGACAACCATTTCAACAACCCTACCGCAAGTGTCAGCAGGATGTCCTTTGTTTGGAGTATGTTCCACTCACAGAACATACATACAGCAGCAGAGTAATACGCAGAGTTGATTACAGCAGGGGTCAATACCCCCCGGGAGTGAAAAAAGTAAAATACGGGAATGAAAATCGTGAAAAACGGGCCTGAATACGGTCAGAGGAGACATTGTTACAAGACGTGACCAAACTAAAAACAACGGACTGAATGCAGTTTGTTGCAGAACTTTGACGACCATGTCCAAGTCAACATTGTCGTAAATTGGGACCACACTCTCGTGACCCGCGTTTAACGCCATTCTACCTGTGAGATCGACCGCTGAACTAGAGCGTTGCGATAAGTAAGCGATGGTGGTTGCAGTTGACTGTGGTAGGGCAATGCGCCCCTGGCGCTCGAATATTTCAAGTTTGATGGGAAAAGAAATTTTTGTATTTTCGTTTCTTTCCTACCTACAAGCTGTCTGAAAGCTTACGGTCGAAGCGGGTAACATCTCTAATTATATTGTTTTCGCTCATTCCTTCAATTCATTTATTTCGACAGAATGCCGAACAACGCGCAATATTGCAGATAGTCACCAAACACAGGTGGCTCTGCAAAAATGAACCAAAATTTGTGTTAATCATCGGGTCCGCGATCTGTACTTACGGCGCTGCAATGCTGGCACCTAAATACACAAAGATCAGACCGACAAGATGTGTTCGATGGGTTTACATGATCCTTGGGTCAGAGCCTGAAACAGAAAAGAGAAGCTGGTCTGCCAACGGCCCGGCACCCAGGAAGCTCATTCTACCAGGACACAATCCTTGGCCAGTCCCCCAATGACAATCAAGTCGTGGAGCAATCTGTCGAGATTCAGACGGGAACGATGCTTCATGTTTCGTCGCAAGCGGTGATTAAACGACAGTTTTTACTTGAAACCTTTTCGACACGCCAGCGAATACTTCACCCCGTGACGGACTCAGACGCCTGAATGCCTGAGGTGAGTCGGGTGCGGAACCGATTATTCGGCTGCTACTTGGCAGCTCAAGAGGGAATGCATCAGCTTGGGAACACTCGCACCATCGAGAACAACGGACCTACTAGCGGGGACATTATCCTTCCGAATTTGCCTTTGTATGTACTTTATTTATTATTACCGAATGGGATTGTTGACTGGCGTCGTTGCAGGGTGTGCTCCAACGTCGCTGGTCACGATGCACAAGCCGTGTCGAGGCCCGTCGCGGAGTTTTGAGCCAGATCTTTCCGGTGGAGCGGACATACTTCCGATTGCAATGCCGTTCTGTAGATTTTTGGAGCCGAGGAAATATATGATGAGAAGGCGCATTATCATTACCACTCTCGACACATCGCCAACACATCATCCGCTGGCGATACCTTTCTTTTCCCTCCTTTCCCACCCCCACCATGCCGCCTTCACAACTTGACCTCCAAGTCTCCCATTCTTCAAGGTCCAGCTTACTGCGCTTGGCCACTCCTGGTCTCTCTCCGCCGAGCAGAGTCCAAAGCTTCATTAGTGTTTCAGTCCGTCGTTGCCCATCCTTGCCCTCGTCCTTTTACTCATCAGCCTTCAGTCACAGGAATCCCCATACCCTACGCGGCCCAAATCTGGCATAGTAGAGAGCGTGAGCTTCCAACCTCTCTTAGACCATCCGACTCATCCGCCCTTTAGTTTAACCTGCCCCCTGACCCCCGTGTTTGGGGTTCCAGCCTATATGCTGATGTAAAGGAACCCGATGATGACCTGCACGACCCAAACGCAGAGGATGAAAGCACCTGGTCACACTACGTCGATTGTGGAATCGTAAACGTCGGCTGTCTCTTTCTTGTCGTTTTATGCCTCATCTCGCTCTTGTGAGTCATGCACACGTTTTGCACCACCTAATCCATTTTATCTCTTGTCAGTGCTGGTTATCCCTTGATCACATATTTCACCTCGGATATGATATCCAATAACGGTGCGTTTGGTCTGGGTGGTATCAACGCAAGTGGTCAAGTAGGTCATCGTGCAACCCATATATCCCTGGCTCTTAACTCGCACGTGTATCCAGGTCCCAGTCATGACGGGAAATTGGGCTCTCGTCGACGTCGACACGCCAAAGGATGCTTATACCAAGTCGTCTTGGAATGGAGGACCAGACATGGAACTAGTCTTCTCGGACGAGTTCAATGTGCCTAGTAGGACATTTTGGCCTGGAGACGATCCTTATTGGGAAGCTGTCGACCTACATTACTGGGTATGTGTTTGTCCTATCCGTCACCGCTTGTATGTCAGCCAACCTCCAGCTTAGGAAACAAACAATTTAGAATGGTATAGTCCGGAAGCAATCACCACTCAAGATGGCAGTCTGGTCGTGACATTGTCGCAGAAGCAGACGCATAATTTAAACTACCAAGGAGGTACGTCAACTCAAGCTCAAGTTGTAACCAGCTACCGAGCATTTTGATACCACCAAGGTATGATGTCGACTTGGTATGTCTCTTTTCGCCTCGATCGAGATTTGAAATTTGATCAGTTGTAGGAATAAATTTTGCTTTACGGGTGGATACATTGAGGCGAATGTGTCTCTCCCTGGTGTCAACAACATCGTGGGTAAGCCGTTTTCCACGCAAAGCATAATTTAGGGGGAAATAAAGTTGCGTAAGGATTTTGGCCGGCGATATGGACGCTCGGGAATCTCGGCAGGGCTGGTTATGGTGCCAGCTTAGAAGGCATGGTGAGATATTTCCGTTAAGGTCTCCATTTTTGTAATCAATTTCCGTTCAGTGGCCTTACACTTATGATGCATGTGACATTGGGACTGTCGCAAACCAGTCCGTCAACGGCCAGCCAGTTGCAGCTACAGAAGGAGGTGATACCGGGAAAGGCGGAGTACTGTCCTACCTCCCAGGTCAACGATTATCTCGGTGTACGTGCCCAGGGGAGGCTCACCCTGGTCCGAAACATCAGGATGGTACGTTTGTTGGTCGTGCGGCACCGGAAATAGACATATTTGAAGCACAGGTAGGCAATTACTTCTCTGATGTCCTTTGCGGCATTGATATATTTGATTCTTAGATCACGGGAACTCCTCTGGTAGGCCAAGTATCGCAGTCTGCTCAATGGGCGGTTAGTGGTTCTTCCCATTTCTCCGATCAAAAGCTTAGCTAAATACTTTCATCGAATCAAGCCCTTTAATGCGGGATACATCTGGAGGAATACGTCACAGAACGAGGTGATCGTCAACCCGGCCATCAGTGCCCAGAACACATATATTGGATCAGTGTTGCAACAAGCGACATCGGTGGTAACGGAAACAAATCAAATGTGTTATGAGGGTGAGACTGGGTGCTACTCGATATATGGATTCGAGGTTGGCTTCGTTCCCATTCCAAGATTACTGTTACCATGAAACTAATGCCCGTTGCAGTATGTCCCTGGATTTGATAAGGCGGTGAGTTTGAGATGGTTGGTAGTTGGCAGGACGGGAGGAGCTAAATTTCCCTATTATCCATAGTATATTACATGGGTATCCAACAACAAAGTTGCTTGGACACTCAACGTGGCTGGCATGACAGCAGACAGCGCTGTCCAGATCTCTAGCAGACCCGTCCCTCAGGAACCCATGGTATGTCTCATTACTCACTGGTCAGGCCAGCACGCATACTTATCAAACCAGTATATCGTTGTGAATTTGGGCATGTCAACCAATTTTGGGGTGGTCGACCTTGAGCATCTCCCATTCCCAGCTCATATGAAGATCGACTACATACGAGTGTACCAGCCTTCGCATGCGCGCAATATCGGCTGTGATCCAAAGAACTTTCCTACTGCCAAGTACATCAATGCGTGCGTTTCCTTGGTTCATTTGTGGCGCATCAAAAGATTTAAGAGAAATTCTTAGATATCTCGAGGCGTACACCAATCCGAACCTCACAACATGGAGGGGAGATTATGGTCAACCATTCCCTAAGAACAGATTTCTTGGAGAGTGTTAAAGAGTATCCCACAACGATGATCTCTCGAATCTCGACAGATGATGGTTGAGTCGGGAAATCGCTATATCTATTGGTGTTGACCATTCGCACACAACTAGACTCCAATCATTCATCCATCGTTTATATCATTATTTTTACTTCTCACATCGCTCCAGATCACGGCCTAATATTGTGGGAGATTGCTTGAACAGCTGAGCAGAAATTTGGGAAATCAGATGGCCACGATTCTCTGCCACTGGCTAAGCCTCAGGCGGCCGCGGAAGATCGTGGTTCGGTCCGGGAGCCGTAGCGGCCTGCGGAAGGAATGATCTCCTGTTCAAAACAAGGCCCTTGAACGCTCGGATTTCGCGACGGAGCCCATCCTCGACTGGGTTTCCGCCGGCCGAGGCCCCATTTGTGCCCCGTAACGAAGGGAAGCCGAGAGAATATGTTTGTGTTGTGATGTACCCTGTGAGGTCAGAAAGAGCTTGGAGTGTCCGCTGCCCAGCAGACATGGTAGAAGCGGATGGAAATGCAGTAGGTAAAGCTTCTCGGCTGCAGGGTAGGGCTGTCAGCAAGTTTGTTAGGCTCGCAAATATGGGTGGCGTGGGTGGGCGCGGGGGAGGCATGTATTTCCAAAGCAGTCGCGAGGGATGATCCAGTGGGAGGGGGCTGGCACTGTCCGGTTTGGGTGTGGAGGAGACAAACAAGGGACAGCTATTGAGTTGGTTCCACAAGTCGCTCTGTTTGAAATATTAGATGGTGTGTAAGAGGAACATGAGCTGGCAGACCTGGCGAGCTGCATCCTCTTCGCGACTCAACCACGGAAGTTTGTTCTCGAGAAATCGGAAGAGTTCCTCCGTGGATGTGCCATCTGGCCTTGAGTGACCAAGATCCTCCAGCGCACAACGGAGAGTGGTGATATCTGCACCCGGCTGGGTGAAATCCTCCCGAGAACTCTCCACACGCGAAAGAAGGTCATCTATGGCGTGGCATTCTGCATACTGGGGATCCTCGTAAACGGGGACTGTCCGGGGCAGATCCTTGTACGATTCTGCTTGTGTGGCCTTTAGGCCCGACGCAGATTCTGTCAGGCGTGCGATGAGCGCGGATTGGTGTTTGCGAAGCGCAAGGCGGGCCTGGTAAGACTGCGCGAGCCTTGGAAGGAGAAACCTCTGGAAAATTCATTTGAGTGTAAGCGGGGGTATCTAAAGTATGTCGCACATAGAATATGAAGAGGACAACGGCAGAAGTGCAGAAAAGCCACGTGAATATCCGAGAGGCTCCGACGAGGAGATTGGGGAGATTGGAAGGTGTGAGTGCAGGGTAAGTGCGTGGTGGTACGGGTGGAGGCTGGGGACGAATGAGCGTGAACAAGACTAGACCGATTTAATGACACACCGACTCCCGGAGCAGCTGGTCTACTTCGCTCGTGGTGAGCCCTTTTTCCGCAAGGAAAGCGCGCTTCGCGTCCGAGTCTTGAAGCTGTACTTGGGGAGAAACCAAGAATGCTCTGGCGCGGGTGAGCAGTTCTGCACGGTCGGGGGCTGCCTGAGGGGCTGCCAACTTGGTGGCGGATTGGTCGTCGGACATACGCTGGTCGACTGCACGCTGTAAGTATTAATAGTTGGAGTCCATGTGAACAATTTACCTATCGCCCTTTGTCTCGTTCCCGATGGACGTCAAGAGCGAGAAACAGGATCCTGAGCTCACTCTACCAGAGGTAGCTACTCACAGGCGCACTCGTCCTGTCAGATACCCGCTTCGTTTTGGTGCTGCATTCTTGTTACTCTTTTATGCATCGTTCCAATTCGGTACTTGGAAGCTAACCTCGAGCGACATTAATGACAGCTACATCTCCCGTGTCGAGAACGCCTTTCTGTCAGCCCTTTCCCCCGTTTTTGAGTTCAGCGACTGATGCCGCAACCTTCTCAGTGCCGTTCCCTCTGCTGAATCCGCTGTAACTAATTCGCGCTATTATGCGACCCACCCCCACTTAGCGGGCTCACCCGAAGACTTCCAAGACGCAAAGGATATCCTGTCGCTCTTCCAAAACGAGTTTGGGATTTCCCCTTCATCGGCTGACCCCATCTTCGAGGCTGGTTCCCCAGAGTCCCAGGATGCGACTCTAAGCACCACTTCAAACTTGAAATCCCCAAATGCTTGGATTGATGTCTATTACCCCGTCATGAATACCGGTAATGCAGACGGTATTTCCCTAGAAATACTTGGACAGGATGGAGGGGCTACCTGGACTGCCGATCTTTTGGAGGATGGCGACCCTGCCGATGAAACGGCTGGAAAATACAAGCATGCTATCCCACCTTGGCATGGCCTCAGTGCCGCCGGTGAGGTAGCCGGCCCAATCGTGTACGCCAACTATGGCACCAAAGAGGACTACGACAAGCTCGTCGCGATGGGTGTAGATCTTACCGGAAAAATCGTTCTCGCTCGCTACGGTGCCGTCTTCCGTGGCCTCAAGGTAAGCTTTAGCCTCCACGAGGCTTTACTCCAAGTTTATTAGGTTTTTTAGATTAAACTAGCAGAGGAGCTCGGTGCAGCCGGAGTTCTGATTTACTCTGATCCTCGCGATGATGGCGCCGTGGTTGCTGAGAACGGCTATTTGCCGTATCCCGCTGGTCCGGCACGTAACCCGACATCCATCCAACGTGGCTCCGTTCAATTCTTGTCGACCTATCCAGGTGATCCCACCACACCTGGCTATCCTGCTTATGAGAATGCAACTCGGATCGACGGCGGAAACATACCTCATATCCCCAGTCTGCCGCTTTCCTGGTCCAATGCAAAGTATCTGTTTGAACAAGAGCTGGGTGGTGTTATTGAGGGTAGGAAACTCGATGGGAAAATTGGAAGTCATGTGGTCAAAATGGCCAATGATGGTACGTACTCAAGGAAGGGTCATACTAGAATTCACCTTCTTTTTCCCAGTTGACACCAAGGTGACTCCTATCTGGAACACAATGGCCGCTATTCCTGGTCACATCAAGGATGAGGTCGTCATCCTTGGTTGTCACAGAGATGGTCAGTAGTTTATTAATACGACGAGATCCGTTTGCAGAGGCTTTTATATTGTACAGCTTGGGTTATGGGCGCTGCTGATCCAACATCCGGTACCGTCTCTCTACTCGAGGTCATTCGTGGTCTTGGTACACTGGTCAGGCAAGGTTGGAAGCCACTTCGGACTCTTGTCATTGCAAGTTGGGATGCCGAAGAGGTGGGCAGGTTTCATCAGTTTCGAGATGCTTCTCAGTCTTTTCTGTTGCAGTACGGTCTCATTGGAAGCACGGAGTGGGGCGAAGATTTTGCACAATGGATTCAAGCCCATGCCGTTTCCTACGTTAACGTCGGTGGGTGATAAAACCGTCGACCGCGTTTCCTGTTTTTGAAAAGCGAAAACAGACGTTTCTGTATCTGGGTCACGTTACTCTGTGTCGGCGTCGCCTTCACTTGCCCACTTGATCAAACGTAGCGCGCAAGATGTTGCTCATCCCACTGATCCGAGCAAGTCAGTATGGGACGCTCTTTACGATTCTGGATCATACACCGGAGAACAGGATACGGATTTTGCAGAAATGTGGGCTACAATGAACCAGTCCACCCGTGCGGCTTCGGGGGATGATGTTCGCAATATCTCGCCCCTTGGTTCTGGAAGTGATTACACTGTGTTTTTGCAGAGGCTTGGCGTCAGTTACCAAATTCCACAGCTTTCCAGTATTTTTTTAAAATGTGTTCAACAGGTCGCTAGCTCTGATCAGGGTTTCTCCGCTACACCCACGGATCCTCCTTATCACTACCATTCCATCTATGACTCTCAGATGTGGCAAGAAAAATATGCCGACCCTGGTTTCCATCGTCATGTAAGATTGCATGCTCATTTCACATGTTCAAACCTTTCTCACTCCCCTTAGGTTGCAGTAGCGAAGACTTTGGGTCTTCTCACCCTTCGATTGTCGGATTCGATCATCGTGCCACTTAACACCACAGAATATGCACTGCAACTTGATTCCTACGTTGACACGTAAGTGTTGCTCCATCTGCACGTTGTTGTTGACCGACGTGGCTCCGCAAGTGTGGCGCAGTTGGCCTCTGCAACAGGTGCCCTCCCGGATTTTCATAAGCTCCGCAAGGCTATCTCAAAATTGCAGCACGCGAGCGCGAAACTTGATGTTGAAAAGGCAAAGGCGGAAAAGGCATTCCGCAAAGCCGTGCGCCACCTCCCTCGTGGCCGTCGCATCAAGAACTGGATCAAGAGCCACCTCGGAATTGACTCATCGCTCCCAACACAAGAGGACGCTGCCCTGACGTTCCCTGCGCTGCAGATGTTGGACCACTTTGGTGACCACAGTACTCAGGGTCTTTGCAAATCTCGTAAAGGGCCTCTTTGTCGTTTGATCAAGGCGGCACACAGAGTGAAGAAATCGAATCAAAAGTTGCTATTGTTTGAGCGTGGATTTATTTCAGAGGAGGGTGTTAAAGATCGGGAATGGTATAGGCATCTTGGCGTTGCGCCTGGGAAGTATCTTGGTGAGTCCGTTTGTAGTACCGGGAAACTCATTGAACGTACTGTGTTAGGTTACGGTGCGACAACCCTACCGGCCCTTACTGAGGCGATTGTATACGAACAGAATGCGACTCTGGTGGAGTACGAAGTTGACCGACTGACGACTCAGTTGACCAAACTCGCACATACAATCGAGCCATGAGGGTAGTACATGAATATGTGCAGTTTTCCACTGCTGTCGTAACTAGTGTCAGGCGCCCAATCCAATGAACGAAGATCATTCGATTACAATCAAATCTCAATTATAATGCTGCAAACACGTATGCCTATAATTAATGGGGGGATATGATGAAGAATTACCGAATGATTCATAGCATACAATACCATATGCTTCTGCCTAAGCCTTGCGGCGAAGATCTCCCCATACGGTAGGATGGACCATCATACAGTGCTTTACAAGAAAATCGAAGTCAGGTTCGATTAAAACGTCAGGTGGTTCCGGGATCATATTTGCTTGATGTCGATCGCTGATAGGAAGTTGAGTTTGACGCTCGAGTGACGAAGATTGAAGCATACAGGCATAGACCACAAAAGACGCCATTCTCGACCTCGGCATCCTTTTCAAAGATGAGGTTTACACACTGCTGGTATGATCGAACGTCCGAACCCGAGACAGACGATTCGGAAGCTGGCGACGAAAGTATCTCGTTCGCTGGGCTTGCTTCGTCTGCTTTTATTGTAAGATGGTCACACTTGTCTTCCGTCCTAGGTTTCTTTGGTTCTGCTCCCGGACTTGGATGTATTTCAGAGATCGATCGCTTCGATGAGCGCTGATCGGATTCGACTGACATGGGAGGTGAGGTTTGTATAGAGCGTAAGAAAGAGTCGTTATCGTTATCGTTCGCGTCCGCGAAGTTAACGGAACGTGGCAAGCGGAGAGCTGGTTTATGTTGCTCCGAAACGGCGGAATGTCGAGACTGAGTCACGGATGGAGGCCCGGACACAACGCGTTGATCGTGGACCGGCGGGATATGATATGGGAGTGGAAGGGAGCCAGCAGGGACAGTAGCATGGACGGGAAAGACTGTGGGCGAAGTCTGACTTGTAGGAAGGGATGCACTGGGGGGAGGGGTGGGAAGAGGCGCTAACCATGTTGTAGGTACAGGCGGAACTGAGCGACCAGATGGCTAAAGATAGGGTTTAGTGGATCAGAAATGAAAGGGCGGATAGTGCAACGAACCACAATCACGCCTTCGGAGCTGCGCCGACGAAAATTTGCATTATGATCTGGCAAAGACGGCGGAAGTGGCGCTGGGTTATTTAGGGTTTGATTCGGGGGAGGAAACTGGATAGGATTCGCAAGCGATGCTGTATGTGAGTTCATCTCTGAACGCACGACCGGGACAAGATTGCGTGCTGGATGGGTTGCAGAGAGTGGTGAGCACGGTTTGGTGAGAAGCATGCACCCGTAGCTATACCTTGCAACTGTTGCGGAGTAGCGCGGGACGTGCCAATGACCGCTTTCAGCCCGGCATACTTTTCCCTCAAGAAACGATATTCATTGTCGAGGGATGTGTATGCATCGCGAATGGTTTGCAGCTCTGCCTGGAGGTGATGATGGGGAGCGACAGAGTAAAGCAGATCGTTGTACTTTTTATGGATCAGGGCGCGATTCTCGTCGCTCACGCGAAGCTTTTCCCGCAAGTCGGTGAAGTGAACGAGTTGCGCGTTGTGGGGCGCATCCAAGAAAGCGAGGCGGTCGTTGAGGACGTTTACGGAGTTGACGAGACGGCAGTTGTCTTGGTACAACCTTGTATTATGGGTTTCGAGCGTGTGTATATAATTCAGGGCATTCTGAAGCCTTTCTGGGGGTGCGGGGGCACACATGCTGTTATTAGGGCCAGCAGGAGAGGGGGTGGGGGTGGGGGTGGATTGACGGGTCAAATCGCTGTCGTAGGCGAGAAGGACAAGAATCGGTAGAAACGCTTGACACTCACTATGAAACTGGAGCTGGAGCTGGAGCTGGATGCTGGACGTCGTCGGCCTTGAGAGGCTCGCCAGCGGGGACGTCGTTGCCCATGGTGTGTCACAATATTTACCAGTATGCTTTGTTTATGTAATCCTAGAGGACGCGTTCAAGTCGCGCGTAGACATGATTACTAAGAAAGGAAATCAAGCTCAGGGTGATGACCAATACTGCCCGGGATATTACGTCACGTGTAATCCACCGTATAATACCGGTGAATTCGTCTCTCCCTCGGTCGACTGATGGCTCTCGCGGATTCCCCGATTCTCCCTTCTCACTACGATGCTTTCTTTTCTCGCCCCCGTTCTCGCAAATCCCTCCAGAGGGACGAGACACTCGACTTCCTCGTCTTTGCTGCCGCCGCCGCGTCCGGTCCGCATATGACCCGCAATCACGCCGGCCATGCTATCCATCCGCCCAGACGCTTCGATGAACCTGCCCTCGATCAGAAACCGCACCCGTATCTCAGTAAGCAGGCCCCCAGAGGGCTCCGCTTCCAAGTCCAAGAGCAGCCTCTCAAGGATAAGGAAAACATCCCCGAGCAGCCCCATTCCTCTCTGCTCCCCACCGCTCTTTCTCTCTCCCACGAAAAAACATGTCCGGAATCCGTGGTCCGTGTTCGCTGCATGGCTCGCACCCGCATACCTACCCCTCACGGCATCGTCTTCCTCCATCTCTACCATAATAACCGCGACAGCAAGGAACATCTTGCATTCGTCGTCGATCCAGCTCAATACTCCACGGACTCTCTCTCCGCTCTACCGCCCATACGCAGTCACTCCCTTGATGCCGTTTGGAGTGACAATGAAACAGACGAGGATCGCATTCTCAGGGGTGCTTATGTTGGCAGACTCAGTTCCGACGCCATGATCGCTTCTCGTCCCATAGATCACTCCCCCGTCCTTGCCGATGCCCCTCCCCCCCTCGTCCGCATTCACTCCGAATGTTTCACCGGCGAAACCATCGCAAGTATGCGCTGTGATTGCGGCGAGCAGCTCGACGAGGCCATCCGCCTCATCTCCCAGCCTATCCATACTTCCTCATCAACTATACCCGGCCGCGGCGTCGTCGTCTATCTCCGGCAGGAGGGCCGTGGCATCGGCCTGCTGTCCAAGATTCGCGCTTACAATCTCCAAGACATTGGTCATGACACCGTCACCGCCAACCTTCTCCTAGGCCACAAGGCCGACGAACGCGCTTATGACGTCGCAGCAGCCATCCTGAGAGACCTTGGCTTGGGCTCTGAGCAAGGCGAAGCTATCCGCCTCTTGACCAATAATCCAGACAAGGTCACCGCCCTTGAAAAGGAGGGGTTGCGCGTGCTTGAACGCGTGCCAATGGTACCGAGGTCTTGGAAGTGCCAGTCCGAGTCTGGCGCGGATGGCGTGCGCGACGGTCACACGGATTTAAACAGGTACCTTCGTACAAAGGTCTTGCGGATGGGCCACATGTTACCGTTGAGCATGATGGACAAGTAGATTCGAGTTTTATTATGTATTAGAAGATTAAATAATAGATAGCTCGTCCTTGATTATATAAGTAATCTCTTTCCTCCCTCCCTCATGTTCGATCCACTCGCCTCGACCAGTTCCATCTTTTCCAGTTCAGACAACGATTCAGCTCCTCCGTGGCCGACAACGCCGCACGAACCCAACTCCCCGATACCCAATCTTCGCCGTGCTTCCCCACTCTCAGACAGAATCGACTCTGACGGTCTTTTTGGAAAAGAACCCAAAATCTACGGCGCCCCCGAACCTGGCCTCGTCTCTCCTCACACTACCGTAGGCTCCAATGGCGTAAAATTCGAGAAGACTGAACCTTATCTTCGTGTACGGATTACTGGGCTGGATCGCAACAGAAGGGACATTCTCTTCAAGTTTGATGCCCAGGTGCGTGCTCCATCTATCAACCAACCCCGATCTGCTACATTTCGGTACACAGACAAATCTCTCCAATTTCTCCGGAACAACATACCGCAATGTCTCCCGCTCGTTCGGCGAGTTTCAACAATTTTATGACGCCTTGCTCAACAATTGTCCTCACACTATCATCCCCGCTCTTCCCCTCGCCCAGACCTCTGCCCCCACCGACGAAGAAGACGATCGTCTTGTACGCATCATGTTGCAGAGGTGGTTGACGCGCATATGCGAGGACCCGATCGTTACACATGATGAGGACTTGCGCTCATTCATCGAGAGTGATTTTGGCTATCAACCGATGCCCCGCCCGAGGCGGAAAACCGGCTCTGGCTTTGCACTCATCCGTCGTGGAGTGCCAGACGAAGATGAAGGACTTCAGCGTGCCAGATTCGAACTCACGAAACTCGAAACCCAATTCTTCGAAGCCGCAAAGGCCGTTGATAAGCTTTCCCTAGCTAGGCGATGTATGCGTTTTCACCGCTAGTGTTTTCAACTTTACCTGAATGTTCCATCTCATGACAGCGTTATCGACCGCGCATGCCGAAATGGGAAACAGGCTGGTCAACGTCGCGTCTTCCGAAGCTCATCCGCCACTAGGCAACGCTCTACGGAAACTAGGAAGGGCATGGCACAGTCTCGCCGACCTCGACCAAGCACAATCCATAAGTGAATGCGTAGTCATCGGTGATACCCTTGGCTATCAAGGAATGAACGCACGTTCTGCCAAGGAAGCGTTGCTCCAGCGGGCGGGCGTCTTGGAAGAGTATCAATCCGCTGTCAAAGCGACGATATCCAAGAGAAGGAACATAGAGAGATTGAAAGCCAGTTCTAATATCAGACCTGAGCGCGTGGATGAAGCGCTGGAAGAATTGGAAGAGGTAGTGAATCTATTGCTTGGATATGCGTCCCATTCAAGCCGCTTAACAGGCCAACAAATACGAGCAAGTTCTTGTACAACGCGCGAACGGCATCTCTCAAAACCTCCACCGGGCCTTGGAAACACATACCAGGACGGTAACAGATGATATAACCGCCGCCTTAATTGAACACGCACGCTCTTGCATCCGGTATGAGAAGCAGCTGCTCTCAGAACTCGAAGCTCTCAGAGGAGACATCAGCGTCGCCAACCAGAAAGTTGCTCCACCAAATCCCGATGGCTGCCCCAAGCCATCTGTCGTTTTACCGCTGGAGGACGATACCCGCACGACAACGAGAACCACGCCCAGAGGGCCGCCTGTTCCACGCTCATCCAGTGATTTCCCTGCTGGGACAGCACCACCAACACAACCTGCCTTCCGACCGCACAGCGCTGTTCCACGATCCGCAAATGCAAGTCCATCCACAGCTCGAAGTCCAACTGCGCCACTGTCTCCACCAAATTCCGCGCCCGGTCGTTTCGGGGATGGAACTCAATCGATGTTCGTGAAACAGACTCCTTCTCCTTTTGGACCTCCGGTTGGCGGTTCTCTGTCTGCTTCGTCATCAGCGATTCAGGGACCGGATAGCACAACGCAGACGCCCGCATCTGTTTCTACATCGTCTAGCCACCCTCTTGCTGGTACTGATCCCCTCTCTACTCTGTCGGTAGCGTCGATGAGTACGCCACAACCGGCCCTCGATCCTCTCGCGCATGTGGCACCGGCAAATATGACCCAATCAATGCGTCTGCAACCTTCGCGACCACGATTAGATGCGAGGGTTGCTGCGAGCAAATTGGCAAACATGTTTTAGGTTCAGAAATGATGCTTTGAGTGATGTTTCTCTAACGAGGGTGGCTCCCATGTGCTGGACTTTTTTTTAGAAGTTGGACTTGGGGAAAATATTGTTGCGGTGTTTTTACCACATCATGTTAGATGGATGTTCGATCTCTGTGTTTGCCTTGGTCTCGCTCCCTCCTCCCTTCGAAATTGAATGCTTCCTGCCACGCATCTGTCCCATCTTTCATCATGTGCACAGTGGAGAGCAATGCGTTATGCGGCAGACCCATTCTTAGCGCCTGAGCTATGCTCGCTGACCACGTCGCTGCCGGTAGGATCACTCCTGTATTAGTCTTATGAACCTACGGACGTGCTCCAATGGAAGCAAGCAAGCTTGTGTCATTCCAGGGTTTGCGTACTAGTTTACATACATGTATGTACACTGCGTGTAAATCCGATTTGTTTGTTCAGTGTTCAAAGTTGTTGTTTCAGTGCTCCAATAACTTTGTCGCCAAGTTCAATGGTGGTAGCTTTGCCACCCAAGTCAGCTGTTCTCACGCCATAACCACCGATGCTCTCGTCATCGAGAACCTTGCGAACAGCAGCTTCGACTGCTTGAGCTTCTCTCTCAAGTCCTAGAGAGTATCTCAGAAGCATGGCAGCGCTGAGGATCGTCCCAACGGGGTTCGCAATTCCCCGTCCAGCAATATCTGGCGCGGAACCGTGGATTGGTTCATATATCCCCGATGTAGGCTTGAATGATGGATCAGAAGGTGATGCTGGTGCTCCCGCGAGAGACGCAGAGGGCAACAAGCCAAGAGAACCGGGTATAACACTAGTCTCATCCGAAAGACTAGGGACATGATCATATCAGGCAGGCGCGCCGATTTGCAGGCACGGCACGTACATGTCACCAAACATGTTTTCCGTAAGAATCACCCCGTTCAGTTTTCTGGGATTAGCCACGATCAACATCGCAGCAGTGTCGACCAAGTAGTGATCAACGGTTAATTGAGGATATTCGTTTTTGAGCGTCTCGTTGACTGTTTTCCTCCAGAGCCTCGAGCTCGCGAGGACGTTGGCTTTGTCGATCGAGTGGATTGGGAGGGGTGGGTTTGCAGCCAATGCAATCTGTGCTGCGACACGCGTGATCCTTTGTACCTCTGGTACGCTGTACACCATCGTGTCGTACGCAGAGTCGCCATCGCCCTGCTCTTGACGAGGGCCAAAGTAGAGACCACCGATGAGTTCACGAATGACGATCATATCGACGCCTTTGGCAATATCCGGTTTTAGGGGGGAATAGGAAAGCAGGGAGTCGGATGCAAAGTTTGCAGGCCGAACGTTGGCATATAAGCCGAGCGCTTTGCGAATACCGAGTAGACCCTGCTCTGGGCGAACTTTGGCCTCTGGGCCCCATTTTGGACCGCCAACAGAACCTGGATGATAGTGAGCACGACCCCAGATCGGTACTTCTCACACTCACCCATCAGGATAGCGTCTGCCTCCTGGCAAGCCTTGAGAGTCGAGGAAGGCAGGGGTTCGCCGTGCTTGTCGATGGCACAACCTCCAAAATCGTGAGGTTCAAGGATGAGCTTCACCGTGGACGAACTTTCGGAGATAAGCTCCAACACCCGTGTGGCTTGGGCGACGACATCGGGACCTTCAAGTGTGCGATCGTCGTCAGTATAGACCCGCGACTGAAAGGAGAGGTCGTACCGATCCCATCGCCGGGAAGAGTGACGATACGGTATCTGAATTCTGCATGAATGAAAGGGTTTGGATCAGTGGGAGACAACGTACTGTTTGGGTGACATTGATCAGTAGTAGGAAAGCTCTGATCCATTAATGCACGCCTTATAGTAAGTATCCGCATTCGGCCGATCGGAATAAACGGACTACAAAGGTCATGATACTGGATCATATGATGATCACTGGCACACACCATGGCCAAACGGTGTAAAAATCTGGTTCTTGATTCGGGCCCTCTTCTTTCTCTATCACCGCTGCGAGGCCTGGCGGACAACTATCTTACCGTCCCACAAGTGTTGGACGAGCTCAAAGATAAACGCGCCAGGGAACATGTCGAGCAGCTCGGGCTGACGACGGGTGTCCGAGTTGACATCAGGGATCCCGATCCCGCCTCACTCGCTCAAGGTAACCGCTAGGCTCCGTCTAGTTCTGACACGCTCTGCTCACCGAGTCGACAGTGATTCAGTTTGCGAAAAAAACCGGTGACTATGCAGTCCTGTCACATGCCGATATATGCGTCATCGCCCTGACGCATACTCTGCAACATGAAGGGAACACGCTCCAAAGTCGAGATGTAAAACACTTTTTAGCGTGCCAAAAAACGTACTGATTGTCGTTTATAGAACCCACCAAACGGCGCCGAAAGTGGACAGCTCACCACTGAGACGGTTTCCGCAGTTCATGATGCACAGGACACCTCCACAGTATCACACCTGGACCTGGAACCGATGCCTTCGTCGCAGTCACGTTCGACGGACCCACAGATTGTCGAGGGTGACGATGTTGACGATCTTAGCCGCGCGACAACGGATTTGTCATTAGAAAGCCGACCGGATAGTTCATCTCCTGGGATTGTACCTCACAGCATAGAAACACAGCCTTCAAGCTCCGGTCGTGATTCTGCTACAAAACCGATCCAAGAAGCGCTTCTTTATGACGATCCTTCAACTGATGAAGATGATGGACTGGGAGAATGGATAACTCCCGACAACGTTGCTCTTCACAAGTCTCGGGCTCTCGAATTCCTTCCATCGTCGGGTGCCGCTTCAAAGAACAAACATCAAGTGCCCGATGAAGATACGATCTTGGCTGGATGTATGACTGCCGATTTTGCCATGCAAAACGTCCTCCTTCAGATGGGGTTGACATTGGTTGGCACCGAAGGCAAGCGAATACAAAAGGTGAAAACCTGGGTACTCAGGTGTCATGCTTGCTTCAAGTGAGCGACTCTTCTGCATCCCGATCACGGTATTGACGTTCATTAGAATATGCAAGGACAACTCAAAACAATTTTGTCCTTCGTGCGGCAATCCAACGCTGTTGAGAACATCGGTGACACTCTCCTCCCCAAATGCCGCTGCAGATGCACCTATCATGGAGTTGCATCTCAAACCGAACTTCCAATACAAGTTACGTGGAACAAAGTACTCGATACCTGCTCCACGGCCAGGGTCTGCCAAGACAGGGCCGGGGGACGGCCTGATTCTTCGTGAAGACCAGCTGGAATATACGCGAGCCAAAAAACGAGCGGACAACAAAAGAGAGCGTGATGAGCAACGGATGCTCAAGGGTTTGGTAGATAGAGGCAGTGACAGTGGTGTTGCGGTGGGGAACTGGTCAGATCCAGACTGGATACCAGGAATACTTGCTGGCTCGACGAAAGGGAGGTTGGGAAGCAAAGATGGTATGCCACAGGTTGGCTATGGCAGGAAGAATCCGAATGAAAGGAGAAAACGCTAGTATACGTCTGGAGTCCTCTATGCTTTGTGTCAATGGTTTATTATGTCTTATTACCCCAAGCTGCGGTTCATGAACCTTCTCTTCTGGAAGGCCATCCACCACTTGCTCGGCTTCCCACTACCATCTGCGTACAACCGTTCCACGAGCCGAGCCGAGAGTTCTTGACGGACTTGCGTCAAGTAAGTACGAAGATAATCTGGATGATTGTTTAGTGGCGAGGTCGGCACGTGTATCAAGATCTCGGACCTGCGTCCGCCCTGTTTCCCGGGCTGGCATAGTGAGCGTTCAACGCAAAGTTGGCATCACCGGGGATTGGGAAATTGTCCACAGAAAGAGTGTTGAGCATTTTGGATGCCTCGATTTGTGTTGGAACGGTTTTGGCCGAGCCGATCTTGGCAAGACAGTCAGACACAAAGAGGATAAGCACAATGAGCAGACGATCCGCAGGTCCTTTGATCTCAAAGTTGCGGAAGAGAGAATTGACTCGAAAGAGGTCCAGCGTTTCGTCGATTATATCGACTTGTTCGGGATCAGCTAGAAATGCATCTTAGGCTGGAATCGTGGATTTGGTGGTTACAGCGTACCAACAGGCGCTGGGCCACGTATCTTGGTCTTGACAGGTAGGATGTACATGTTGCCCACTTGTCGGGCGTCCTCCACATCGTTCAAGGATGAATGATAAGCCTATTCGTTCGTGAACATCATTACGATGGTCAACCAGAGCTTCACTGACTGGCATGGTGCACGACGAAGGTTAACTTGTTCACAGCCACAACCCACACCCTGTCAAGTTATACCGAACTACGCACTCCAAGCAAGTCGAATACATATGTTCTACGATCAAGACACAGAGGACGAACATGAACGAGCCCTGCTCCCACAATGGAAGAAGGCATCCCCTGACACCATCACAAGTGTGCCAGCTCACATTTACCACTGTTGCAAAGCTAAATGGCATTGCAGAGCTCATTAAACGTTTGCGCGCGTTAACGCTCAGGCTACTTCCTCTTGAAGTCGACATTAAGATTGTCAGTGATCCTACAAACAGAATCATAACGCCTCTTGTGATGCTGTCCTACATGGAGGCTGCTGGCGATTTTGGAGATGCCGTGAGTCCATTTTTCCGACCTCGGAACTCGTGAATGAACGTGGGTCCTGTATTTTGCAGCTTCCTTACTGCCTCCTCCGGGCTCATTCAGAGTTTCTTCGGGAGGCACGACGTAACCCCGCCGATCATGGTGAAAATCTCGGTCGTGGTACGTGTCCCAGTCAGCATAATGAAAGACCAACTTGTAATGATTGACTCAAGCCGTCGCTTGCGAGGTACTCGCTCGCAGAATTCTACACCAGACGCCATCGGATAAAGTCATTGCGATGCTCACCAACAGATATGGGTACAGGGAGAATGACGGCGAAATCAGCGAGGCCTCTAGTGCCCTTGAAGTTGCCATCGACAATCACTGGTACGCCGTGGTGCGTTCCGGTCCGCAGAATCTCAATCGTTTAAATTTTATTCCAGCACAATATTTCTATCTTGCAACGAAGTTCAAAACGGTTAGCCTCAGAACAATGGTGAAACCGAAGCTAAGACACCCTATAGTTGTGACTTCGCTTTGGAATGGTGTTCTCGTTCAATCTATCGATGAACACGAAGAAATACAATGTAGGCCTGCTGCGATGACATCCTTACGTATTTTGATGCCTCATTAGACACACCATACCGCAAATCTCAGTGTGGAGGTTTCTGGAACCATGTCGACCCATCACGCTTGTCAGTACCTCGGTAAGTGGGAATTGCCTATAGTTGTATTTAAATTTAGCGGGTATGCAGGTATCAGAACATCTTCCGAATTTTCATCTGGTTCATTTTCCTGGGTGTTTATTCGCAGGCCGGTGAGTGAGGGACAGTAACTAGCATGCATCACGCGCTCAGATTCTATTCGCATATAGTCAGAGAGCCACTTGAACGACTAATTCCGGCTTATGTCTCCTTTGATCCCTGGGAGTATGTACTGTATATCATGGCGCTTGCCTTTTGTATCGAAGGTGATTTGCGTGTGCTTGTGGTGGGGGATGTCTAACTCATTCATCACCCTACGAGATATGCACAGGGTACGTCCTGTGGCGCGTAGCTGGGTCGCGCAACACTGATGCCGATACAGTGGTACAAACTCGTCCAGTATACATCCTGGAGATCAATCGGGTTCTGGAATGTTATCGCCTTCGTCACTAATTCATTGCTTCTGATAGCATTTACTTTTCGTATCGCGGGCTTCGAAGCAACAGGAAACAGGGCTAGCGATTTTCGATTGAAGAGTTTTCAGGTTCTAAGCTTTGTCGCACCTTTCATCTGGTAAGAATGTTTGCGCATTTCCGAGCCAACTTTGAGTCAATCGGTCACTATCTAGGATGAGTAGGATTATTTTTCGCGTTTCATGACGCTTGTGTTGAATATTACGCAGAACTGGTGACAGTATTTGATGGTTACCAGTGAGAATCGGAAAACCTTTATTGATGGTTCGCACATTCACTTGATTTGTATTATAGGTATATGGGGACCATGCAAATTTGTGTGTCACGAATGCTGCAGGAGTCGGGTATTTTCTTTGCGGTATGCAAGTGCCTAATCATTTTCTTGTGATATATTATGGTATTTTCTAGTTGCTATGCCTCTTGGGTGCTGGGTTTGCGCAGGCCATGTACGCCTTGGATGCCGCGGATGGCGAAGTCGGAAACTTGCCCACAGTAAGTTGCAACTGCATCAGAACCCGAACGTCATCTGAGTCTTTTAGATTGCCAATGTTTTATTGCAAGGTCTCCTCCAGTAAATACCTTGTTTGTATGTGCATTTTGTTTCGTCTAACGCTTCCCTAGGGCGCCGAATTACGAAAAGTTCACGAACAGGTCAGACTATCGTTTCATGAACGGAATGTTCGCCTAACTCAAAGTTATTTCACGACCAGTCCAGTGGGATTGGTGCTATTTTATCTGTGAGTAATGAGCCCGCCCCTGTTTTCTTAGCTGAGTCTCTGTAAAGCTGGAATCTTTCGACGGTGGTGATCTTGTTGAACGTCCTGATCTCTCTGTTCGCTTCCGCCTACTCTGAGGTAAATACCCAGTCTAGTTATTAGCATTTACATAATTCACCAATTTCACGCATGCCATAGGTCGTTGGTGACGCGGAAGCTGAATACATGTCATTTTTTGCATGGAAAACTGTTGCGATGATCCGGGCCCCGGATGCATTTGTTTATCCTGCACCATTTAATCTTGTCGAGATCTTCTTTATTGCGCCACTGGAGTGAGGTTGGATCAGATCATGGTTACTAAATACTAACTGAGTTCGTAGACTCTGTGTACTCACGAGGAAGCATTACGCTAACGTAGGAAATGATCTTACCAGCGAGTCCCAGCGCTGACAATCCCTAATAGCTGAATCGATTTGTGATGACTGTTATTTTCTTCATTCCGCTCTCGGCAATTGCTTTCATTGAAGCCTCATGGACGCAGAGGTCATGGATGACTCATTGGCTTAATGGAGAGGATGAAATTGATTTTGAAACTGCTACAATCATGAATCCTGTTGTCGAAGGGCCCGAGGCGGAACAAGGCTTACAGATCAGCAAAGTGCCCTTTGAAAGGTTGGTTAGGAAGTTCCCAAACACAACACAGGTGCACCTTCAAAGTTTACGCATTCTGTTGTCGATTCTGACACGGCCACACTCAGTCAACTGAAGCCACAGTGTTGAAGGAGTTGTCAGAAATTCAAGAGAGTCTTCACGTCTTGTCTGAACGAATCCATCAACTCGGGACGTCGGTGTAATTCGAACCTTTCTGAATTCAGTCCGTTACTGCAATAGCTTACCGTCAAAGTACGGGAACTTTTTTCCTTTTCATTCTTGACAAGCGATCTGCATGCTTTGTATATATAAGCGAACATCCTGAATGGTTCACGCATCGTTGTTGTCCTCGTGAGTGGCACTGGCTTCAGGCTGGCCTCTCAGTTGAGTAAACAGATTCATGGCTTTCACGAAGTAGGGTCGGATCTCGTTGATCTCCATCGAGCATAGGTTTGGCAACTTGTATGAGGTCTGGTGCTCAGCATAGAAAATGGTGGCAGTAAAAATGCATACGCTGAGTTCACTGTTATCAATTTGACCTAGACCATCCCGACTTTTTGATTGACGTGCCTCACGTAGATCTTTCAGTAAAGACCTAACCTTTTCTGCGTTCTGCACGTCATCGGATGCTCTTGCACGAAATTAGACAGGTTGGAAGGAACGGGGTAAGCATCTTACACGTCAAGAATAACCTTGGCGATCTCTGCAAAACGAAATGGAAGACGACTAAACTCAGATTCACTCGTTTCTTCCGACAATCGGTCTTGCAGAAATTCTAAGAGGCGATTCAAGTCTGCCTGAAGGGAGACAAGCACCTCGAACATACCGATAGTAAGCCAATCGGGGGGAATGATATGACACTTTTTCTTCGATTTCAAGTTCACAGCCATCCAAAGCGGTATACGACACTTGTTTGGGGGACGTAGTGGACCATATGCACCCTAGATATCGAATGTTAGAAGTGATCCAAGGAAGATATGTTCGTCCAACCGAAATGAAAGCGGTTTTCTCCATTGCGATCAATGGTACTATCTCAACAAAGTTCTCGGATGCGATCAATTCCAGTTCAGGCGGGGTGATAGACACCCGTAGCGGCTGTGGAAGAGCCATTCAAGACCTTGATGATGGATTGATGGCGGGGCAATACTCTACTTAAATAGCACGTGACCAGTCGCGTGCCACTGCGCGTTCGTGTTATCGTTGATCGTCACATCAACTGACAAGCACCAATGCTCGGGTCAAGGACGAAGCAAGTCAACTCGTATGGTCGACGGGGCTCTCGAATTGTCAATGCGTCAGACCGTCGAGAACAAGAATCAGCAGACTCGTCTGAAGTCGCCTCAGACGCCGATGCTCACACACCCCATCCCTTTCGAACCCTCAAGAGGGAGAACGCTCTCACAATCTCACCAACAAGGAATCGGGCTAGCCTTTATAGATTCAAGGGCTTAAGTCGCTCCGCGCGAGACTCGCCTTTGGCTCAAAGCAGAAACGTGCAGCCCAGGGCAACGCGGGATGCCACGCAGCGATTACAGTCCAAGGCGCAATCGGGCGCGCAAGTTCGCCAGCCCCTTACGCCCCTCCACACCTCATCAAACGAACACAAGATAAAGGGCAAGTCCAAGGCACCTGCCATCAAGTGTATGCGCGCTAGCTTGAAGCCGCATTCACCAGTTGTCGCCGTTGATATCATTGTGCTTGACGAGGAGGGGAATATGTTAACCCAGGAGCGTCGCCTTTCTCACCCAGAGATTCAGGTGCGCACCGCAACTGGAAAGGGTAAAAGGATACCCAGAACGTCACCACCCAGTCCTCCACCTGTCACTATCAGTGATGACACAGACTCGGGGATGGTTTCTCCCAAACCACTCAACAAGCGGTCGAACCGACGACGCCATGCCATTATCGTTTCCTCCGATGAGTCCGAAGCAGATGTGAAGATCACCGCACACAAGAAACCACCCGACCCCATTCCAAAGCCACGCTCTAAATCAGAATCGTTGCGTGTAGAAGTGGTGATCCCACCTGCGCCTTACTTGAAATCCAAGGTTGCCAAGATACCGACGAATTCATCCTCACTTGATCTGATCAACTCAAGAACAATTACACCACCAGCTCCCTATTGTGGGCCCGACCTCGTCGTCGCCCCATCACATCTCATTCCACCATTTCCTGTTCCAAAACAAAGGCAACTCACACCGATCCGCGGTGGTCCTAGTCGTTCCGTATTCCGTCCACCACTTACACCTTCAACGCCAACCGAGGCAGACCTCTCACTGGATCTTGCGGAACTCAGTCTTTCCGACCCTTCAGAAATATACAACGTAACGGCTGCACAGCCAGAATATCTCATTCCTCTATTGAACGAATGCTTGCAAACTTCTCCGTACGAATTCTCTGCATTCATTGAGACATTTCCGTTCGACCCTATTGTCCAATCTTCCACAGAGGATGAAGATGCAAGGTTTCGCAAAATTGGAGAAGCGTCCTACTCCGAGGTATTCGGCATCGGCGACGTGGTACTCAAGATCATCCCAGTTCGGTCAGAAGAGGGATTAATACGTGAGACGTTTGAAATGCCAGCCCCTAGCGATGCCAAGGACGTCTTAAAAGAAATAGTTGTAACAAGAGAAATCGGAGAAAATTGCGACAAATTTGTCAGACTTCTGAAAACATATGTGGTCAGGGGAAGGTATCCTTCCCTGCTTCTAGATCTATGGGATGAGTATAACGAGAGGAAAGGCTCTGAAAGCATACGACCAGGCAAGCTCCAGAGGTCGACGTCTATATCGTTATTGAACATTCACAATCGTAGATTCGTTCGGGTTGGCGCAGGTGTATGTCATTATCATACTACCAAATGGTGGACCGGACTTGGAGTCATTTGCGTTCAAGAACGCTTCAAAGTCTGGCTGGCAACAAGCTTGTGGGATATTTTGGCAAGTCGCAAGAGCGCTTGAACAAGCTGAGCAATTGGCACATTTCGAGGTACGTGAGTGGATTGGATTACTACTAGTTGAGCTTGACAGACCTTGCGAAAGCACCGTGATCTCCACTGGGGTCAGATCCTCGTGAAAAACGTGCCGATCAAGAAGTTAACCAGTAAATCATCACGGGTAGCCATGGATGACGCTCGCTTTGGCGTTAAAGTTACCATTATCGACTTAGGTTTGGCCAGGATGGGTGCTGCAGATGACCCGGGTTCCCAGATTTATTGGACACCCTTTGATCAGGAAATATTTGAAGGGGAAGGTGGGCTAGTGTTGCGATCTGATCACAAGTACCGCTGCTGACGCTCACTTGTAGGCGACTACCAGTATGATGTTTACAGGATGATGAGGGATGTTATCGGCGGTTCCTGGAAGTCCTATCATCCCTTTACAAACGTGATGGCAAGTATCCGAGCGTCTACCTCTCCCTGTGGCTCATTCGCTTCCGGCTAGTGGCTGCACTATTTAGTCACCAAACTACTGCGCGAAAAGCGTTTGAAGCTTCCCGGAGGCAAGAGGCAGACCGGCGGGGAGCGGGCAGTGTCTCTCACAGGGTATGATGAACAGGAGTGTTACGATTGCCTCGCAGAGATGGAGAAGTTGCTGGGCAATTCCATTATTTCAGCGCGTAAGGGACAGAAAGCCCGTCGGAAAACGGTTATCTCGACAAGCGGACTCAAGTGTGCAAGTGATGTTATTGTTCATGGGGTCAGACAAGGTTGGGTTCATTAGCAATCGTATATGCTACATAGCCTTCTTGTTTAGGGGTGGCCATCATCCGTAACTTGACCATGACCTGAGTAAGTAAAAAAATGCTCGGCACTTTTTCGTTATCTCCCAGCAACCAAGGCATTGACATGTCTGAGAAGTCGACGCAGCTCAACACACAGGCCATCCTCCAGCTCGATGGATATCTCGAGTCATTCCTCCCGGTCATCCAACACCGGCACAACCAATTCCAACGGTGGAAGGATTCCATCTTCGAGCATGAGGGAGGCTACGAAAATTTTACAAAAGGCTACACGGTGATGGGCTTTACGGTAAAGGAGGATGGCACTGTGGTGTACCGAGAATGGGCACCGAACGCTAAAGAGGCCAACTTGATTGGAGAATTCAGTCGGTCCAAGTCTACTGCTTGCGTACCTCATGCTGAAGACAACTTGTAGATCAATGGAACAGGCTATCTCATCCGATGACGAGGAACGAGTATGGAATATGGGAGATCACGTTACCTCCCGTCGCCCCGGGTGAGCCCGCCATACCTCATGATTCCAAGTTAAAGGTGAGCTGGAGCTGTCCCAGTTGTCGGCATTGACCGTGCTCCATCGGGATATAGATATCCATGATCCTACCCAGTGGTATCCGGATCGAAAAATTACCTGCCTGGATCCACCGGGTCACTCAGGAGTTGACATACTCCCCAGTGTATGAGTCTCGGTTTTGGAATCCGCCCAAAGCGGAGCGCTACCAATTTAAGCACCCTCGCCCACCACAGCCACAGTCGGTGAAAATATACGAAGCCCATGTGGGCATCTCGACTTCAGAGCACAGGGTTGGAACATACAAAGAATTCACGAAGGATGTACTTCCTCGGATTCAAAAGCTTGGGTACAACACCATCCAACTGATGGCGATTATGGAACACCCCTACTATGCGTGTGCGTTTTACTTTCCCATCTCCTCCGAACTTTGATCAACGGCGATTCTGCAGCCTTCGGATACCAGGTTACTAGTTTTTTTGCCGCAAGTTCTCGGTATGGTACACCTGAAGAACTTCGAGAACTTGTTGATACTGCCCACGGAATGGGTATCATCGTCCTCCTTGATATCGTGCACTCTCACGCATCAAACAACGTCCTTGATGGATTGAACTCCTTTGATGGCACTGATCATCTCTACTTCCATGAAGGAACTAAAGGACGGCACGAACTCTGGGACAGCAGGTTATTCAACTATGGCTCACATGAAGTTCTAAGGTTTTTGCTTAGTAATTTACGCTTCTACATGGAGGAATACCAATTCGACGGATTCCGATTCGACGGAGTCACCAGTATGATGTATGTTCATCACGGAATCGGAGCTGGCTTTTCGGGGGGCTACCACGAGTATTTTGGTCCTGACGCAGACGATGAAGCCATCGTTTACTTGATGCTGGTGAGTTTTTTTCCTTGATATTCATCCAGGTTGTTGACGCAACACAGGCGAACGACGCTTTACATTCACTCTATCCCTCTGTTATTACCATTGCAGAGGATGTCTCCGGCATGCCGTTGCTTTGTGCTTCCGTCAGCAAGGGTGGCATTGGGTTTGATTATCGTTTGTCGATGGCAATTCCAGACATGTGGATTAAACTTCTCAAACACAAGTCTGACGATGACTGGGATATGGGCAATATCGTTCACACTTTGACAAACCGCAGATACGGAGAGAAGAGCGTGGCGTATGCTGAGAGCCATGACCAAGCTCTGGTGGGTGACAAGACCCTGGCATTTTGGTTGATGGATAAAGAAATGTGTAAGTTATTGACGATGAATCGGATGGGCTCCTCCACTTATGATTTAGATACCAACATGTCAACTTTGACTCCCATGACTCCCGTTATTGCTCGTGGTCTTGCTCTCCACAAGATGATTCGGTAAGTTGACCCAATCCACCATCGCGGTCTGATTCGATTACTAATACTATCAATATAGATTACTTGTTCACTCCCTTGGCGGTGAGGGCTATTTGAATTTCGAGGGAAACGAATTTGGGCACCCAGAGGTAGGCGCCACGAGTGCGGTGGTCTCACTTCCTGACACCCATCCAGTGGCTTGACTTCCCGCGAGAGGGAAATAACAATTCTTTCCAACATGCACGCCGACAATGGAACATAGTTGACGATCATTTGTTGCGTTACCAGTATCTGAACAACTTTGACGCTACAATGAACCGCTTGGAAGAAAAGCACGGCTGGTTATCCTCTGCACCGGTACGCACACACCCGGTCCCGGTCCTACTTCATATGAAACACTTTTTGAAGGGTTATGTCTCACTCAAGCATGAAGGCGACAAGATCATTGTTTATGAGCGCGCTGGACTCTTGTTCATATTCAATTTCCACCCCACGAGATCATTCACGGACTATCGGGTCGGTGTCGATGTTGCAGGTGAATACACAATCGTCTTTAGTAGTGATGACAAGGAGTACGGGGGTTTTGAGAATGTGGCTTCGGGAGGCAAGTATCTGACCACACCCCTGGAGTGGAATGGGAGAAAAAACTGGACCCAGGTAAGAACCCGCGTTGAACTGGCCAAGCATCTCTATACTTGTTTGCAGATTTACATACCGTCCAGGGTTTGCTTAGTACTAGCAAAAACTGAGGCAGCAGCGTAGCGCGTAGAGTTGGAGATGGACTCGATTGTATATTATGAGCGAAGCAACCGTGGAAATATCGTTGAACCAAGCGCAATATATAATACTTCGGCTCCACTGTTCCGGCTTCAACCAGCCGTCTCCAGGTTGTGCAGCGACTCCAAAATGGACGAGGATAAGCAAGCGGTGTTGGGCGACGTCAGCGCGAGCCAGGTCATTCCGCCCCCTGCAACATACCGACGATATCGGCGAGTGGCAGGACCTGGATCTGGCATTCAAAGGCGATGGGCACGTCTGGCTGTATTTTTCTTTGCCGTGCTAGTATTTTTTGGGGTCAAGTCGCGTTCCCAATGGCATACAACGTGCCTTCAAGATGATGGCAGATACGCTGCTTTTATGAAAGAATACTTGAAGCACGGCAACAGGCTGGGTGGTCCTTTGAGAGGTAGGAAGGCGGAGGAACTGTTTCTGTGAGTTTATTTGCACATTTCCCTTTTTGTTTTACACAAGTGTCGTTCTTGGTAGAACCGTCCCAAACGAACAGAGTGCCTTTGCCGCTTCTCATCGGTACGCTGCGAAGCCTCACTTGGCCGGTACCCCTGCAGACTTGGAAACTGCAAAGTACTTTTTAGCACATTTACAACAAGAACTAGGCATTCGTCACGCCTCCGAATCGCCCATCTATCCTGCCGGGTCTGATGATGCTCGTGTGGCGACTCTGAGCATTTCTACATACGAGGAGCCTACAGCTTGGATCACTACCTACTACCCGATCCTAAACTTCCCTCTGAATCACACTTTAGAGGTTCTTGGAGAAGATGGGGATCCTACCTGGACCGCGGAACTAGAGGAGGTTTCTGATGGGACAGATCCAGACGCGACAGAGTATGCCACAGCGGTCCCTGCTTGGCATGGAATCAGCCGCGGCGGCGAAGCTCGAGGAAAACTTGTATATGCGAATTATGGACGGAAGAAGGACTATGATACCCTTGTCGAGGCAGGTATACTAACTCCCATCGTCGCTCGTAAGTTTGCCTCACGAGATTATTCAAGGGACCGACTTTACTGGGAAAATTGTGATCGCTCGCACTGGTGGTAATTTCCGTGGATTAAAGGTATGTAGAGGCTAGTTTAATGATGATATAGATTAACGCGAGATACGTAGGTCAAGAGGGCGCAGGAGCTTGGTGCTGCAGCTGTTCTGATTTATTCGGATCCACGGGATGACGGTACTGTTACAACCGAAAATGGATACTTGCCGTGAGCCCACTATTTCAATATAATGACGCGCTATATTTAAAGCACCGTGGAAGGTACCCTCATGGTCCTGCCCGTAATCCGACTTCCGTAGAAAGGGGATCCGTTCAGTTCTTATCGCTTTATCCAGGTGATCCATCTACTCCAGGTTATCCTTCGTATGAAAATAGCACGCGAGTCGAGGGTGCCAGCAAGCCAACGATTCCTAGTTTACCCATCTCGTGGACAAATGCCAAGTTCTTACTTGACCAAATCGCGGACGGCAAGGAGGGTCCTACAGTGCGGTTGGTTAATGATGGTACGGGCCAGATAGTATGGAGTAGGTGCTTGATCCAATAACTTGTGGTTGATTAGTGGAGGATAAAGTCACACCCATCTGGAACACCTTCGGGGTTATACCTGGTCACATCAAAGATGAAGTCGTTGTACTTGGAAACCATCGTGATGGTATGTGCCACCCTCCCCGATCTAGCGTACTAGTGACTGACACGTATATCCAGCCTGGGTAATGACATTTATCTCTTGGGCGAGAAGTCCTGCTCACGGTACTCTTAGGTCTTGGGGGCTGCGGATCCTTCCTCAGGCACCGTCTCAATTCACGAGGTCATCCGTGGTTTTGGTACGTTGTTACAAAATGGCTGGAAACCTTTGCGGACAATTCTTATCGCTAGCTGGGATGGAGAGGAGGTGAGAAATATTCTGTTCGCGTGTCTTTTGCTCCTGATAATGTGTGCACCAAGTATGGATTAATAGGTAGTACTGAGTGGGGGGAAGACTTTACAGACTGGATTAGAAAACATGTCGTCGCTTATATTAATCTTGGCATGTTTCCTCGCCTCAGTCGCGTGGCTACATCTGTCTTACCTCCAATACAGACACAGCGGTGTCCGGTTCGCACCTAAGGGCAGCTGCATCACCACTTCTCTCCCATCTTCTGCGTAGCACCGCAGAGCAAATCCCTCATCCAACCTCTGAGAACCGGTCTCTTTGGGATGCTCGCCAGGACAAAGGGGTCCTCTTTGGAAAGAACCTTGGGGCTGAAACGGTCGTTGCACCCGAAAAAGCGCAAGTACCCATTGACAGTGTTGGTGTTAATCCCTTGGGATCTGGTAGCGACTACACCGTCTTTTTACAATATATTGGGGTGAGGAATGCCCAAGGAGTCACGGGGTTCCAACTGAGATGTTGATATCTATTCAGGTGGCTAGCTCCCAAGCGGGCTTCTCCTCAACTCTGCAGGATCCCGTTTACCACTATCATTCTATTTTTGACACACACCACTGGCAGGAGATGTACGGTGATCCCACTTTCTCTCGGCATGTGGGTTTTTGATCACCACTAGGTCCTGCAGAAGCTGATGGCCTTTCCAGGTTGCCATTGCGAAGCATATTGGCCTCCAGGTCCTCCGACTCTCTGATGATATAATTCTACCGCTCAACACTACCCATTATTCTCTGGAGCTACAATCGTACCTCGAAAAGTATGTGTGTGCAGACCTGCTGCACAAGAAATATCCTCAAATATACATACTTCCCGCAGGGTGGAACAACTTGCTGTCACTTCTTCATTTGAGATCGATTTTACTCCTCTGCACCAATCGATTCAGGCACTCCAAGCTGCCAGTGCGCAACTTGATTTCGAGAAAACTGAAGCCAAGGCCGAACTCAGGAAACATTTTAAATTGAAGGCAGAAGATGAGAATCCTACCTACTTGAGGTCTGCATCCCGTTCAATCCGGCACTTGTTCATCTGCTAATCAACCTCAGACCTCCAAGCAGTCAACTGCTGGGCGCGATCAAACGAGTTCAGTTTGTCAATCATAAACTTACTGCATTCGAGCGAGGCTTTATTTCGAAAGAAGGTATCAAAGACCGTCAGTGGTACAAACATCTTGGGGTAGCCCCCGGAAGATGGTTGGGTGAGCCTCAAAGCGCTTGGTATGCAGATTGAAGTTATTAATGGTCGGTTTTATTAGGCTACGGGGCAACGACGTTCCCGGGGATCACTGAAGCCATTACCATTGATGGGGATGTGCTTGAAGCCAGGCACGAAGTTGAAAGGCTCATGTTTCTTTTTGATAATCTGACTGAGAAGATATCGTTGTGATTGAATCATTTTTACTTACTTTGATTTGGGCCGGGAGTATCGCTCGGCTGAAATCCAGCATTACTTTCAGTTAATTTTGGGTTGTCAATCTTCATTATGCCACTCATGCTCCTGTATATTTCTGTATTATTCCAGTAGATTTGACGGCCGGCTTGACGTTGGACAGTGAGCAGCAGTAGTGGTCACCTGATCCTCATTCAGTGCTTCCATGCCAACTGACGCCAACTACAGAGGTGCAACTCCATGGACGAACGCGAGAGCGTCTCTCTCGATATTCGCCCTCTCTGTCGGCATATCGCTTTTTTCCGCAGCGTATGAAAAGGCTATCACCCCTCTATTTGGCAGCATGGCAACTGCTAAATACATGAACTACATGATACATGGGAGTACAGTTTCGGGGATCATCCTCCCGAGGCTGTCGCGCTCTTTGCTTTTACCAACTCTTGCAATACTTGTCTTGAGTGCTTCACATACCTCCTACTGGGTTGCTGTCTTTGCTGCAAGATACGGAGGTCCAATGCTCGGGCCGCTCTTGACCCATGCAATAGTCCTCGTCCCGGTAATCTGCCTTGCAGTATCATTGGCAACGAGTATTAATGTAGGTCCCCAGTCGTGTCTCTGAGGTTGATCTGAATTGCATGGTGTATCCGCAAACACAGTTTGGGCTTGCCACGATAACCCTGGCAGCGAATGCTTTACAGTTACGTCCGCTCATTTTGTTAATCGCGCGGCGCTTTTCATTGGATAGTCACAACGATGCTATCGTGAGTGCCCGGATTGATCTTGCTTACTGGGTTTGAGATGAACCCTCATCTGGCAACCAGTTCCTTCTATTAGGAAGTTCGCTATCACTCGCTTGGACAATGGGAAAGTTTGGCGCATTTCGTTCATCTAGGCGAGCCTCCGTACCGCGTGAAAAGAGTATAATGAGGGAATTTTGGGCTATGTCGATGCCTGCCGCCTTCTTCCTATTTCTGTCCCTCTATTCTCCAACTCTTTCGGGTTCCGGTAAATTTCCATATCAAAGACAGGATTTTCCGCTTCGTATCCTCTCCTCGCAAGACTCCGTTACAGGTGTTGTCGTAGTTGGAGAGATATCTCCCGAGAAGGAGACAGCTGATTCGTCTTTCCGCTACCTTCGGGCGTCACATTCCCTCTTAGGAGGCGTTTGGATTGGCTCGGGTGTTGTTACCCTCGATGGCATCCTCTCACAGACGGATTCGGCCGGAACACCACTGGGCGATTCGATCTACAGTACATTTGTTTTGCAAGAGGCGGTTCGACTCGCAGTCAAGAATCCGCAAGGTGATAGTCGCAAAAATGAAAATGCTCTCATTATGTAAGTAATTTGGACCGCTTTCTGTTTTCTGTGTTCGATACTACGGTTTGCAGAGGACTTGGCGTTGGAATTTCGGCCGATGCATTGATTCAGCACGGAATCACCACTACTATCGTGGAGATCGATCCTGCCGTGTACGATGCGGCAGAAAAGTATTTTGGCCTTAAATACCCCGGCGATGGACATGTTTTCTTGGAGGATGCTCGCAACTGGGTGCACAAGAGAAAGGTTGCTACGCAATCTGCTGGTGAAAACAGTCCAACATTTGACATGGTCATCCACGATTGCTTCTCTGGAGGGGGTGTACCACAACACTTGTTTTCTGTGGAATTTTGGGATGATCTGAAATCGATCATGAAGCCTGATGGAGTAGTTGCAGTGGTGAGACGAAATATGAGGTGTCTTGTTCGATTTGACCTGTTCAAACAGAACTTTGCAGGGAAATTTGGCTCGCATTCGACGCGAGCCGTAGTTACCACATTACTGAAGATATTTGCACAATGTCGGATCTTCCACGACTTACTAGCACCGATCCCAGAGGATGAGGTCTACGCTGATTTTCTCAACATGGTAAATCTTTTGATTCCCACCCTTTTAACAAGTGCTTACTGTTGATGTAGGTCTTCTTTTGTTCATCATCTTCCCACCCCCTCACATTTCGTCCAGCCGTAGATGCGGATTATCTTAATTCATACCTCCGCCGTCATTTACTGTCTGATTTGGACAAGAGAGAGGTTTCTATATCTCAACTCAAGGGGACTAATACGAGGCCCGAAGATACCGACGAGAACGAAAATTTTGTGTTGACCGACACAAATAATACACTGAATGAGTGGCAGGAGGCGGAAGCGCTGGAGCACTGGAAGAGTATGTCCATTCTCATTCTGCATTTGCATCAAATTCATCATTTGAACAGTCATGAGGAAGATTTTGCCGGATGTGCTATGGGAGACGTATTGAGCTCTATGGTATGTCCGGCAACAGGCCGTGCCTGACTGGACAAAAAACGAGGATCCAAAAAAAAAAAAAAACTCTATGGTGCTGCATTGAATGTGTCCATGGAATTCGACGGTTCTAGCTCCATTGAAGCGCCATGCCGCTGGGATATTATTGTTTTAGGGGGGGAATTGTTGATCTTTCTACGATGAGCGACACTCCCCAGAGTGATAGTCGAGATTCTGGGTAACACTATCATGAAGGACGATTGGCGTTTAAGCTTCAAGTTGCCAGGAAGGGCAGATATTCTTTCCGAGTTAGTGGAAGCTTGATTGGGATCGTGGCAACTTGAATGGGAAACATTATATCGTAAAGTGGGTACATCATGCGACAAATTTAATAAGTAACAGGACTCGTGATGCGTGTGCATAGCAAGACATAGCAATGCATGGAAGTAGTCCGAATAAATGGGGTGATCTATGGTTAATAAAGTATTACTCCTTACTCCTTACTTCTGAACAATCCGAGCGTATGTTGCCCACCACACGCGGCCGTGGTGGCCAGGAATTTGCCTTCTCTACGAACGACCGGGGTGGGCGTGGTGGCTTCCTGCTCTCTAACGCCAAGTTCGCCTTGTGACTCTGCCCCCCATGCATAAAGAAGACCGTCTCTTGAGATCGCCATGTTATTGTGCGTCCCCGCGGAGATGTAGACGATAGGATCCTCGGGATCATCAAAGGAAATCGGTAATGGCTCGACGACGTAATCCTGGTTTGGACGGGAGCTGTATTTTTCATCGTCTTCTCTTAGACCGAGTTGACCGCTGTCGCACCGGCCACATGCATACACTTTTCCGGCGGCTGTCAGGAACAGAGTATGGTGATCCCCACCTACAATCTGGATGACGACGTCTCCCGCAAGGGCCGCCTTAGATAGGGACTCGATTCTCTTCGGTGATTGAATTTCATCCGCAACAACGAGACCAGTTTGGCCCATCGAGTTGAGACCCCATCCCCATACGTCACCAGATTCGTCGACAGCAAATGAACAGTAATTGCCCGCGCCAATGACGACCGCCCGGTTGGACCGAGTACCGAGAGCGATTTTTTCAGGAACTGTTCCGTGAATTTTGCGACGATCGAGGATTTTCCGACCGAGCTGGCCATGCTCACCGGCGCCCCACGCATAAACATTGCCATGAGTCGTTAGCACCAGTAGATGGTTATTCCCAGCCACAACGGATACGGCCTTTTCGAAATCGCCGGGCTTGTGAGTCAAATGAAGGATGGGTACAGGTAGGAATTCGTGTCTGGTATCGCTGGAAAACCCAAGGGAGCCCTCGTTGGCCTGGAATATGTGAGATTTGTACAAAAGATCGAAGAGAGGAAACAACTTACTCGAAAAGACCCCCAGACACGAAGCTCACCTTCAGAACTGATGGCAGCGGATACGCTGTCACCTGCGGCGATGCGGACAGCACGGAAATTTTCGTCTACCAAAGACTGTAATGGATAAGGGTAGGAGGTGACAGTGTCGACGTCAATGAACGACCCTGGGTTATTGGGGTCGGGGACATCTTTCGTGACACGTCCCAACGCAGCATCGTCGTTCACTCCACATGACCAGATCTTTGTAAGACAAGTGAGTGTGCAGGTTATAAGAGGTGAGAGGAATGACATACCGTGCCCTTTTCGTCAATGAAAAGGGTATGCAACCCCCCGGCTGCGACTGCCTCGAGGCCAGCGCCTTCGGAACCAAATACGCCCTCTTTTATTTTTCCATCGACCCATGTATTCCGCTTGGGAAAGGAGAACTCGCCCAAAAAGTCTGGGCCCATTCCAAATTGACCAAAGTTACCTGCACCCCATACAAAGAGTTGATTTGGGGGTCTCGGATGGGTCTGAGGTGTGGGCAGGGGATTGAAATAAGGTTTGAGTTGAAGGTGTTCCTCGGCCACGGGTAGCAGACCGTTCAGGGTGGGTTTTCTAGCCAGTTTTTTGGTGGATAGGTTTTTTTTGAGCGTAGCGGCTTTGCTGTCCTCAGAATCGGACTGTATGCCTTTCGAGCGAGCGCGCTTACGAGGGGGGGATTCTGAGGCGGGGGAAGACGCGCGCTTGGATGATCGGCTGGTCGTCCTTGCGAGTGGTTTGGTAGACTTGGTAGTGCCATTGGTGGTTGGGATGGGTGCTGCTCTAGCGGGGACAGTTCCGCCTGGACCGACAGAGGATGCGCGGGCGGATCGTCGAAGAGGGGGTTGGTTGGACATGAGAGAGAGAGGTGAACGAAGAAAGTGACTGGCAAGGCAAGCAAACAAGTTAAGCGACCACATTCATCACGTGATCATATCGCGTCTGTGGCGCGGTATACACAGCCACAGCCACACACCTATGATCCGACAGCACTACCAATTAGCAGGCCAAATCGCACGAAGGGAACGGTAAGTACGTGGCCCAAATTCTGCATCAGAGCAATAAACTGTACATGTTAGATTTACCGTACACAACCCGGCCACGGGCCAATTACTTTGCTCGTTCGTCCGCCTCGTTCCGGCATCACTCCAGACTCATGTAACGACAGTGTGGATGCCGCTACGGACAAGGATGTGGACACATCTGTCGCCCATGCCCATGCTGCATACCAATCCGGGGTGTGGTCCAGAGCACCGGTTCTGACTCGCGCTACCGCCCTTTCGCGTCTCGCTCACCTGCTCGAGCAACACACCCCGGCCATGGCAAATATAGAGACCCTGCAAACTGGTAGGGCCATCCGAGAGATGTCCGCTCAAATCGGTCGTTTGCCAGAATGGCTGTCCGTCTCTTCTCCGTGAGGTGGTCGACCACACTGACCAGATGATCTAGACACTATTACGCCGCGCTGCTGAGAACACGTCAAGAATTCGTCGCGCCAACGCAAGGAAGACTGCTCAACGTCGTCCATCGCGTCCCGCTCGGCGTCGTCGCGCAAATCACTGTGAGCCTTTCAACCGCTGACAGTTCCTCTGAGCCCTCATCAAGATTAGCCATTCAATCATCCCTTGTTTATCGCTGTAAAGAAGATTGCTCCTGCGTTGGCTGCCGGTAATAGCGTCATCGTTAAACCATCAGAGGTAGTTTCTCCCTAGCGTCGTGACCTGGTCGTTAGTGACCACGCGCCAGCTCGCACCAATTTCGCTGCTTGAATTCTCCGAAATGACACAAGAAGCTGGAGGTTCGGTGATTTATCCTGTTGTGCTGACATACCAGCCGACCATGACATAGTGCCCGACGGCGTGTTCACCGTTCTCCCTGGTTACGGACATACAACGGGAAAACAGCTCGCCTCTCATCCGCTCGTTCGAAAAGTCGATATAACGGTAAGCTCACCGACGAAGCCTTGACGTGTCAGGACAGCATCTTACATGTTAAGGCTGGAACACAAACTGGACGTGCACTAGGTGCCGTCGTAGGTGCCAACCTGGCTGCATTCACTGCCGAACTCGGTGGCAAAGTGAGCTTTCAGACACTTGTCGGATCCTCATCTGATCCAACGATCAGGCTCCAATCGTTGTGTTTGACGATGCAGACCTTTGCTCGGCCGTGAACGGTGTCGCATTTGCGTCGTTCATTGCCTCTGGACAGACGTGTGTCTCGGGGACCCGGATAATCGTTCAGGAAAAGATATACGATGTGTTCATGCAAGCATTTCTCGCCAAGGTCGAGAGAATTCGACGGCGCATGGGGAATCGTACGTTTCGTAGCTTGATTTACGGTCGGGAAAGACACCGAGATGCCAGTTTATCTCAGCTTCGAATCCGAAATCTTCGATGGGATCCGTCATTTCCCTCAAACACCTTGAGCGGATTGAGGGGATGATTAAAGGACGCCAGAGCGGAAAGATCGTTGCTGGCGGAAAACGCATGACAGGAAGGTCGGTGCTCGATGATTTCGACTTCTCCATAGGAAGCTTCTATCCGCCAACGGTCATTACGGATGTGGATATAAAGGACGAAATATGGCAAGAAGAAATATTCGGTCCTGTGGTTGTTGTTAACAAGTTTCGTGTAAGTTGTGATCCTACCATTCAGGGATGGTTGACTATAACCTGTCATAGGAAGAAGAAGAAGGTGTTGCGCTCGCCAACGCATGCAGGTATGGTTTGGGTGCAGGAATATGGTGTTCTGACCTGTCAAGGGCACACCGCGTTGCGGACGCTATCGAGGCGGGTGTTGTGTGGGTGAATACGCACCACCGTAATGATCCCAGCTCTCCTTGGTATGTGTGGAAAGCAGCACATCTGACATGGAATGAACCATACGTTGCAGGGGCGGCATGAAAGAAAGTGGAATTGGTCGGGAAAATGGATACGAGGCACTTGACGCGTGTAAGTATAGATATTCAAAAGTTGGACACGGTTAACCAGAGACACAGATACTCAGAGCAAATCGGTCATCCTCAATACCGCGACTGCCGAGGAGTCCTGTATCACCGATGACTGGTTCGCAGATGCCGGAGACATGAAACGATATGGTTGACACTAGCTTGCATTATTGTAAATCCCTACCGGATTTGTGGATATTGCGGTATCCGCCTAGGAATACAGGCCCGTATAATCAAAATCTGATGAAGTGCTCGGTTCTTCATCCCGTCGACCTGACTGCTTCCTTGTGACTGGGCTGTGACGAGGACGTCAACGACTGCCGTCGTACAGCGCCGAAGACTTACCTCGGTGAGCTCGACCGGTTGTTCGTCCACAAAGTCTGGGACCTTGTTGAGGTCCGTGAGATATGAGGTGCCATCTTCCTCTTCCTCGAGCTGCAACGCATCCAGCTCTGCGGCAATTTTGAGCGACAGAAATGAAACAGAAAAGGGTTGGCGTGCCAGCTTCTAGATCAGCTTCATCAAGCTCGTCGGGCACCGCGTACGATCTCCCTAGAGATTCTTGTATCTCGTTGGCCTGCTCCAACAACTCCTCCATATCGTAGTGCATATTCTGTCGCCGTGACTCGCGGTGCAGACCATATACG
This sequence comes from Boletales sp. KT-2023b, assembly GCA_038089675.1. Lineage (NCBI taxonomy): Eukaryota > Fungi > Basidiomycota > Agaricomycetes > Boletales > Boletales sp. KT-2023b. Next base: position 164,031 of record JBBPLE010000003.1, read on the forward strand.
ACGCACGACGTACCTCTATCTTGTCGATATCGATCTTGCCATACTGCTTCTTCATTTCCTTGTTTGCGAGCTTCATGGCATCCACGGTCGCCATCGTGTTTCTCAAGTTCTCCGTGGCGATCGCGGCGGACTCCATGTTGAACGTTTGTTGTGCCAGTTGGGCGAGCTGGTTTTCGTACATCTTCCTTTGCCGAAGGACGCGAAGGGCGCGTTGTTCGATCGCCCTCTGTGAGTGGAGGTAAGTGAGAGGGTAGACCACTGTGCGAGGTGGGCGGTAACCTTGCCTGGCCCATTGCGGAGCTTGCTCATCTGTTCCTTGTAGCGCATGAGTTCACCGTCGAGTTTCTTGATGTTGACCTCGATGGAGGCTATCCGGGCATCTGTCTAAGTCGCGGGATGGTTAGCGATGTGGCCGGAAAGAAGAGACTCGAAAAGGCTTGCTGAATTGATTGCATCTTGGAGCGTTGGTTTGGGTTTTTTGGTAGCGGACGTGCCAAATATTCTGTTCATGACGGTCAAGGGCTAACTGCGGGCGACCGGGAGTGGAACCATACACTGACGAGTATGGAAGTACCCCTGAGTATGATACAATACATGGAACTATCTATCCTACGCCACACTGGCCTACTCATGAGAGAAACCCCCTGACGGCGCCACCAACATTGAGAACATCGAGCCTGTGAAAACAAAAGTGAGCCCAGAACGCACGGTAGGTCATAAATAGCTTGATATATAAATGTTATTGCGGAGAGCGGACTCAAATTCACGCAGAGAAAAGCAGGACTTACAAAAAGGTATCGTGACCCCATACGCCACCGAGTTCAAAGTAACTGACATGGGAGTTGCCCGCCATTCGCAGGGCATCGGCGAGTTCGCGCTGTTGCTCGACCGGGAATAGGATATCGCTTTGGACACCCAAGACAAGGATGGGGGTGGATGCGAGGGGAGTAAGGCCTTGGGCGAGTTGAGGCAAGTATGGAGGTTGATTGGCTGGTGGAGGATGAGACTTGGAATGAGAGGGAGAGGGAGAAGGAGAGGGGATGGGATGGGAAGCGTTTGATTGAGGAGGAAACATGCCGAGTTGTTGGAGAGCGGGAAGAGTGAGATCGAATAGGTCCATCGCCTTTGAGATGTAAAGGAGAGAATTGGCGTCGTACTTGAGACAAAATTGCTCTCCCTGGAGAAAAGGGGAGATATGGGAGATGAAAGCAAGGAAAAGACGGGACGGACCTGATGGTCGAGATAGGTTTCGATGAGAAAATCGGGGCAGAGACTGGGGGAGGTAGGTTGATTAATTTGGGAAGGATCGTGACGCAATTTGCGACCGAAACGGAGGTCCCATTCTGGGCCAGAGCGGTAAGTGATGGTGGCGATCTCTGGATAGGGATGAGATGAATGGGAGTGGAGTAGGGAAGAAAAACGGACGACGAGCGAGCTTCATTCCAGTGTGAGGTGGGACGGAATCGTAGTAGAAGCCGTTGTTCCAATTAGGATCGGCCATGAGAACTAGAAGGAGGTGAAGGGGGAGGAAAGGGGAGAGAAGAAGGAGACGGACCACTTCTTTGGGCGTGGCGCATGGCTATACTTCCTGGGGTGCTTCTGGCGGTGCCAGAGATACTGACGAGTTTGTGTACACGATCTGGGAAGAGCCAGCCTGCTGCGAGGCTCTGCATTGCGCCCATGGAAGAACCGACGCTGGCATAGAGACGATGGATGCCAAGGGAGTCGAGAAGCTTGAACTGGGCGTTGACCATGTCGAAGATGGAGAGGATTGGGAAGCGGGTGGCGAAGCGCTGGTCGGTAGATGGATCGATGGAGGAAGGACCGGTGGAACCGTAGCAGCCGCCGAGGACGTTTGTACACAAGACGAAGAACTGGTTGGTATCGAGGGCCTTTCCTGGGCCGATAAAGTTTTCCCACCAACCCGGTGCGGGGTTCAAGGGGGTGGAGGCGGCATGGGAAGAAGCGGACAAGCCGGTGTGGAGGAGGATGGCGTTGTCCTTTGACGGTGAGAGGGTACCCCAGGACTCGTAGGCGATGTTAAAGGAGGAGAGTTGACTGGCGTAGGTGAGGGGAAGGGGGTTGGGGTGATGGTAGACGGTGTAAGAGAGCGGACTCGGACGCGCGTAAGGGGGCTCAGGACCCGAGTCCGCGACGATCCGCGACTCACGTTCTGCATGCGCGTCCACACACGGAAAACGAATGCTACGGACGAATCTGAGCGGGAGTGGTCGATGACGAAGGAGCATCATATGTGACCCCCCCCTTCGGCACTGCATGCTTATGTTATATGACCCCACCACCACCACTGTACCACTACCTCCTCCTCCTCCTCCACTTCCTCCTCCTCCTCCTCATAAGATGCAGTCCAGGGGTGAAAACAAGGTCCGTTCTCGTCTTCTGCTTTCTCGCATTCTTCATCTTTCTTGCCCAGTTCACCGCCTTCTTTCGTTCTCGTTCTCGTTCTCGTTCTCGTTCTCGTCCTCGTCACACACCCACAACACCCTCCGACGCCATGTATCCCGACAGCCATCCAAAGGCCCCCGTTCGTCCCCAGAACCGCCCAATATCCTCCACCACCACCGCCACCCACTCCACGATCACTCCCCTCCCATCCGATTCTTTGCGCAAAAGGCTCAACGCCGGTCGTCACGCGTATGCATTCCAGCCTTACAGTACCGATTCTCACCCCGATCACCCCCATCGCCCTCACACACCCCCGTCCGATGCCGGGGACCACAACTTTCCCCGCTCAGAAACTCCTTCCTCTGCCAGGCGCAGGCTGCTTTTCCATTCCTTTTTCGGTATTTCCTTGTCGCGCAGATCATCAGCTCCCCAACAATCATCCGATAGAAAACCTTCCCTCCCCGCATCCGAGCCTGCCCCCATGTCTTCCCGCAAACGCTCCTTCAGATTCTCCTCTCGTCCTCCTACTCCAAAGTCTGTCAACGACCCTTCTCCCTACTCCATCCCTGTCCCCTCAAATCCGCTTCCCTTGTCTGCCAGCCCCCGTCGCCGCTCTTTTGGCCTCGGCAGCTCTCACCGCAGCACTCCAAAATCATCCACAAGTCATCTACCCCTCCCTCACCGCACACACTCTCCTCGCCCTCATGCCAGAAGACACTCTGTCGGTTCTGAGCGCCCTCCCCATGACAGTGCAGTTGCCCTTTCCGAAGAGTCCTCCCATCGCAGTCTCCACAAACCTCTTCCCGACCCACGTAGCAAGGGCAAAGAAAGAGAATTTCCCTCCCATGACCCCCCTCCGTCCTTCGATCTCCCTTCCCGCTCTCTTCCCATACATCCTTCTCCGGATTACCCTTCATCTCACTCCGCCACCAATTCCGCCTTCTCTCATCTTCCTACCGTAGATTCCGCATCTTTCGAAGAGAACGATCATTCTCCCCCCCTTCCTCCACTTCGTTCTCCCATCATACCCCGCATCATACATACCCCTCCAACCCCACAACGCCCAGGCGAAGCCCTCGATTCTCCTTTGCAGCCCGGCACTATTCGCACCCCCATCCCCGTCACCACTACCCACCGGGAACATGTCATTGTCTCAAACTCCCAGTCACACTCTGACCCCCAGCGCAACCCTTCTTCCAGAGCTCGTTTCACTCCCCGAATCTTTGGTGGTAAAGATTTACCCAGGATAAACCCTCAGAAATCCACCAGGCCACAGCCTACCTCCGACCCATCCACTCAAAGCTCCAATACCAACGGTCCTGCTCGCAATATGTCCAGTCACCGCAGCAAACTGGGCAGCTTCGACTTTGAGCGTCCTGTCTCTGCTCTCAATAGAAGCAATTCTACCCTTGATCGCCACAGAGCACACCTAAAAGATAATCCACCCCGTTCAAAATCCCGTTCGGAACGAACTATCTCCGACGATTCTGCCCGAGGTGCAGTATCCCATCCCGCGCAGCCTGAACCATTCACGATAAACCCGGTCCTCACGGGCGATACCTCCGTTATATCCCTCTCGTCTGTATCCGTTCAAACAACATCCACCGGAAAAGCCACTGGGAATGGCATCCCAGCTGGCCAATCATCTAGCTGGGGCCGCGCCTCAGGCAGGCGTATCCTACGTACTTCGCATGGTACATTCGCGTTTGAGCCTTCTTCCGCACCTAGTTCTCCAAATCCCCAAAATTTCAATTTGCCAAGTCAAAACGAAGCACTCGTACCCGGTCTTCCTCACCCTCAACCCACGATACCATTGCACACCATCTTCGATGGTCGAGTGAAGCATTCGCGCGGACGGAGCTACAACACATCGGATCGCATCGAACCCGGTCATGTAAAGCCTAGCGAACGTAAATCCAAAGGCAAAGGTCGGTCCCTTGATCTCGGCCTCGGTCTCTCTTGGGCTCCTTCTCGTTTACGCGAAGAGGTCCTCATGCCGGGCCTGATCCTGGCACGAGAAAAGGCCAAGCTGGAGAAAAGCAAGGGAAGTGGTTTGAACGTCACCAAGACGTTTGAAAGCATATTATCCCAGTCCCAATTTCAGACTTTCAAAGAACGTAAGGATGCTCGTTTACTCACCAACCTCCCCGATCTAATACATCATCTTAAGACGTCCATCGCTTTGATGCCCACATTATCCCGCTCGAGGGCCCTTCTGGGCTACTAGCCTGTGTGGAGAATCTTCTCGCAGAATCTGGTCTCAATGAGCGAGAGAGAACCAAACTTGTATCCGACTTTAACGCCTTCGTCCACAGTCTTACTAATTGATAATCCCATTGGTGTGTCCACGCTGTCTACTTTCGTTCTTGGTTCTGTGGGTAATTTTTCGCCATCTAACGTTATACCTTGTTCGTATACTGTATCGTTCGTTATTGCTTGTTAGCCGCGTCGCTCGTTCTGCTTGGTATTACCTGTACAGTTCGCCGGCCTGAGGCCTTAAACCCATTAATGTTACTCTTTGCGCAAATACAGACCGGGTTGACTAGAATACATGGACATCGACGTGCTACGTCGAAGGCCGAAGTGCCCTCAGTCTTTCCGCCAGTTTATCATCCTCCTCGCGGATTGTCTCGCCCTTGGGTAAATCAAGAACAACACCAGACATGTCCTTGGCAGCAAGATCGTGTTGCAACTCTATGTTTGCTTCTTCCGCCGTCTGCCGCATAAGTTGATCTATTTGATCCTGTGGTGTGGAGACGGCGGTCGTGCTGGACATGGCGTCTTCCATGTAAGACGTCTGTACATCCAGATCCGAAAACTGTGACTCGAATTTGTCCATCACAAGCGAGATCTTGAAGAGGGCAGACTCGTTTCTCAAGTGCTGTGCATATATTCGCATGACGCACCTTCTCCAAGTTCATGCTTTCCATAGCTCTGTCCATCCCTTTGACCACAGATGTCATGTTTCCCGTCACCTGTCTCATCGTAACCGCAGTCTCTACCCTGCTTGCGACTGCATCGATGCGGCTTGCTAGACGAAGCAAATTCAGATGTTCCGATTTCTTCCGGATTGCATTCGAGGCATATATCCGTGCCCCGTCATTGTTCCCTTGTTGAAGCGCCTGCCATCGCATCATCAACGGATGCATGGACGGATGAGCTTAATCCAACAAACCTTCTTTAACCTCGCCCTTTCTGCAGTCTCGTCTTTCTGTGCCTTCTTTGCTTGTCTGTTCAGCGTCTTTGCAGTGAACTGTGTGACATGGTATCAGAGCAGATCTCGGGTGGTCACGACGGTAAGCAGACTTTGAGCTGGAACAAGGTCTCTGCAAGTGCGTCAGACGCGCTACGGTTGATCGTGTGGGGTGTACTGACTCTCCATGTTACTCATGTTGAAGGTGCGGTACAAAGTGCTTGCCCGCGCGGCGCGCGCAGCGTATGAGCGGTCACGTGACTCGCTTGCACGGGTAGCTTGGGAAGCCACCAAATAACTTGGAGTTCCTTCGAGAATCCTTCCATGGACGAGGAGACGACGCCCACAGCAACGGCTCACGAAACAGGCGATTCCCGGTCTCCAACCTTGCCTGTAAGTGACAAGGCGCACCAGGCTCATCCGGATAATTTTGCAGAACGTCATCACGATGTTGGCTCTATTATCGCCAGTCATCGCACGGTAGCCTCTGCCAACTCTTTGGCTACCATAGACCGTCCGCCCGATGAAACTGAAGATATTCCACCTGCAAAGATATACCACCCCTATTCCATCCATGTCCTCGCCCTTCTTATGCCTGCTTCCATATTGGGCTTACTTGCCAGGCTCGGTCTAACCGCTCTAGTAACATATGATGGAGATTGTATTTTTCCGTTGGCCTATGTCCAGGCAACCGGCTGTTTCATCATGGGAATGACTCTGGGCATGAAAACCTCATTCGGTAACTTGTAGGCATGTTTCCGTGTCATGACCGCAATCAGTTCCATCTGTCCCTTCTAGTTACGGACCTTTGTATACGGCCGTGACAACCGGTCAGATCAACCGTTTTTCCCTTTCCTGCGCTCTACGCTGACCGCGAGCTGTTTCACAGGATTCTGTGGTTCGTTGACCACGTTTTCCGGCTGGCAGGTAGACATCTTCAACTCATGGGTCAACTCTGGACGGTTTCACAGAGCAGGACTTTACGATGCAAGTCTTTTCCTTTTATTCGGTTCCCCCTCGTTCACATCAGGCCCCTCAGTTTATGGATGGTCTTACCAAAACCTGGGTTACTCTTTCGCTCTCGCTGTCCTCTCTCATGTTCGGGGTTTACATCTCCGGCGTGATCTTGCCATACATTCCACCCCTGAGCCCACCCAAGAAAAATGTGCGCTACTGCCTCACCATCTTATCTATCTTGACGTATGCTGCCACCTTGCCTGCATATTTCCGCTTGCCCGTAAATTACCGACACCAAGCGACTGCGGCCCTCTTATTCTCTTTCCCAGGAACGCTGACAAGATACTTGCTTTCGATCAATCTAAACGTGCGAATCAAGCTCTTCCCTTTGGGCACTTTCACCGCAAATGCAGTAGGGACTGCACTTCTCGGCTGTTTTCACGTTCTGCAGGGCGTGCCTTCCATCTCCCCCAACGCATGCACCATACTACAGGGCCTGGGCGACGGGTACTGCGGATGTCTCACGACGGTGAGCACGTTTGCGGCAGAAGTCGATGCACTAGAGGGGCGAAAGGCATTGTTTTACGTCATTTTGAGCTGGGTGGTCGCGCAACTCTTGCTCCTCATCATCATGGGATCCTCATTCTGGGCGGGCCACACCAGCGAGCAGATAATGTGCAGTTTCCATGCATCCTAAGATTTCATAGAAATATCCTCCACTTGGTATACATAGAGGTAGCGGAGTTTGAATTTATCCACGGTTACCCGATCAAGGAATGGCGAATGCTTGAACGCCAGCCTGATTGACCACCTGCGCAGCTTTCCATGTCGCGGCCCCAGGAGCAGGTCGAGGATCAGGTCGAACTTGAAGAGGAGGCTATCAGCGGAAATGGCGAGGGAGACGAAATCATGGATGAGGTAGAGGAGGGGTACAGTGAGTTTCACGCAGGGTATTGCTGCAAGCTCACTGCACTCATGCTTCCCCAGCGTCTTCTACCCCCACTTCCACGCTCACGTGGATCAGTTGGTTCTGTTCACTACCCGGTCACGAGTACTTTTGCGAAGTGTCAGAGGACTTTATTGAAGATGATTTCAACCTGACTGGCTTGAACACGATGGTACCCTTTTGGAAGGAGGCGATGGAGATGGTGTTGGACGTCGAGCCAGGTGTGTTTACCCTTGGCCCATGGGAACGTTTTCGTCATTAATAATACGCTGCAGACGAAGACACATCGAAAATCCCGGATGTTTCAATCGTGGAAGCATCGGCCGAGCTTTTATATGGCCTCGTGCATCAGCGGTATATCTTGACGAGAGCCGGCTTACAGGCCATGGTTCGCTTTTACCACGTATCTGATCTCTCATCATCTCAATGATGTCCTTTTCAGGTCGACAAGTATGAAAGCGCTGCATTTGGGGTCTGTCCACGGGTCTACTGTGTGGGATGCAACGTGGTGCCGTGCGGTCGCTCCGATCTACCTGGGATCGATACGGTCAAACTATACTGCCCGAACTGTAATGATATATACACTCCCCCGAGCAGCCGCTTTCAAGGAGTCGATGGTTCGATCGCTTTGCTTTCCTACCGTGGCCCTCAAGGACTGACGCATGTTTGAGGGATGTAGGGGCATTCTTTGGTACTACGTTTGCGCACCTGTTTTTCCAAAGCTACCGTGAACTCGCGCCCGCGCCGTTTTGGAAGCCGTCGTCGTCGACAGAGTCGTCGCTTTCTCCTGGACGATCTCCAGATTCTGGCAACAGCTCGCAACGATCACCTTTTATCAATCCCAATCCACATGGGGGACAAAAAAGACCCGAGGGACGGATTTACGAGCCGCGAATATACGGGTTCAAAGTGAGCGAGCGGGCAAAGTCTGGGCCACGGATGCAATGGTTGCGTTTGAGACCTCATAGTCCGGAGGAGCTGGACATGGTGGACTGGCGTGGTCGTTGGATAGACGACGAGGAATATGGGGATGTCGATGAGGAGGAGGAGGGTGTTGACAAGCAGATGGAAGACTTTGACCCGGTAAGGGTTTATTTAGATGTATGCTGGTGGTGCTCACACGTGGTGCGATGCCATAATTTACAGGATGTTGTGGATGACGACGACGAGGAGGAAGAGGAAGAAGAGGAAGAAGAGGGTGGAGCCCGGAGGCGTCCCGTCCGAGGTGAGCAGTCCGTCGATTTGCTCCGGCCACCCACACCGATCTACCTACCATCCTCCGCGCGCACGTCGCCTACTTCTGGTTCTGTATCAAAGGGTCACGATGACCATGCTGTGGGTGTGAATGGAGTAGGCAGGGTGAGGGTAGTCAGAGTGTGATACACATTCTAGTCATACGATAGATTTAGGAGTGCTACCAAAATTGGAATTCCTGTGGCGCGAAAAATAAACTGTACAGGTGCAAGCCACCACTCACAGCCACGCTGCTTACGAGTATCCACTCTCCGTCGACAACCCAACCACCTCAAGACCCGTCAAGATCATGGCGCGCAGCAGTGAGTTCGGCGAACGGGGGTCTGGATTGACTGGCTGATCTTCTGTCGATCAGACGTTCGCTATGGCCCCAACAAGGGCCATCCTACCACGGCCCTTGCCAAAACCTCCCGCCCCAGCCACCGAAAAGGTGTGCAATCAACGAAAACCAAGTTCGTACGTTCCGTCGTTCGGGAAGTTGCGGGATTCTCCCCATATGAGCGACGGGTGCTCGAGTTGCTGAGGAACTCCAAGGTACGGTGGATGACATAGCTACCGTAGACGCGAGGGAGATCTAACGGTGACTCGCAGGACAAAAAGGCACGCAAGTTGACCAAGAAACGGGTGAGTTCGTAGGTTCGATCTGCGGGGCCAGAGGGATTGATCCGGGAGTTCAGCTTGGTACGTTGTTGCGATCGAAGCGCAAACTGGAGGAGCTTGGGGCAGTGATTCAGGAGAGTCGGAGGGCGCACTAAAAACGATGTGAATGTGATTATGTGGCTGAGTAATGCTATGAGGTGATGTCCGCCAGAGTGCGGGTCCGTGCCGATCGTGCCGAGAAGCCGAGCTAAACTGCGAGCAAGTCATTACGTTTGCAGTCCGATTTTTGATGCGGATTTGGTTCAACACAGGTTCTGTCGTGCTCGTCTTATACCCTCCCCCGTCATCATGGACTTGGTCGTGCCTCCTCCCAATCGAAGCCGTGCCTCTTCCACGTGTGTCCGTCCCGCCTTGTCCATAAACACTCTCGGGAGACGTCGTTCGTCGTCCCTCGTTCTCCCTCTTCAGCAGCCCACCGCTCCCTGTCAGCCTGACACCCCGCCTGTACATAGCCCCCCCTCTTCTTCTCCCCCCCTCGTAACCACTTCCCAGCCCTCCATGCTCTCGTTGATCGCCGCAAAGTGTCTTGAATTTCTTCACGTGCCCAGGTTGCACCCTTCTGACTATTCATCCCCCTCTACTCCACACTCCGTCAGCGAAGTCGACCTCATCCTTCCTCTTTCGGCCTCGTCACAGTCCACATTTGGTGACATCTTGAACGACAAGCATGCCAGTTCACATCGTTGGCGCCCCTTTCATCCTGCGGTCAGCTCACGCCTCTCCTCGATCTCGTCCTTCCAATTGATATCCCTTTTCAGGCCCACGCTCCAATCCTATTAGTCATGCTTCTCTTTCCCCTGTCTACTTTCTTCGTCTTTCTCTCTCTTTATTCGCTCCCCATTTCAGTCACGTGGCCACGGACACTTGCCGAACTTGCTGAACTCGGTAGAGAGCTCCAAAAGTATTCTCAGCTTGGCCCTTGGCCTCTTGCACATGTGATTGGTGTGCTCTCTATCACTGCGGCATGGAAACACGCCTGGTCCATACCTGGCAGCGTCATCTGGGTCAGCTTCAAAACAAATATTTTACTACATGAACTCGTGTGACTGACGGGCTCTCATAGAATGTACTCGCTGGTGCTCTCTTCCATCCCCTATTGGCCACCTTACTGTTGACCCTTTTGACTACCATCGGATCAGTGATCGCTACCGTTCTCAGTGCACCCTTGGCCCCCACGCTCAGTCGTCTCTTTCCCCGTGCACTCGAAATGACTCGAAATGCGCTGGAAGGCGAGACAGACTTGGCCGCCGGGTCGGCGCCGAGGTCACCGGCCTGGGTTCGTTTATCGATACTCCGTCTCATCGGGGTTGTGCCCTGGTCGGGAATTAACATTGCATGCGGTGTCTGCGGTGTGCCCCTCACCGACTGCTTTCTGGGTGCATTTATAGGCGGACTTCCGTGGACAGCAGTCACGTGCCAGGTATGTCCCCCTCGTGGATATATCGGTGTTAGCGTGCCTAATCCTCAGTCAGATCGGTGACATCCTTCAGACAGTCGCATCGGCTCCTTCGCCTGGCCATCAAACTGTTTCTTCCCTCCTGACTTCTCCCGATATTATCCTCAAACTCGTGTTTTTATCCTTCTTGTCACTCGCCCCTATTTTGGGCAGAGATAGGCTACGCGCCCTCATATCGAAAAAGTCTCTCTCACCCTCGGCTGCGTCGCATTCCGTTGGAAACGAACGTTTGTCCCGGTGGGTCCA
>JBBPLE010000003.1:188967-207662 GCA_038089675.1 Boletales sp. KT-2023b
GCGTCACAGGACAATTCAAACTCCCGGGGTCATTACACACCCTTCAGTGCGTCGAGTTCTAGAGAGAAAACGGTCGGAATCGTGTCAAGCTAAGCCATCGAGAAAACACACCTTTCTCCAATACCTGCTTGAATTGACCCTCCGACACACCATCTGAGTGACAGGATTAGGTGGACACGATTACTTTTTTTTTTGTTGCCGATACAGACCTCTGAAGAATATAAGGCGGGTAGGGGCAACGTCACTCGTCTTCTTCTCCACAGCCTGTCTGTATCTCATGTACATGGTGAGGACATGCTAAAATATGCAATGTCAGTTGTCAGCAGTGACGAGCCACGAAATTGAACAACTTTTGACATGTCCTTCAGGTCCTGAATAATTTCTTCGCGGGAACCCTGTACGCGGCTGGTTGCAACATATTTCGCCGAATTAGAGTCAACATTTCCGACGAGAGCCGTGAACGAGGGACGACCGTCCGAGCCGGGCGCGGGATGGATGACATCGGCCCCTGATCCACGAGTAGTAAGCAATGCTTTGATAAAACCAAGTATAGAAGGTAGCCTTACCCAATACGATAGTTGGATTACGGGGGTCCGTAAGAACAGTCACCGATTGGGGATCAGGGACCGTGTTGATTCCTCCAAGTTTGACATTCATCCTTTGTGATGTGAGATTCACCAAACTACCACTTGACCTGAATCACACCCACTTTAAACACACATTGGCATAGTATTGTGCCTTGGCACGGAAGCATTTGGAGCTTTTCAAGCACTGGGTCGCAACTCCAACCTGTGGACAATTCAGTCAAAAACCACGCGCGGTGGAATGACACGCACCGTGATGTCACCAAAACTGTATATGGACGGTTAACAATGGCAAAATCATCCGGCATTTTTAACGTACTGTTTCACTGCAGTGTAGATGTCATTCCCATTATCGGGGAGTATGACGACAATGAGTGTCGGACGTTGCTTCGTCTTTTGGAAGCATTCATTTCCGGCCGAGCGTAATTGCTACGACGCCTCATCAGCTATTACGATGAACGAGATATAAAGAAAGATTCACATCAGCTATACGGCCCTGGCCATTCTGCCATGTAACCAGCGGATTACTGTCATTGACTCTCATACCTGACAGCAAGGTCATCACAATGTGATAAACATCGTGAGCGGACCAGCAAAACTCACCCACATCACTGCAACTATGCAGCAAGCCATTAATCATATCTTGTGCGGAGTTCTGATTGAACCGCTGTTGGCGTTCATAGATAACGACTATCCAACGGTCAATAGTAGCCGGTCGGAAGAAACGTTTATCGATCCTGTTCAAAAGTTGACTGTGGGAGGCTGGGTAGAATGGTTCTAACCCACATATTCCACGCGCCGTTAGCAGGTGCCTATGTTGATAATTTCAGAATGTGTATGATATTAACGAGACTTGAAGACATACGACAACTGGCTGAGGGCTATCCTGTCCGTACCTAAGCTTTGGGGGAGCCAAGACACGCGCAGCGACACTCAATGGTCCGGCCGCTTCATCGACGGTCATTCCAAACTGGCGAACATATTCGGATTGCCCATATGCAAGAACCTGGGCGACATTAAGTGTGGAGTAAAAAGAGACAGAAAGAGGTAGACTACCGAAAGACCATTGGTTATGCTTTGAAGACGGTCTTGAGGTCGCTTCGTCGCAAAATCGAGAACATCTTTTGTCTTTTCAGGGGGAACCTGCTTACGCATGATCTGACCAGCTGGGACCGTGCAGAGCTCAAGTGGCAACAATGCTCCAGTTCCAACCTACACCGCGTTAGCAGCAGAGGATGTGAAGAAACGAAGACGTGCCTCGATGCAGATGTTGTCAGGGAATCGCAGTGGACGGTTCAATAACTTCTGAAAGTATTGGGCCACGGTCATGGTCGTACCGTCCCGCATGCTGAAACTCAAGTCCGATGCCCCTGCACTGCTAAGCTTCTTGACTACTCGAGGGGTTTTCCGAACACGCTCGCCAGAGTATGTTGTCATGATTCGGATTCCGGTAATGAAGCGTTGAAGTCGAATTCGCTCGCGGTCAGGCATACCCCGGCGCGGGCTCAGGAGATTATGCTGGCCAGGCCTACCAAGGAAATCCAGGCAGAGGTCCAGCAACGGGCCTGGCTTGTACATGGTCCCGGTCGAGATATCGACATTGACCAGTAACCGACCGATCGCGGGCCTGACGGACTGGAAGTATCCTCGCCAAAGCACTATTCCGCCGCCAATGTCTTTGGTCTCTCGATCGGTGAAGAATGATCGCACGTTGAACGGATATTTCATGGTCGGTTCCATTCGAACAACTACGTTCAGCGCCTAAGAACGCGAAGTTAGCGATACTAGGTACACCTTGCGTATATGCTTACCGTCAAGGCCGTCAACACATTGTTATCATGGGACTGCTGTCCCTGCACAAAACGCTGCAGAACCCTGTGAAAAAGTGGAAAGACTTCAACAAGGTGTTCGACCGGGAGTCAAAAGAGTTACTCTGGATTGATCGTGGCCACCTTCGCGAGTTTGATTTTATAAACACGTGGTCCACGACCGCCCGTATTCTCTCCTGGACTGCCACGGGTGGTTTCATCCGACAGGCTGACGTTAAACTTCAAATTACGGCAGCGGTTTCATCGGACATTCTGCGTTAAGAACAACGCAGATCACATACCTCTTGGCTTCCATCGGGTCCAAGGGGAAGCTCTCTCGGGGCAAATATATTCTTGCGACCGTCATATACCGCGGGAGGAGTGAAGACATCGGGAGCATCGATCTTCTGTAGATGGTCGACCAACTCCATGTTGAGCCTCACAGGCAAGGTTTTCTCGGAAGGGGAGATGACTATAGCGGGCGTCGTCGGTGATCAGCATGGGCGGATATAAGAGCATTGGTGTCGAACCCACCGACTGATGTCGGCCGCCGCCAACAAGTAACAATGCGCCACTGATCAGGATGATCAACTTGGTTGGTGATGAATATGGAGCGCACCATCATAATGATGAATATTGCTTTCGGGCGAGGCCATGGCAAAGAAGTTGGACAAGACGGTAATCGGTCTACCAGCGGTGCCGTACCCCGAGCGCCGTACCCCGATAGCTTGAACATGAGCACTCGGGAGTGCGCCACTTGGAGGTGGTGCCGACGAGGTTCCTCTGGCTGCTTCGCCTGGTGGCCCCCCGCGTGGAGGACCACCACGCGCCGCGCCGCGACCGCGAGCACGACCACCCCTAGCACCAGGATCTCCTCGAGGAGGCATTGTTATTTCAAGGTAAGGAGAAGTTGAAAGTCGATGGGAAGATGGAAGACGGAGTGAAAGAGTATTACAATGGGGGCGTGTTCTTATACCTTGTGGGCTGAGCGGAAAGCAAATTTGTGTATGTTGTGTTCCGACATACTGTATCTTCTGTGTTATCGATCAAGAGCTGCGAACAGCCTCATGTCTCTACTCGCGTATGTACATCCATCCACAACCTTCAAAAGGAAGTGGCTGACAGCCTCATGCAAGCCTCAACCAGCTCATTATTGCCGAATGCGCAGGTCCTCCAGCAACAAATGGCTCCCCATGCCTGCCGTTTGCGTCGAAATAGATCCCTTTCCGAACGCCGTGACCATTGAGATAACGTTTAACACGCTGCAAAAAAAAAAAAAAAAACATAAGCCGGCGCTCAACTTTGCGGCGATTGAAAATAACCTCTGCATTCAGAATTGCGTCCTTGCCTCCTAATACGACAAGTGTCCTTTTGGGGTCGCGGGCATTCGGAATCTCTTCAAACCATAGAGAATTTGATGACCAGTCAAAATGGCGTTGAATCGTATTCGCAATTCCCAGTTCAGTTCCTATGAAGTACCTCATCAATAATTCCAGGCCCTGGAATGAGGGTTAACCATTGCCTGTTCACGCATGCCGATGATCATACCGTAGAGCACTGGCTGTACAAGAAGTTGTAGCACATGTCTAAAAATTGGTGTCTGTATCACACCATACTCGTGAAATAGATCGACCTACCTCCTTCCCAACAACAAAATGTGACGGGATCCACAAAACACGAGCGTGAAACCATTTCTGGGTGGGCTTTGAGGAACCACGCATGAAGAAAAGATCCGCTTATAGATGCATTCAAACGAGATAGCAGGTCCAACGGAAAAACACTTACTTGGAATGGCTTAGCATAACGACGCCTCGTGATAGGCCAGATTGAGACGAGACACCACTCTGTTTCGACGGGGAGACCCAACCCAGCTCCCTCAGCAAAGCAGATAAATGGGTAGTCATCTCACGCCTACTCATAGGCTCCAAAAACCTGGAATGGAAGATATCTTGGCTGACGTTTGGTTGGATGGGTATAAGAATGGGACGATCAGAGAAGTTTCGGAGAAGGTCGCAGATGAGCAGTTTGTATTGCGTTAGACCAATGCCAAGTCCATGAAAGAGTACTATGGGGCGATGTCCATGGACGGAATCCCAGGATTCGGGTGTACGAATACAATACCTGTACAAGGGTTGAACGGTTAAGGTGGAAGTACCAGTGGAGGCGACGCTCACTCGAGGCCATCATGGCAACCAAACTGTACAGTGTACATCCGTTGCAACCAACTTCTGAGCACCCAGTTGGCCGCAAATACTAAGGTGTACCATAGAAAGGGCCTTGAGGTGACATTGATCTTGTCGATCGTTAGCATGATAGGCGATGCGCCGGAACTAGGGCCATCTGGGATAGACATGCCCGCACGATTTTCAACCTGCCTTATGGCCGCGTCGAGAACTTCCCGATGTTGGTCGGGAAGTAGATCGGTTGCGGGGAGTGGGCGATTGTAAAAGGCCCAGTAAAGGTACGCGTAAAAATCGTGTTTCCTGATAGAGGACCAGGTGGTTCTTCGAAACCTTGAAAGGCGATTAGTCGAACGACAAGGAGTAAATTCGAGTGGGTGAATACCATGCTCTCATACACTCGCGAAATTCTACAGCACGAGGGTCATCAGGGTGCAGCTGGGCGAGTCGTTCAGCAGGGCTGCCTGGGCGCGAAACACCGAGGGATTCTTCATCGACAGTGAGGTCCGCGAGACCAGTTTTCAAGACGCGTTCGAAACTGGCCTGAAGTTCGGCCATGTTGCGTGGACCAGTCCGAGGAAGACCTGAAATGGAACGAACGAGATTATAATGATAGATACTAAAAAAAACCTGGGAAGAACCGGTCGAGACGCGCTGGGACGAGGGTGGGATGGAAACGAACGGACCTCTGAGAGGGCGAATGCGAAACAGAGTCTAACCTTCCAGGAGTAATGGAATAAGTTAGCATCATAGATGGAATATACAACGAACGACCAAGAGAAAGGAATGACGAGCCAGAGTGGGAGTACGAGAAGGAAAAGAGCGAGATAATAAGACAATGTTCGTGCAGGGGGCACAAAGGGTATATCTGGCTGGTTCATGGTATAAAACAAGAGACATACGCACGTGCTCACACACGCTTCCGTATCTTCCCTTGCACTTCTTCCTTGACCATATAGACATGTTGCGCACGGCCCTCGCATCCGCAACGCGTACCGTTGTTCCCCAGTCCGTACGTGTCTCGCTATTACACCCAAATCTGCGAGCTTACACCACGCCAAGAGGGCCGCGACTACCCTCTCGGCCGGGTTTCCAAGGGTGACGCATCGTGTAGGTCACACGTTTGCTTCTTCCCGCATAATCCACTTAATACCCTGTAGTCTCCAACGAAATATGGTGGTGTCTACACCGTGAGCATTCCATCTCCTCACTGACACCCGTGGTTTACCTCTCATATCAGGTGACGCTTATCCCTGGCGACGGTATCGGCGCTGAAATCACCGACTCCGTCAAGGAGATTTTCGATTATGTCAACGCGCCCATCGAGTGGGAGCAATACAACGTGTCCGGTATGTCCTCCGCAGGCGAGGACCTCTTCAAACAGGCCATGGAGAGTCTCAAGCGCAACCGTGTCGGCTTAAAGGGTAAACATGTCCGGATCTCACCCTCGTACTTATCCTGACCGATTGTCAAAAGGCATCCTCTTCACCCCCATCTCTCAGTCTGGCCATATTTCCTGGAACGTCGCCATGCGGCAGCAACTTGATATTTACGCCTCCGTTGTACTCTGCAAGTCCTTGCCTGGCTTTCCTACCCGTCACTCCAACGTTGACTTTGCCATCATTCGTGAAAACACCGAGGGTGAATACTCTGGCCTGGAGCATCAAAGTTACCCCGGTGTTGTCGAAAGCTTGAAGGTGATGACAAAAGCCAAGGCAGAACGGATCTCCCGCTTCGCCTTTGACTTTGCCCTCAAGAACGACCGCAAGGTGCGCATTCATGATTACCATGCCATTCTTATACGTCACTCATGGTGACTACCAGAAAGTTACCTGCATTCACAAGGCAAATATCATGAAGCTGGGAGATGGGCTCTTCTTGAATACCTTCCGTAAAGTAGCAGAGGAATACAAGTCTGCAGGCATCGAGGCCAACGACATGATAATTGACAACACGTGTGTCTCCCTACGAATGTCATGCCGAGTACATCTCTTATTTTTGATCTCTAGCTCTATGCAGCTCGTTGCAAAGCCAAGTCAATTCGATGTCATGGTAATGCCAAACTTGTACGGCGCAATCATCTCCAACATCGGAGCCGCGCTTGTTGGTGGACCTGGTATTGTTCCCGGTTGTAACGTCGGTTCGGTATGGATATCCCTCTTCTCGAGATCGTCGCTCATATCTCCCTAGGATTACGCTCTTTTCGAGCCTGGATGCAGACATGTAGCTTCTGATATTATGGGAACGAACCGTGCAAACCCAGCAGCCATGATTCTCAGTGCCACCATGATGCTTCGACATCTGGGGTAAGCATATCCGGTTTACCCTTAGAATCCCTGACGAGCCTTGCTACAGACTCGATTCGATTGCGAACAACATTGCGAGTGCGACATTCGACGTTATTAATGCTGCCGAAGTCCGCACTGCAGATATGGGTGGTGAGTGAACTGCGCCACGGAGACAAGACCAACTTGACACGGAATTTCCAGGGGCTGCAACCACGTCGGAGTTCACTGCAGCTGTCATCAAAAAACTATGATCAAATACCATCTCTTGGAGTGGCCGGATAAGGTGGTCTGTTCTTCGATATCTGTTACATAGATGTAGATACAGGGTATTATTACACTCGAAATCAGTACCTTCCTTTAGTATCCATAGAATACATTGATTTCATGGTAGCCAGTCAAATTCGTCCACACAGTCAAGATTCTTACCAACGCGTTCTTTTCTGTGGTAGTACTTCCGGCTGCTCTGAAATCAGCTCCCGTCGTGTATCCGATGTCTGCCCTTCCTGAATCTTCTTCCTCAAAGACAATATGTGCTCACACCGAACCTCCCCTCTCTTACCCCATTCATCTACTTCCGGTCTAAAATCCGCATAAAGTGAAAATCCAACCTTGTTAAGTTCTTGAACTGGATAACTGTCTGCCAAGAGGCGCAGTGCGCCGACAATATATGGCGTGGTCTGCCGAAAGGCACGGGAGATGTATACGAACGCAGTGGTCGGAAGCGCGGGCGAGCCGCTAACGAGTGCTCGCCACTTGGACAATTGCGTCTGATAAAGGGATCTGTCCAGAGATCAGTGAGGTTGCGTGAAACAGACCGCTACGCGTACATTCTGTGCAGACATCGCAGTGAGAGGGGCGAGACTTACACTCAATCAAGAACTCACCGTCTCCCCATGAGATCCACATAAGGTTGCTCGCTCGAGGTAGGTTCGATCTTCTGCGTCCCTTCGTCTATGATGCCAAGAGAAAGACCCTTGGCGACAGCATTCATCTCTGTGTACACTGATCCTGTAATGATGACAACGATGTCTGGTGGTCACCATTCGTGGACAACGTGACTCGAGGCCTACCGATGCTCAAAGCTTCCTCTCTCTCGAAACCGAGACGCTCCGCAACAATCATTGCCCACGCAGTCATAAGCGGCGCGCGGTTCACTACCGTACTCTTCGCCTTCAGGACCTCATCATTCATGTCAGATACTGCAGTGGCGAAAAGACGGAAACGCCAACCTCTTCGTTCAAGACATCGTTGAAATCCAAGCTTCCATATTCCGACCCATCGTCAGGAGGCCCCTCGGGTAAGTACTCACTCACGTCGTCGTCGCGTTTACGTTTTTTCCTTGGCGTGATCTGCATACACCAGCCAAGAGAATTGTTGGGAATGAGAAAGGAGTACGTACCAGCGTTTGCAGGGCGCTAGGGGGGTCACTTCTTGATGGCAGCACAGGACTATCATCACCTCCTGATTTGAGTTTTTGGGTAGGTCTGGCGTATCCAGCCTTGCGAACAGCAGCAAGGACCAGCTTGCGAAGTTCTTTGTCCCCGATGCCGAGCACTTGCAACTTGGCGTTATCAAGTTGGGCTAGAAGAGCTGGAGTGTCGTACTCTTTGAACCTGGGCGGGGATAAGGAAGGCCACTGGCACAAAACAAGCGTGACAGACACTTTGCTGGCTACGGCCATCGCCTTTGCAAGGGGGACATTGTTTTCTGACAGGAGCTTGAGAAAGTCGGGCAAGGTGAGTCTCTTGTCCATTGTAGTAAGTTGCAAGGCGTGTTACTAATTCGCATTTCCAATTACAAGTATGGACAGTCCACAGATACCCCGCGCATTGGTATACTGTCGTATTGCTCTCCACTCCCCGCTTTTGTCTACTTATCTTACACCAAACACGTCACTTTACTTGTCCAAGCAGGTGGTCTCCACGATGATGCCCGTGACGCGATACGGATCTGTTTCCGGGAATGGCGAGTCAGGAACTCAGGCCATATGGACACCAGACAGAGACGTACCAATGTTGGAAGCGGGACGACGGTCTTCCAAGTAGCCATAGCCTTGCGTAGCCACGTGCCTTGGAATGCGAATAGATGCGCCACGGTTAGCGACACCAGAGCTGAAGGCACCAATGTGACCAGTCTCGTGACGTCCAGTGAGACGAAGTTCGTTGTCCTCTCCGTAGACAGCAATGTGTTCATCGTGACGCTTGGAAAGTTTTTCAATGGCCTCGTCGATGAATTTCCTTCCCCCTGGCTCGCGCATGGCGAGCGTGCTGTAGTTGGTGTGGCAACCAGCACCGTTCCAATCGCCGGCAAGTGGTTTGGGGTGGAAAGAGACTTTGATGCCCCACTGCTCGGCGATGCGAACCAAGAGGTAGCGGGCCATCCAGAGGTGGTCACCCATGGAGATGCCTTCGCAGGGACCGACCTGGAACTCCCACTGGGCGGGCATGACCTCTGCATTGATGCCGCTGATGTTCACACCGGCATATAGACAGGCACGGTAATGTGCCTCGATAAGGTCACGAGCAAACACTTTTCCGGTGCCTAAGAGAATGATGAAGTAAAGATCGAAGAGATGGGGGAGACGAGATACCTGCACCGCAGTAGTACGGGCCCTGAGGACCTGGGAAGCCACCCTGAGGCCAACCGAAAGGAGTGTTGCCATCGGCACCGAAGAGGGTATATTCTTGCTCGAGACCGAACCAAGGTTTGTAGTCCTTTGCAAGTTCCATGGCTTTTGCAGCATGGTGGCGGTAGTTTGTCCTGTTAGGAGTACCGTCGTTGTTGTAGGTCTCTGCGAGGACGAGGATGTTGTCGCCGCCACGGAAGGGATCCTTGAAGATAGCAGCCGGACGGAGGTAGACATCGGAGTCGTTTCCAGGGGCTTGATTGGTAGAGGAGCCATCAAAGTCCCAGATGCGGAGTTGACCGATATCAGTGATTTGCTTGGCGACGGTCTGGAAGAAAGTGAGAAGCGAGAGAAGCAAAAAAGGAGAGTAAAAGAACCGTAGTTTTGGAGCGGAGGCCCCCATCGCCATCGATCCAGACATCTATAGGGAGATCTAAGGAGTGCGGGGGAAGAAGAGAAGGAGGGGAACATACACTCTGCCTGTATCTTATCGCCCTGGGGGAGAGCTAGGTAGTGAGCGAGGAGGTCGTTGCGATAAGTGTACGCGGAGGAAGACATTCTGGGAAAAGAGCGCGAGAGATGGGATGAGCGCAACCCGGCCTAATTTAAAGCGTTCGGGCGATGAGCCGTGTTGACACGTGTTTGTAACATCCGTGCTGCCTGATTGGTTCGATAACGGATATCTACCCCGTGATCCGTTTCCGCTGTCGTACTGCCCCCCGTCGGCGTCCCCCTGCCATGCTAGCCGGCACACGTCTACCACCCTCCTTGTGCTCCTCCTCCTCCTCCTCCTTCTCTACCACCACCGCCTCCCCACCACCCTTGCATCGCGCGAGCCCAAAGACTAGGGACACGAACCACGTCCTCGATATCGCAGGCGGATTCGCCATTGACTCGTCCAGCAAATGAAGCTCGGCTCCGTCGTGCTGCACACACGTCCGTCAATCCGTTCCTTGCCATCATCGGCCGACGTACGATATAGACTTCGTTGCCATCCACAACCACATCGATCATCTTGCCTGGCACAATATTCCCCCCTTCGTCCATCCGTGGCCCGCCGCCGATATTAACTTTCACCTATCGTGCCACAGAATGTTCGTTACTAGGGTCCCAGTCCTGACAACAACCCACCTTGCGTCGCCCCTCCGTCGGCACCATCTTCGGTCCCCACGCTGCCAGCCTGGCCTCACGCACCGTCTGTCGCACCTTTTCGACATCCCGTCTATAGTTCATCTTTTGGACGAGATATTGCAGTCCGCTCGTCAAAATCACCAAAAACGTCAATACCGTCTGCAATGCGTTGTCCAGCCTGCCCTCATCGCACCATGCTTCGTTCTGCTTACCAAAAGCCCCGGTCGGAATCGCGAGTAATAGTATCCAGTGCCTCTCCATTTTGGCACGCCATTCTTGTAGAAAAAGTCGTACCTTGTGCCCAGTAATATTAGCCCCGCGCAGTGCATTTAGCCACCTTCACACCAACCGTTTACGGCCCTCTGCATTTCGTAGTATATTGCCAATAACACCCAGTCTTGCAAACCGTTCCTGGATACCTTTGACACCCGGATTCTTGTCAGGACTAGAATACCATTAGCCATTTTACGAAATCCCGCAGCACACACTGACTGTAGTTGCATGCTTTTCTTCCGGTATGCTTTGTTGATCTCCGACAGAGTGGCCGTCGGAGGGATATCCAGCCAGGAATAAAACGTCGTCCCCTTGCCTGCAATGAAATAAATCAAACCTCGGGACAGTCGTTTGACGTCGTAAGAACAGACCTTCGGCCGCTTCTAGGCCACTGACGATATCAAAGATTTCATGGTCCTCCTGGATTGCCATGTTTGAGTACCGTCACCACCCAAACACCTCGGCCTGCTTACTTTGGTCCAGCTGTTAGTGTCCAGTTTGTCCGTCAGTTATAAAATCCAAGCAAGACACGACCTACGCAAACGCCACTGTCGCCAGTGCTGCCAACGAGGCGATAAACAGAGCAAACCTCATGAGCGAGCAACTGTCACGACAAAGTGAGCTGAAGCCAAAAAAAGACCGCACTTCCATGCGCGACGCCTCACGTGACCCCATCATCTCACTCCATGGCACCCCGCAAGAGATGCTTGCTTTGTGGCTCCCGGCAATGGCGCAAGAATGCCGTGGGCCTAGTCACCTGTAGTGAGGGCCATGTTCTCCAGGTGAGGATTGTTAGGTGGAATGTTACCCATTCATGCAATGCGGGCATCGTAGCATTACATCAATGAGGTCGACGATGTGGACGGCGTGGACACCCATACGATAAAGAAGCGTACTCTCAAGTCTAATCGAAAGAAAAAGCAAAGGGCGAGTAGAGCTGACCCAAAACGTACGTTGTCCTCCACCCGCCATGACGGATGCCGACCACGACAATGCAGTCTATCACGGTGACAGGGCCCGTTTTCATTACTATCAATGTCTCCAACTACTCTTTCGGAAACAAGTGGCGGCGTTGGTAGCACTTTGGAATCTTCCTCCCGAGTTTGAGGTATGTTGGTCCTCTGACTCCCCGGTCGTGAATTCATCCATCGTGTCAGACAATTTGTAGGGACTTGTGGGCGTTTCATCTCAACCTCATTCCAAATCCACCGCCTGCAGAACCTTTCCATTACGCCCGCGAGCAAGAGGGGTATCAGCGCGAGGAAACTACAATGAGTCCATCGAGACCTGAAAAGGATGGAGTTGCGCACTCCCCAGAAAGCGCTGTTCCTGAGTCGGACGAAATTTCATCGTCGAGTCAAGATGAACTGCTTGCCCCTGAAATTGCAGTACTCCTGGAAGAGAATTCCGAAATCGGTTCCTCAGACCATGGATCTTCCAGTGACGAGCCAACGACAAGCACACAGCCTCGTGCTAGGAACGGCATGCATACATCACCTCAGAACCCCTTCGTAAGCCGTGCAGATCGACCCGAAAACACGATCGCACTGCTAGCGCTCGCTTGCTGGACCCTTCGGTTGCCAGTTATTTACATAGATTTTATCAAGTAAGCCACATCCAAATTTCTCCTTTTGTGTACGAAATGGCTGTTGATGCGGCACCCGCCCAGTGCCATCGAATCACACTCGCTTCCCTATCTCGATCATGTCCACTTCTTCCCATCGACCCTTACGCGCCATCTCACCAAACACGCTGTCCAGGCGTTGTCTCCTCATGTATGACTAGATTTCCGTCAAAATCACTGGCTCTAAACGGTGCAATGTGTAGCATGCGCCAAAAACATTGTCTTTGCATCGCCTTACCGCCCGCCTCGCTAACCGACTATATGACATGTTTGACGTCGCCATTCCGGAACTCAATGCCCCTCCAATCCTGTGGCGCGTCGTACGGGAATGCTTTTGTGGCACTCGTACGTGTTGTACAATTGTCTTTTCAACATGACGACGACGTTGTTTAGCCGTGCTATATGCTTTGACAAAAAGAGTTGGAAGTGTGCTTTCTCTAGGATTATCCCTTCAAGGTTCAACACCGGGGGTTTTGCTTACCACAGGAAGAGGTGCCGACAGCGAGAGGTATGAAGATGCACCACCTGAAATTTCCCTAGTCGCTGCCGCCATCGTGGCACTCAAACTCGTGTACGGCTTAGATGGGAAAGAAAGGCAGGCATCTTTACGTGCAAGTGATCCGGCCTCAAAACTGGACAGTTGTTCTAGGCTGCCAAGGAACTCGGATGACGCCGCATGTGCACTTCCTGCCGTGACTGAATTCTTGGCGACCCTGAAGGAGGTAGATCACGCGGAATGTCGTGTGAACAGCCGTCAGTTTGGCTCGCGAGTGATTTTGTTTGTCATGACGCCTTTTGTTTGTGTCACGATACTAAGCTTGTTACAAGGCCTGTTGGCGATTTAGATGACACGTCGCTGGATGAATATCTCGATTTCTGCCAAAAGGTCCTATTACATCCGAAAAAGGATGGTGAGTGGTTTAGTCCCTCCGGAACGCACATGGTACTGAACACACACTGCGTACGAAAACAGAACACCGAGTTATTGAGAATTATTTTCCATTGCTAACCGAGACAGCCAGCCTGACACGAGGCGAGCAACTTGGTCAGAGAGGGCGAGGACTCTCGTCAACAAGGAAGAATGGCGTTGACGACGGCATCCTTGAGCCGGGCGAAATGTACACGATCTACGACGCTAAAGATGTCCTAGGAGATCTTTCTGGAGATCTAAAAATAGTCATCGAAAGGTCGGCGCGATGGGCGGGGATCGATTGCGATTTCATGTGCGGTGTGGTGGAGCGATACGAGCGACGACTGATGCGGTGGTGGAATGTCCGACAACAAGGAGACAGGGAGGGAGATTAAGGGGGCTTGTGGGTTGAGGTGTCTGGGGGAAGTGACAATGACTGTGAACGTGTGCGGTTATGTTTGAGAAAAGGAATTTATGAAATCTCCGGTATGATGGCTTCACACGACGTCGGTGCGAGTACTTGAAAGCGCTTTCGCGAGGACCTCGTTGGAGTTGTCCTTCCAGCTTCACCAGTCACCTCCCCATCAGAGTCGCTCTCGGCTAATTCGGTAGGGAACTGCCGGTGTCATTGCACTGTGTATGCGTTGAGCGCTAACGGACTCATGTCAGTCCCATTTGTAATGCTCTAAACACCTCTGCAAAGTTTACATCGCTCCTTTCTTCCCCACCACCAACAGTGCCGATGCGCAGACTGGCCTCCGTCGTGCTCGCTGCCTCACCCAGGCGCAACGACAAGTCAGATGCTCCAAATCCCACCCCGTCCGTCGGTCTCGTTCGCAAGAAGTCCAAGCTGTTTTCCTCGCTCTCCAGAAAACATCTCTCCACAGACCCACCATCCCTGCCTCCCCTCGTCGCTAGTGACCTTGTAAACTCCTCCTCCTCCTCATCGAGCGGCTCCACTACCATCCGCACACCCGACGATGACGGCCTCCCACGCACTCCGAGCAAGAAGGGCAGTTGGAAGTCATGGTTAGGGGGCAGGAACGCTACAGTGAGCGATCATCCCGAGGAACACCATTCGCCCCCTTGGCAATCATCCCAAAACGTTCTCTACCCTCCCAAGCCCGGCTCCAATGAAACCGACGGTGCATCCGTGCACTCCGACGACCCATATGGCAACCCCGACGATACTCTCATTCCTTCGCATTCCCCTCAATTCATGGCCGCCGCGCGTGCTAATACGCGGACTATGATCATGAACAGCCTTGTGCACGAACCCACCTTGCCTCCGCTGTTCCAGTCGTTAGACGCCATTTCTTTCCCTCGCTCGTGTCATAATTCCCGACGGCTCCGCCATCGTGAGACATTAGAGTCTGGATTGCATAGAAAATCGCTTCTAGCTCGTCTAGCCCGTCTATCTCCCTCCGAGGAGTCTTCAATTGCCCCTCTTGCATCGAAAGTCATTCCTCGGAAACAACAAACCCATCACAATTTTCAGGATGACATCTTTCCTTCAGCCGATTCTCTCAGTCTTCATAGCCGCGGCCTTGAGAACTGGGTTTCCCGTCCCTACTTTGAGGACAGGCTTCAGCTCTGGACTCGTTCGGACACCGGCGACATTATCTGTGCTCGAATTCCGGGGTCTCATCTCGGGGTAGCTGCGCTGGAGTTCTCGGAGTCGCTCGAACTGTTGGCCGGTACACTGCTGGAGAGCGATGAGGACGCAGGGGCAGATATCACGTTTGATCCTCCCTTGGACTTCGCACTGCCACCATTGACTTTAAGTGTGTACTTTTCTTTCAACCCTATTATGTTTGCTTAGCTTTCCGCCCTGTAGATCTTGATCCTCCCGCTACTCAAGCGACAAAATCGGAGTCGGAGCCGCTCTTACCCAAATCCGATCTGTTTCAGCCCAAAGATTCGCTTGCGAAACCGGCTCATTCATCTCTACCTAGCGAAGCCTCGCCACCATCGTCCAATGCCCCATCACTTGCGCGACAGCCCAGTGAGGCGACAACTTCTGGATCCGCAGTCGTAAACGATCGTGTTCCCAAACGAGGTGTTCGGTTTGCAGACGATGACGGCAAGGACGATCAGATACCTTTGGGCTATGTCCTTCGCATCCGGAAGAACAAGGAACAGAAGGCACGATTCCTCCGGGAAGAGCGGGAGCGTCGGCAACGGGTAACACAGCTTCCCGTAGAGAAACGTCGAGGAAGCGTCCCGCTGCAGGAAAACCAAGTACCAAGGGTTGCTGCCCCACCCCGTCGCCCTCCTCCACGTCCTTTGATCTCCTTGAAGGAGCCATTAAAATCACAGCAGCCGGCGACTGTCTCGCAAGTTGTTCGAGAGGACAACCGTCTTCGCCGGGAAGTTGAAAAAACAGAGATGGAAAAATTACGAAGGTCTAGGGAACTGGCGAGAAAGCAGGCAGAGGAACGGGAGCGTACGTATGTTGAGGAACTCCAAGCCACACGAGCACGACGGGAGGCCTCTCGAGCTGGGCGTCCGCTTGAATCAGCAACATTGCTCCCACGGGTTCCTGACCGTGACCACTCTGGGTCTCGAGATTCAATGCATGCCTCGCTTCGGAGATCGAGCATTGCGCGCAAGCATACACCAGAGTTAGTGTTCACACCCGTCTCACCTCATGGTGGTTCCCCTTCAAGCTCAGTACCAGCCACCCCCGGGAGTCAATACAGTCTCTCGAGACCACCGTCGATCTATTCGTCTCATACGGCATCATCGGAAGATGTCAGGGGGCGAGATGGCAGACACCTCAGTGGACGCATGTCTGTGGTCTCGGACCCAGCAAAAGGGGTGTCACTCCATGCGCCATATGACCCGAGGACTTCATTTAACCCGTACGCGTGGATGAATGTCACACCAGTCCCTGCAATCCCGCCAGTTCCCCCGATGCCTACCATCCCCATGGTCAATGGCATGCCGTTTTATGGGATGGATATGCCGTTGCTTCCGCCAACTCCCCCCTTCATGATGAATCAGTTTGGCGTTCGTTCTCGCTCGTATACCGGAATGCCAGGACAGCAATCCCCTTTGCAAAGTTCTACATCGCTACCTAGAAATGAAAGTTCTGAAGGGATCAACTCCAGCAGTCGTAACTCGAGTCCCCACTCCTCTGGGTCACATCAGAGACGTTCTAGTGACGATGCTGGTCGGATGGCAAGATCAACGGATCATCGACCGGGCGACGTTCGGGGGAGCAAGGGGTCACTCTCGCCACGTGCCGTTCCGCCGCAGGGTAACGCCCGACGGTCGAGCTGGTTGCCACCCGAACAGAACTCGGTAAAGAAATCGTCATCATTGAGACCTGTGTCGAGCACGTATCCTTCTGGGACGCCTGCTTCTGCGCGTCGGCGGGCTGTCGCATCATAGAGAATAAGTCACTCTCCATGGCACGACATCGCATTTTCACTGAAAACAGTGGTTCCATTCCTTTGGGCACGCTCATTTGATACCAACACTCGAAAATATTCTCAACGATCATAGTCATACCTCAAACTCATTACACACGACGTCGACGCACAATATGGATATTCCCTAACTTAATTTTTTACCCGCTGATTTTTTTTTTCTTTCTTTCTTTCTTTCTTTCTTTCTTTCTTTTAATCTCTGGACAATCTGGAACATTGTCGGGTCTCAGTATCCGCTTTTCCATGCATTTTGTGGTTGCATTGGACTGACTTCCATGCTACATGATTCCTGTTTTCATGCATTTTCATCTATTGGGTTTCCTGCGTTGCTCGTGAATATACTTGCGTAGTTACCTGGTTCGGATCTATATTACAATGTACAGTGCATTCTTGTGGACCCTGCTTGGGTGTGACAAAATAGGAGTGTTAACCTAGACCACCCCATGGACCACGTATTCTTCGAGCAAGCTGTATATCACGCTGCATGATGGTGACGCGTTTAGCGTGTATAGCACAAAGATTACTAGGTGGTGAAGCGTGAGAAGAGACAGACAAAGCTATGGAACGACACGCACGCGTCCTCAAAGAGATGGACGAGGAATGCCTCAGTCGCCTCCTGCAAGGCCAAGATGGCGGAGCTCTGCCAGCGCAAGCTAGCGTGATCGAGGGTGTAGTTTGTGGTAGTTATCATGTCCAGCGCGATCTCGCGAACCTGTAAAACGTCGGCTGGAGGCAAAAGGACATGCGACGGGACGTACGACGCGTGCAAAAGGGAGTTTTCGGAGGAGAAGATCGGTGCTGCGCTGGTACTTGCGAATCTCGCGCAGGGCGAGAGTGCCGGGACGGTAGCGACGTTTCTTGCGCTGAACGGGATGCTCGTCGGCATCTGGGAGGGGGTCAGACGACGGGCGACGCGTGGAGACGGGCCGAGGGGTCGCTCACGGGGTTCTTTGTTGCGCGAGGACGAGGGGACAGATGGACCGCCAGCGGGTGTCTTGCGTGCCGTGAACGGTTTGTGGCGTTTTGAAGGACCTGCGGAGGGCTCGTTGCTGTCGCCGACGCCGACGCCGTCGTCGTCGTTGTCGCCGTGGCTGCGGTCGACTTGCTGGACGCGCTTTCGCTTCTGTACCGTCTGAGCCATTATTGTTTGGACGGAAAAGCCAACACGGACGGATTTCTTTCCTTTCCTAATTCGTGCTTGATATGGTGTCGCCTGTGATCACTGGCTATTATCGCTACACGGACATCTACTTCGAGTGGTACGCTACGATGGACGCGTATTCCGAGTGCTCACCGCATCTAATGCAGGCATCAGGCCCTCCCAGAGCCACTCGATCGCAGCCCGCTCAAGGCCGTGCTCGCCCAGGACGCCCTCGTCCATCCGGACCACCCCCTCCACAAGGATGGCGTCGATGGCGTCGAGCTCTACATGGGCACCCTCCAGAACTTTGAATCGCGTCTCCTTTTCTCCTCCGCCCAGGTCGAGTACATCAGGTACTGGTTGCATGCGATGGAGCTCACGAAACAGCCCATCCCGCTGCCCTACTCCGACTGTCTCCTCACCCAATCGAGTCTGAGACACGTATCGCCCGTCCACTTTAGCACCAGAGAGGACCTGCGCAGGGCCCTCAAGGTCTGCCGATCGCATCCGCGTCCTGTCCTGTCTGACCGCTCCGATAGCAAATCGAGAAAAACAACAAGCGTCTGAAGGGCGTCGATCCGACCCTCAATGCACGCCGCGACATCTTTGAGCGCGTGCGCGCGTTCTGGTCCCAGAAACGCGGCGTATGGTGCGCCCTCGACTTTGAGGCGTGGGACAGGGATCATACGCTCCTCA
>JBBPLE010000003.1:207760-271604 GCA_038089675.1 Boletales sp. KT-2023b
ACCGAGTTTGGGTGGAGCACCGTCCGATGGGAGGACGAGGAGCAGATCGAGGAGCAGGGGCACCTGATCGTCAAGGAACACAAGTACTACTCGAACACGTTCGTCCCAAATCATAGAGAGGTCCGTGTCTCCTCTGATTTGATCTGCATCCACCCCCCTGAACGCGCGCGCGTAGCATTTTGCATTTGGTGCGAGCGAGGAAGTCGACAGGAAAACGTTCAAGAACCGCATCCAGACGCTCGTCGCGGACCTTCAGACGACGGGTCCACTCTTCTTGATTTTTCACGACAACAACCAGGATATCAAGTACGTATGGCTTTCGTCTGCTGCCCCACCGTGCGCGTCTAACGCGAGCACACAGGTACCTGCAGTCAAAGGCCGTGGATGTGGTGCTGTCCAACATGGCATTCATGCTCCCAGATGTACCTCCGCAAGACGGCATCTTTGTGCTCGACACGTCAGACCTCTTTGCTGCCCTCGAGGGCGAAGCAGGTGGCAATCGCAGATCGCTAGAGCGCGTTTGTAGACACCTCCAGATTCCCACCACGTATCTCCACAATGCAGGAAACGATGCGCACGTACGTTGATATCGTTCTCGACGGAATTCATTGTTGATGTGTCGGACAGTATACGATGTTGTCACTGCAGTCGATGGCTTCCGGGGATCCAGTTGACATGCAACGAGAGAAACGATGGCCGAACCGGACAGGTGTCAAAGTGAACTTTGATGGTTGGGAAGAGGACGAGGACTTTTCCGATCAGGAAGGCATATTTGGACCGATCGTTGAAACGGCTCAGTCGACCGTACCAAACGATAACCTCAACGGCGAGGAGTGAGCGCGGAGTGTCTACGTTGTTTGATATCTACGTGCGACGATCTCTGCCGTACAGTGTATTTGAAGGAAGAAATCTCGAGGTGGTTAGTCTTGGGCCATTCCCAATCAGTCTTCCTTGTCAAGATCCCCGTCACCGTCGGCAACACCGTCGTCCTCGTCGTCTGATCTATCGTCCGTCATGGTAGAGGGATTGAGTGACCTACAAGACCTAGATCAACCGAGGCAGGCAAGAATGTGGGATGACGGACCTCAGAGCGATGCGCAAGATAAAGTAGTACCAGAATAAATTGAGCATCTGGAGCAGTAAAAGAGGAGTGAAGATTTGATATTTCATCCACCAAACCAGCCAGGAGCCTGTCTCGGGGGCCCAGACTCGGTTGGCCTCGCTATCGGGAATGAGAAGAGGGAGAAAGGAAAAAAAAAAAGGAGCAACTAACGAAACTAGTTCGAATTCGAACCAAACGGACCAGAGCATTACGATGTTCAAGTAGTGGCGGAAGTATCTGTGGCGAAATGGGATGAGAAGGGAGTAGGGAGGGCGAGAGGTACGACTGACGTCCATACGGCAAGGAATACCATGAAAGCAACGAGTTTTGCGCGATCGAGTTGCAAGTAGTTTAGAATCTTGGAAAACTATGGGAAAGGATGAGATGAAGAAAGGGATGGAATAGAAAGACGCTGACAGCAAGAAAGACATCTGGGATATCCATGCTCAAGTAAACGGCATTACCAATGAGAGTCATGTTGGTCAGATAGCTCCAACTGAAAAGGAATGTGAGCTGGGAACGGTCTGTATGAAGGGGGGATTACCCAATGAGCCAGAGGGTGACAAAGTGATGGGCGACAAGTTCAGCATAATCCTTGCGGGGTTTTTCGAGGCGAAGGAGAAGAACGATGAGTTGCTGACACCAGTAAGCAGAGTGCATGAGGTAGTATCGTTTCAGGTCGGGTATCATATCCCAGTGAGGATAGCCTGTCGGGAGGAAAATGTCAAAAGACGGGATGGATATTGAAAGAGGAGATGGGAGCGACCTAGCCAAAAGCGTTCGGTCTGGTACCAGTAGGTTGGTAATCGAGACATGATGTGCTGTGAAGAGAGTGAGATGGGGGAGATGGGGGACGGGATGGAATAGAGACCAAACCCCAAGCACCCATGACGGCAAAGTAGACGAGAGCATAGCCCTGTTCGCCGAATCTGTCGAGCTTTGACGCGCGTTTTATGCCGAAATGACGTGCGATGGGATGGGAGACGTTGACGGTGATGATCTGGCGGACAAAGGAGAAGAAGACGATGTGGTATGCGACAAAGACAAGGTCGAGGTAGCCCTTTCTGTAGCGGACGTCGGGGCCAGAAGAGGGGATGGGGTAGGAAATGAAGAGGAAGGGTCTGAACGGGTTGGGGAGGGCCTGGGCGACGAAGGGGGCGAGGACCTCCCAGTTGACATAAAGGATGACGGGGAACAATAAAAGCTTGAAGGAGGAAGCTGGAGGGGAATGAGCGAGGATGGACGGAGAGGGGGGAAGAAAAAAGAGGACCAGGATTGACGACCCATCTCGCGGAGGAGAGGTCAGACCAAAAAGAATTCGGCCGGGTTTTTCTCATGGGAGACGTGATGGGCGTAACAGAGTCGAGAGGGCTGGAGAAGGTTAGCGGGGAGGAGAAGACGCGTGATGGGACATACGTCTGGGAGGTGAACGAGCCTGTGAGATGGTGAGTGTGGTCCGTTCTGTGAGGGGGTAAGTGAGTGAGTGAGTGAGTGAGTGCGAGTGTGTGGATGGACACAGACTCGATACGGTGCAGTTGTTTCTTGCCGCGGGTGGACATTGTAGCGGTGTAAGTCCAGTTATGTTTCCGACGCGCGCTCACCGCCTCGAGTCCGTGTCATGCCCGCGCGGCTCTGACTGTGCTCGCGTCTTCTGCCCGATGTCGCACACGGGCATGGGCACGGGCATGGGCACGGGCACGACCGTCTGCGAGCCCATCGTCACGCCCTTTGCCGCGCCTGCGAAGCGACCAGCCGAGCCCACAGTGCCCGGGCCGCACGCAGAGCCGCCCCCGCGCCGTCTCAAGACCGTCGCGCCCAACAAGCCCGTCCAGCTCCCCGCCAGCTCCTCTTCCTCCGCCGCACCCACGCTCAGAATCAATGCCGCGCAGTCCCTCGTGCCCCTCCCGGTCCGCCAGGTCCGTCATCGCTCCCCATCGTCACCCTTTGCTCACCCGTCCCACTGACAGGCGATGCTCAAGTCTCTCTACGACCACTTCCGTGTCCTCTACGAGAACATCCTCCCCTCGAACCCCACCCTCCCCTCCGAGCATGCCCTCCGCCAGGAACATGAGGTATACAGCAGGTCCACAAAGCTCACTTATCGCAACGTGCGATCTCCCCTCCCTCTCCCTCTCTCCCCCCTCATCCCCCCCCCCCCCCCTTTTTAGGCCGTCATAAACTCGATCGCCTCTCTAAAGAGACGTCCCGTGCCCACGTCATCCTCCCATCCTTCCGTTGGCACCGACGACGACATCGCCGCTCGTGCAGAGGCGCGCAGCAAACTCGACGCACTCCCTCTCACTCGTCCTCTCCTCGCCCACCTTCTCATGTCCACCGACACCATGCAGCAGTGGGGTTATGTCACACACATCCCCGACCTCCCCGGCGGCTCACAACCACACGCACTCGGTCAGTCCGCGAAATGTGAGCGCTGTGCCCAGCAATACTTGGTCACCTCCACCCCTGCCCACAACGAGTGCACCTATCACTGGGGAAGACCATTCAGCAGAACCATCAATGGTGCGTCCAACCCATCTCGTCCTATCCTTCGTGCCCGACCCTGTCCACAAGGCGAAAAACTCCGCGTGTACTCGTGCTGCTCAAAATCGACCTCCGAAGACGGCTGTTCAACAGGTCCTCACGTCTTTTATGAATCCGACCCAACCGACCTTCACCTCCGTCACCCTTTCTCGCTCACACGCCCCCCCACTTCCCCCGACGTCGACACAGCCCTCGATGTCGTCGCTCTAGATTGCGAAATGATCTACACAACCGGTGGCATGCGTGTCGCCCGTGTCTCGGTCGTCGATGGCACTGGTGCCGAGATTTTCGACCAACTCGTCCGCATGGATGATGGCGTCCATGTCATGTCAGTCTCCTCCTCTCCAGCCTCTCCATCCTCACCTCATTTCCTTTAGAGACTATAACACTCGGTTTTCGGGAATCACGAAAGAAATTCACGAAAGCGCGTCCTTGACGCTTTCTCTCATACGACTATCCCTCGACTCCTTTATCAATTCAGATACCATCATCATCGGCCATGCTTTGGAGAATGATCTCAAGACCTTGCGCATCGTACACCACCACTGTGTCGATACCGTCATCCTTTTTCCTCATCGCGCCGGTCCACCTTATAGGCGTTCTCTCAGGGACCTGTCCGTGCCCTCTCCCTGTCCCACCTCTACCATTCACTCACCGTCCTCATTAGTGCAAAAGAACACATTGGAATATCAATCCAAACCGGAGATGGTTCAACTGGCCATTCCTCCCTAGAAGACTCCATCGCAACTCTCGACCTTGTACGATGGCACATTCTAAACAAACCAAAAACCAAGACTACAGCGCCAGATCCATAGCCTCTCGAGCATACCGTACACTACTCCTTGTCCTCGTCCTGATCAACGAGCCCCTTGCTTTCTATCAGCCGTTTGTACCTGCCCTGTGCAGTGCATCACCTATGACGACCGTCGTGTTTCAACGCATCAGTGGTCCTTGATAAACCATGTTCATACGGTACCAAAAATGGAAAAGAAAGAGCATCTAACCGCTGCGCGCTGCCAAGCGTCCCATAATGTCATCCCCACCCTCTTGTTCCTCTACGCTGTCCGATTGTGTGACCTACAGCAATGCGTGAACGAGGGAAACCGTTGATCAGTGATATGATCGAACCACGCGTAGAACGGATTTCTTCGACGACTCTTGCATCTCCCCAGCTATAATAAGCTCGTCTAGGATCTGCAGAACTTGTAAACCTACCGCCGCGATATGCACATCACAGCACCTACCGCATATGCCTTTTGGAAGTTGAATATACTGCAAGAAAACCGTCACGAGACTCTCACTCCCCGCGCTCATACCAACTTACAGGTCCAGCTCGCACACCTGTAGGCCAGTCAGGCAATCGAACGTGTACAACCGATGGAGGAGAACGACCAACGTTTCCAAAGTATCTGTCCAAGACCTCCACGTACCGGTGGATGATCTCTAGCGTTATGAGCTCGTTGTCTGCCGAGCTAATCCCGCAGACGAAGAACAACGAGGCGTATCTCCGGTAAACGACCTTGGTGTCTGCAAGACGTCTACGGAGGAGCAAGGCGAGCAGACCTGGTAGCACCCACCCTTGTACTCTAAAAAGTTACACATCCGCGTCCGTCGCGCCAAGACGAGCTGCGTAACGTCCTTCACGATCTTCGCCTTGACCTTCGGCCCCATGGTTGTAAACCATTTCGCAAGGCGTACTTTGCCTGGTGATGGGTTCTAACGTGAGACGATTTTCAACGAAACGTTGGACGAGCCTTGTCGCGACACGAGCAAGATGTAGTTGATCATAATCAAGCGTTACTAGCTAGTGGCTATGCCGGTGCGTACGCCGAGCTCGGCTGACAAGTGTACTACTAACGTCTACTACGAACGGGCATACAGTACGGCGACATGCATCAACATTTTTGTGTCGATTGACAAGACGTGTCCACTACAGAGATCCCGGTCAGCGCAGCGTCTTACTGGGTACAGAAGGTGGTATCAGATTAGATCAAGAAATATTCATTGGGCACCACTTGCTCGCCAGGGCGATGCGGTGGGTGCCCTCGGACCACGTTTTGTCGTCATAAATCGCCCGAACAGATTAAACACTTACCGAAGAGAATCTACTTTTTGCGCTGCCGGCTGACCACAGGCGATGAAACAGGTGACGGTGACGGAGAAGCGGGGGTATCCAAGGCCGCCAGTCTCTTCTTCCTTCTCAACTCCCAATAATCGATCATCCATGTCTGCACCAGCCCAAACGTAGCCGACGTCATCCAGTACAGGACCACGCTCTGTATAGTGAATGAGCAAAACGGACAGTACAGAGTCAGGAATCGTACCCCAGGAACCATCGTCGCAATGAGTATTCGCCCGATAGATACCAAACGGAGAACAGACTTGATGATTTTCTGTGGTTCGATCACCGTTTCGCCTCTGGCTACCTTGTCCTCCTTCCACTTCTGCACTCTAAGTTCACGTTCACGCTGCTGGTCTGCCATGAACCACCTGGAACTCTCTACGTTTGCCAACGTAATAAATCCGAGTGCGATCGGTAACGTTGCAGTTGGGTCAGGATGTACGAGCGTTGAGAGCGTCAGGAAGGATTCAGAGTCGAACGGTGTGGGATGCTGCGACGCATGCGCAAGCACGACAGAGCACCCGACAAACACAGGCAACTGAGTGAGGGGTGGTATGGCCATCGTTGTCATAGGATGGCAGCGATGTTCTGAAAACAGTTCTTTCCGGCGGGCTTCCATCTGGCGAAACGAGTTCAGTTTGCGTCTGCGACACGGTGCGATAGAACCGTACAGTCTGTTTCATTCTAGTGCGGTGGAGCGTTTGCAGTTCCTCCTTCGTGCCTCGCACGTTCTCCTTCTGCATTTCCTCGACTACCCGCTTTGCAATCGCAGGTCCCTCTGATTGCAGACGAGGTAAGACCTGTTCTTCTGCCCGCCACTGTCTTTGCTTCGCCTACGCGACATGAACGGACGAGCATCATGAATGAGCATCACTCACCCATACTGAAAACGGCGCGGTAAATGCGAGTCGAGTGAGCAACGTGCAAAGGATGATTGTTGTGGAATATGGCGGCCATGATGGAGGAAATGGGAGGGCAGTTGCAAGGTCGAGGAATCCGTCTTTGAACACGTCTAAGCTGACAAAGGCCCTCCGGAATTGAGGTCGTTGGTAGTGTGCTCCACGCAGCGGACGAGCAGCCGCTAACATTAGCTTAATTCCGGTGGAGGTAGTTGCTTAAATTGGCTAGACATATTTATGTACAGTTACTATTACTTCACTCTTCTGCGTCCATCTCAATCACACCTTCTTCGGAGCTAGTCTCCGCTGGACAGTATGTCGAAAACGCAAACGACTTTGCAAGAAAACTCCCCGGGTTGAGCACATGACAACCAGAATACGTTAGCTTATATTTTTCGTATTTGTCGGCGAGGATGACCTTGTAAACCAATGCCATTCAACCACGAGTCGTCTGAACCAAAATACAACAGCTTACCGCCGTCGGCAATGGATACAGCCGTAATGCATGATCATAATCACACAAAGTCGGTTGTATTTGGGTAGTGAGCGGCGTCAGATGACTTTGATCCAGAATTGTCTGCACGAGCTGCCAAACGTCCACTCAGTACAAAAACATGGAAAACCCAGTAACCTAGCATACATATCTTCTCAGATCTTCTCCGTTGACATTGGGTTTGACTTCCACTGTATTTCGCAGCATTCTTGCCATGGTATCTTCACGAAAAACCACAATCTCTTGCGCAAAAAATTTCAAACGACAGGGATTACTCCCAAAGTGCGCTTTCGGGACCTTGGCCCTGATTTGAGACGTGAAGGATGAGAGTATCGGCTTCCTTGGTAAGGTCACATTGCTTGTCAGGTCAAGCGGCCCAGGGACAAATACAAAATGAGTTGTACGAGTGATCTGAGGGTACGAGGCAATGAGTTGTCCGAGGGAATCAAAGTTTTCTGTGCGCCGATCGTCAGCCCTTGGTACGCTTCAAGTAAAATAAATTCAACCTTGATAACGTTGAATATCCTGCCCACTCCCCTGAATGATTGATCGACTAGTGAAGTTTCCGCACATCACAATTATTTTGGGTATAAAACTGTTCTCAATGCAATTGTCGAACATCTTTTGAAGCCCAACGAAGGTTTTGGGGTTGTCCAGCCAGACATCCGACAAGAAAAAGAAGTAGACGTCCGAAAGCTCTTCCCGAACACGACGATCATAATTTGTCTAGATAAAAGTCAGCCATCATTCACAGTGATGAATTGCAATTTACATCTTCCAGTAGAGTAGTCGAACCCTTTCCGAGAAAGTCGATGTGGCCATAAATCGAGCTACAACGGAGTGAGTGCCCCTCCCAGGTCCTACCGAAGAACACCTCACCGGGCCGTCTCGCGGTCTTCGCAAGGTGGTTGACCCATGGCAATCACTTCCAAGGTGCCATCTTCCGTATACTCGCCTTCTACAAGTGCAATGCAACCTTCGGTATACAGCCCCTCACCGGGGTCGTCCTTTGTAAATGTAAACCCCTCAGGCTACGGCACAATATTGGCATTCCTACCAGCTTGGATACGTCCAGCACAACGTTTCCATCCGTGTCTTCAAGACATAACTTTCCCTCCATGTTGTGCGTGAGCATGCCAAGGAGCAGGAACCGCTCTCCAGCTCTTCCAAGGAGCTGTTTTGTTGATTTCAACTGTCTCAAGGTTCATGGGAATAGATCTCGCCTGATAGTGTTGCCTTGATCATACCGTCACAAGATGTTCTCGATCACGAGAGGGTATGGTGGAGGGTGAAAAATGTTCGTTACGCAGTATGGTCTGCTTGACAATTTGCAACCTGTTGCGCACAGAAGTGATGCGTGATTCTGCTGTGCCAGACATTGTCGGTGACGCAGAGAATCTTCGAACTTTTGATAACAAATAAAGAGCACGCGAAAAGGCATACCTTTCGAAAGTCCCCCTTTCGTGCGACCAGTTCCAAGCTGGCATTTCAAAAGCATCGATCACATGTAAATGGCTATCAGGGTCAAGCAGCTCGGTTTCGGTGTGGTCACTGGAGCCCTGGTCTTGAAGTGTTTCGTATACTCTCTGGAGAATGAATAGAGATACTTTCATGGTGGCGTCTATGTACAAGAAAATCAAGGACACAGCTAGCATGAAAACTAGGTACCTCACCATCCTGTTTATTATATTCTCTAGCAATCGTCTCAACAGAGAACTCGACTTCTTCATCCGCGATGTCGTGACGATCGAGGATTTCCTCCAAGAACTGTAAAGCTTCGGGTCCGAGTGAATGGCTGTACTTGCGAAAGACCTGGAAAAACTAAATAAATCGCCTGGGACCGTGAAAGGTGGATTCAACCTTGATTATGATTCGCTGGCGCGGGTCGGCCATGCTGGTAACTTACCCAGCCCAAGGTCGAGAAATATAAACCAATCGAGCAACTTGGCGCCAAATTAGGCCAAGTCTCCATCACTGGTGTCGCGACTGCCGACACGCAACGTTCGAACATGCTCTCAACTCTGGACCTCGATATAAGACCAGGATCAGGCATTGGCATGTTTGAATTAGGTCCGTGATCGTTTTCTGACCAGTCGGCGGTTCCACCTCATCATCGTATACCCCTAGGTTCATCTCTCTGGTCCGTCATCTCCGCCCTGCGCACGCTCCAGCATCTGTTCCCTCAAGTGGAGGTTAAATTCGATCCGGAGAATGCATCCACGACGCCGGTGATACTCCATTTACGCCCGTACTTTGACCTGCTCTTCTCCGCTTACCACCAGCGACTGCACACGATTTGTCTCAGAAAGCTGAGGGACTCCCATCCCCCGATCGCGTTGAGATACAAAGATTCCGTGATCTGTTCCAGCGGAGAACCACTGGTCAAGGTTCAGATAAGCCGGACATTTGGTCCAACCTATCCAGGAGACGAGCTGAGGTACCCGGGTGTCTGGTTCAGTTTTGACGATGATACGATGAGCGATGGCGTCAAAGGCAGCTCGCCGCATGCAACCGTAGACAATAGGTCGAAGGAAGTTAGGCGCATTATTGTCACGCAGAAGGGCGCGCAGGATGGGGAACGTGATCCTCTTGAAGAAACTGCTCTTTGTCCGGTTATGTATGGGGATATTTCGCGAGCTATTGTCAAGGTAGTGTGACACACGTCTTCACGTTCAAGTCCTTTCTATGTTTTCTTTACAGATTAATAATGGCGTTATCCTTCACTTCTATGGCCCTTCTGGTCCCTCTACCTTGTTCTTTCAAGTCCGTTTGGGTGAAACAACTGCACAAGATCTCAACATCGATCTGGGAACACCATCCAGAATATTCTATAAAGATGACGAGCGAATGGCCATTCATTCGCCCAGCCGACAGCTAGAAGACGAGACGCTAAACACGGATTGTAAGTCATGCGTTTTCGAAGTACGGTCTCTTGTAATAGTCATCAGACTTTTATAACTATTTCAATCATGGTATCGACTTCCTGATTTCCGGTCAAACGCACCTAGTACGGAAGATCATACTACACTCCAACGTGGTAAGGAGCGTTCCCTGATGGCTGTTTTGTTCAAGTTAAATGTGTTGTTCTTAGCCTGGTTCCCCGTTATTCCAACAATATACACGCTGTCCATGGGAGCTAGAGGGAAAACCGGAGGATGATGAAGATGGTAAGTTTGATACTACGCTTGATCCAACTTGACTCAAATCGGCCAGACTCACCTCCAAGGATGCGCTTTACAGATAAAGTAAGGGATCCTGGTTTTGTTGATCTTCGAGTTCTCAGGGTATCTTAGTTTGAAGCGATTAGTCACTTTCTTAGCCCGAGGGACCCTCCGCCATCAATGGTGCACGATCGCACAGAGTACGAGGATAACATTACGCTGCCGAGCGCAACCTCGCGTAAGAATGTCGATTGTCATCGTCTGCTTGCTTATACATCCTCGCAGGGCTTTATGGTTATGATGGGGTGATATTAGAGGTGAACGAGGCGTCCCAGGTTGTGGCCGTCATGTTGTTTTGATAACCATCGTTTATGTATATAACATCTTGTAACCTATGGAGTTTCTCAGTTGGAAAAAATGTCAGGCCATATCTCTCTTAGCTCTTCTAGATCACTGATCACTGCAATGCCTTCCATATCTGCAGCCGACTCGCCATCGAGCCCCAATGTCTTTTTCTGCCCGCCTTCCACAACGTCTAATCCCGCCTCGTGAAAGTGCGCGCATCGGCCCCAGCCTAGATGTTTAGCGGCAAGCACATTCGTTTTACTATCGTCTATAAATAAGCATTTTGAGGGATCGGAGATGTGAGCAATCTTCATTGCCTATGTAACGTAGGTCACTTGAGGTGAAATGCAAGCTTGGAATGAATCCTCACGTTCTGAAAGAACTCTGGCTCTGGCTTGCAAGTAAAGTTTGGTCGCTCGTAGTCACAAAAGACAAGTCCCTCTATTTGATCGCGTACACCTAGGATTTCGAGTACGCGGTTGGCATGCTGGTGTAGTTGTCAGTGCAAAGGCCAACCCTCTGTCTGCAGGACCTACGTTCTTGTATGCATTGGTCAGAGCCCAAACACGAACCTTTGTTCTGTCCAAGTCATGAAACAGTTTCCTCAACTTGGGGTCTGGCGAGATATAGTCTTCTAGAGGGAGATCGCCATCACACTTTCGATCGAATTCAAGAGGATCTACGTGGCGGGGAGTCTGTCATTTCAGATCGAGTGCTACAACGAGTGGGATTACTTATGTTGTGGTGCCGGGTGAGACCACGCAAGGCAAGCCCATACTGCTTGTAGTACGCCTGATGCAGTTTCGATGCTTCATCCTCATCGAGGCCGAGAGAAACAAAGTATGCTCCAAGAAGACCTTCAAGAGCAAGTATCATCCATTATGAGCGAGCATACCATGAATTCGTTTGCCCATCGCATGGGATATCTTGGTACTTGCAGAGTAGAGAGTGTTGTCGATATCAAACCAGATGATATTGCGGGCATCTTGCAGGGATATTTGCCAGTGAGAGGAGGAAACAAAGGTAATACTGATCATTTCACACCTTCCAAAGTTCCGTTGGTAGACATTTAACTGGGTATCGTGGAGGTCGGTGGTATCTTGAGCTTGAAGAGTGTGATAAATCGAGAATGTAGTTCACACGGATCAAACTCCGACACATCATCATAGCCGCATACCCTCACCGTGGAGAACGAAACGACCTCGTCACCAAAATCCTCAAGACTAACGACTCGTAAGTGCGATTTCGTTCATGCCAGGACATCCAACAACATACATGCTCCTGCACCACCACCGATCCGTTGCATGGCCGACTTTCGTTGGATGTCTTGTTGGCACTTTGGATGTAGGCGACCCTTGCTCACATCCGTGTCTTAGATGGCCCGCAGCAAACAAGTCGTACCCGGAATTCCCGCCCGATGGCCCCAGGCCGTTTCCCGCCGTAGTTTGAAGGGTCTCAAAAAAGTCGAATCAGACGGCTCTGCAACCAAAGAGGTGCAAGTTGGCGGCGAGAAGAACGGTGGCACCCGTCTCGTGCCCATGTCAAAGGCACCCCGCTACTACCCCGCAGACGACGTCCGTCAACCAAAGAAAAGCCGCAAATCGCCCAAACCCACTAAGCTTCGCTCATCTATCGTTCCAGGGTCGGTGCTCATCTTGCTCGCTGGCCGTTTCAGGGGGAAGAGAGTAGTGTTCTTGAAGCAGTTAGAGAGCGGGTTGCTTTTGGTTACGGGTCCCTACAAGATCAACGGCGTGCCGCTACGGCGAGTAAACCAAGCCTACGTCATTGCTACATCGACCAAGGTCGACCTGGAAGGCTTTGAGGTAGGCGTCTTGGGAAATGAACATGATGGCAATCTGACCGTTGTGGCAGGTGGACGCCAAGATCAACGACGCATATTTCGCCAAGAGCGTCGTGAAGGGTGCATCCTCTACAGAGGCCGAGTTCTTTGAGGACGGCAAGCCGAAGCTAAAAGAACCATTCCCGGAGGCCAAGTCAGCTGACCAGAAGGAGGTGGACAAGGTGGTTATTGGGGCTGTCCAGAAACAGACAAACCTTGCCAAGTACCTGAAGGCGACGTTTGGTCTTACGAAGGGACAGTACCCTCATCAGATGGTGTTTTGAAGGGGATCGGACGTGCTATGCTATGTGCTAGGTGTACTGAAAACTTATATGAATCGCATGCACTGTTTGACTTTGAATCACGTGGCGACTTGCACCTTGAAACCATACGCACACTTGTCTCCATTCTCCCCCCCACACCGATGCCATCCAACTCGGCGCGGTTGCTCCTTTTTCTTGTCCCCCTCCTCCTCTTCAGATGGCCCTCCTCCTCCTTCTCATGGCTCTTGCTTGCATCCTCCCCCATTGCCCTCCTTTTTCTCGCATACTTTGTTCGCATTTACCTCGCGCCATACGTCCTCATGCGTTGCTCCAGTCATATCCGCGTTCGCAGCGTCAGTTTGCGCTCCATTCGCGGTCTATACTTTCGCCAAGGCAACCGCACCTGGAAAATTGATCGTTTTGTCTATTCCTACCGCTCCTCCACCAACGATGGTCCAAGGAGACTCGCGTTCAGGATCGAAGGCTTCAATTTAGAGATCGAACCTCCCCCTGCGCCTTGTCCTCCCCCGCCGCGCCCATCTCATAGACGCGGTCTCACTCTCGCAGACCTTTCTCCCTCTCCTCTCGCCCTCTACCTTTGGTCCGTAATATCACGTTTGTACATTGCTTTGGATCCAGCAGTTCGGCCCATCCTCCGCTTCCTCGTAACTGCTGTGCTACAACAAGTCATTCGTTTCATCCCGAGGCTTATGGAAACGGTTCAGGTGGATATTGACAAGGCCATGATCTCTTACATTGGCACCCCTAAATTCCAGCTCATTGTGCAGAACGTGACCTTCAAGGGTCATGTCGCATTCGCTCAGAGTCCTCAGTCTCACCCTGTTGGAGAATATGCACCTTCACGTAACCCAACATTGAATGCGCGCGCCCTTGCGATGGGTGCTTGGAAATCACCTCTTTCCAGTGGATTCCACCGTACTTGGACCCGCACCTGGAACGATACGTTGGGGCGAATGACTGGTTCCATATCGTATGATCTCGTAATTCATGAAGTCCACGGTTTTATCCCGTCCGATGGTTTGATGCAAACGGGTACGCCATATGACCCGTCTGTCCAGGCGATACTAACTTGAAATCCAAGGCATATCTGAAAGTGGGACAATCTTGCGCTCACCCGAGTCGCTTGTTATTAATGGTTCCGCCCGCTTTCGTCCAAGAGACGGTACCATCGAGCCATGTAGCATCCACAACCAAGTCAAGATTGGAGCCGTTCAGGTGGATGCTGACAATCTCCGCCGCTGGTTGTCCAATTTCAAGCTCGCCGCAGTCAACGTCCCCACTCCGCCTCCCAGCTCTTTCAGTGCTACTTCTCCATGGTTGAAGAGTCCTTTTAGTGCCGTGAGTCACTCTCTTTTTGTGGGTATCGTTGATGATGTGCTAACAATGTCAAGTCTTCCATTGCCTCGGATTTTCGGTTTCAAGTTATTCCAAAGCGGAGGAAGCAACATATTAAGGTGCGTACCGTACTATTCTTCCCAGCGCATCTTCCCAGCGCATGTGCTCAATATTTGATCTCCAAGCCACTTGAACTCGTAGCGACCTTCCGTCTTGAACTGGGTTCTGTGACAATATCCCAAAAAATTGGCCGCCAGGGGTTCAACGTGATCTTCACCGGAGCAGCTTGCTCTTGCGAACCCAGTAACGCAACGATCAATCCCGTTCATCGCGCTTGGTTAGGGAGGGACTCGTCAACTGTATCGCGAGCATTCTTGTTTCGCTTCAAACTCCAAGGCGTTTCCTCGCAGAGATCAACAGGGATGGCGCAATCCAACAGTCCTCCTGTTCTATCTGTTGGTTCTACTTCGATTGATGTCACGCTGTCGGACTGGCCGTCGATACTGACTGTCGATCATTCTCCTTGTTACGATGCGAATCTACCGTCTGTGTTTCTTGAAGCCCAAATTTCCTCCTTGTCATTCGCAGACAGGTACGACCTGCTGTTCGACCTGGTTGCGGAGGCCACCTCTCTCGAGAACATGCCGCTTGCAGAGTCAAAGCCGTTCTTACCGACTATCATATCCCCAGTTCCCCGGATTGCAGTGAACACGAGGATAGGTCGCGTTTCTGTCTGTGTTACGTGCACCGACGTCCCCGGAGTCGAGAAAGCGTTTTCGGTAGAGCTGGAAACCCAAGGGATGGTGCTTACTTCCTCCTCCAATTTCCGTACAGGAGCGACTTTGTCTCAGCATCTTCCACCTGACGGGGACCTCCCCTTCTGCATGTCATGTCCCTTCAACTTCTTCTTGCACCCAGTTTTCTTGCGGCTACGATCCCATTCCCCGGGCATTTCCACCCGCCGTTT
Organism: Boletales sp. KT-2023b; assembly: GCA_038089675.1. NCBI lineage: Eukaryota > Fungi > Basidiomycota > Agaricomycetes > Boletales > Boletales sp. KT-2023b. Next base: position 222,850 of record JBBPLE010000003.1, read on the forward strand.
GTCTAGGTGGGGTACAGAATGCACGAGCAATGAAACTCTATTCTCCATGGAAGCTATGGAAGCCCATGGAACGTTGACGGGACTTGGGGAAGCAAATGACGATGATCAGTTTGTGTGTGCCACCTTGAACACCCACACTATTTTCATTGATCTCCACTGTTACATGGAGGCTGGCATGGTGGAATTGTGGCACCCTGAAAAACTTAGGGTTCTGAGTGTGCTGCTGTCGCTGCTTTCTGCCCGCTTTCTCTCATCACAGGCAAAAACTTCTCACCCACCACCAACTTCACCACTGGGCTGTGCACTATCATTATCCGTCGCGCGATTCGTGTTGTTTGTGACGGGTTGTGACGTCAATCCCAATGCAGAAAAGGATATTACCCGCGGGATCGCGTTCAGCACGGGACTCTCATTGCGTTACTGTTCTGTAAACGCGGAACAAAGACATGCGCTCGCACTTCCTCAACCGTACTCCCAGAACAGAGCTAAATTGGCCCTGCCCGTCGACAGAATTTGTGACGCCGCCTTCCTGGATAGGGTTTCCGTAATGCCGAAGACAAGTGTAATTGTCGGAAAACTCATACTCTGGAACACGACCATACGCGCTGCAGCTGCGGACGAATTCTCGATGGATGATCCACGCACTATAGAGAGAGATAGTCCTCTACTGGATACTAAACAAATCTTCTTAACCAAAGGTGTCAATGTAGATGTCAAATTCTCTCCTAGAGCCCCCATGGATTCGACAGGAGCCTCACTCGATGTGACATTTACCGTGGACGACTTGCTGGGACGCTTCGATCTTGGCCTAATGTACTCCGGCCTCCTGGCATTGCGGACGATTCAGACTCTCCAGAGATGTGCGGTTCCGCTGAGTGTTCCTGAATCACCTCCGCGTTCCGCTGCGTCCACTGCACTAAACGTTCACGGTACATTTAAGGCCATTCGATTGCGTTCACAGTTTATGGACGAGACCATGGTCGCACGGGTCAACTATCTCACTGTGATATTCACCCCTCATGACGCTCGCTGCTCGCTTAATTCGCTGCTTGTATGGGTCCCAGTGCAACGAAAGTCAGCCATCGAAGCACCAGGATCGGGAGGCTCTTGGGAGGAGCTTGGCCGTTTACACAGATGCACTTTGTCGCTTGCTCCCTGTTTGAAGGGTCCAATTCTGGTTGACAGCGATAGTTTACGGGTCTGCATCCCTTCTGGTTATGTTTTCGCTGAGCTTCAGCTTGCTACCGTGATCACCATCAAGGCGATTAAACATTTACTCCACATGGTCCAAAACGGTCAATTCTTGCCCATCCCTACCCCGGAAGCCGAACCCGCGAAGCTTGTACCGGATCTTACCTTCACTTGCCGCATGCTTTGCCTGGAGGCTGCAGATGACCCCTTTGAGAGTCGGTTGGGATTTAATTTTAGGGTCGGCCTTACTGCAGCAAGAGCTAGGTTGCACCGCGAAGAAGCTTTCGACGCCAAGGCGATGGCGGTCACATCGGAGGACTCAACCTCTACGGATGCCTCGGTCCTGAAGACGGACTACCAATTTGGCAGGGAGCATTCCGTCTCCATCCTAGATGCACGTCAACGTTTGAATTTTGCACACAGTCTAGATTGGATGACCAGGCTCCGTCAGCACGCCCTGGAGCGTGTGGCTCAAGAAGAGCTAGTCCATCGTGAACTTCATGGTGCAGTACCACTTAAACGTCCCACGAAAGCCCCAGATCTCGTCAATCCTGCAAAAGCCTCGCGTATGCCTCCACTACTCCGTATTATCCTATCAGGTTTCCATTTACGTCTTCAACCACCCACCTTTCCTTCTGGACAATTGACCTCCTTCCTCCATGAACAAGGGAGCGGACTCCCCTTTGAAACATGTTACAATTTATTGATTCCCATGCACATCAACATCACCCTTACATCCATCCAGGTGTCACTTCGCGACTATCCCTTACCGTTGCTATATATTCCTTCCAGAGCTGGCGATTGCGTATCCCCATCGGTTGTTTTTGATTCGAATTTTGTCATTGCGGAGGAAATGGGTCCTCCTGAGTCGGTTCACTGGATCCCCTGCGTCGTGAATACTCTCGAAGATGGCATCGCGCACAATCACACTTTCGTACTTCGCGTCCCAAAGACGCTTATGCCAGTGAAAACATACGCACGCCCGCTTGTTTCAGTCCTAACGGATCGAACAACCGCTTTCGCTTGGGGTGTGAGCTATAGTCCAGCGATCCAAGATGTCATTAGGGTTCTAGATAGTTTGACGCCTGAGAGTCTGGATCCATCCCCACACATTGGGTTTTGGGACAAGGTACGAACATTCCTGCTCGGGGGATGATTTGACTTACAGTTTCTCAGCTTAGGTTGATTTTCCACTGGACAATCGAAATTTCGTTTAAAGAAGCAGTCCGCTTGTATATCAAAGGTAGGAACAACCAGGAAGCATACTCGCAAGGGCTGACATCGTGTCAGGTAGTCGCGATCCTTATGTCTTGGACAATGATGGAGCCGGCTTTGCTCTTTGTTGGCAAGGCGAGCCACAGATCAATATTGGCTCTCGAAACAAGGATCGAGAACTTGTGCAGGTTACCAGCGATTCCATGGCCATATTGATACCGAAGTGAGTCAATATTATCACATTCCTGATACGAGCTATATTTCGATTAGATTCGAATCTGCAACTGGCTCTGCGGACATCCACGCACAGGGGAATATGGCTGCAAGAAACGATTGTGTTAAGCTTTGCGCTAACCTATGCTCCGGTGTTCGCTTTGGCGTGGGGGCCATGTTCGAATGGACATGCAGTCGGCTAGAATGTAACAAGTGCACGGGTTCTCCTTTTGATCGTGATTGTCGATTTTTTGGTTTTCGTCCGCATTACACTGTACAATTGGTGAAAACAGATCCTTCAGTGCCTCAGGTGAGTTCTTTCACGCTGCTCATATATTAGTCTCAAGCGACCGCAGGTTGATCACGATTCTTACCATGGTTTCCGGTCAAACTTCGTTCACCTTTCTATTTCAATCACTTCGGCCCTGCGACAAGGATCCACCCACACGGATCCTCAACCCAGTAGTTTTCATCTTACTCCGAAGGCGTTCGCCAGCTTCTGGTCGTGGTGGGGACTATTCGATAACGGGTTATCGTTACCCGTTAGACACGGTTCCTTTTACCCTAGGAGGACCTTGTCGCCAAAGCTTGCACGCCATCTGGCAACACTCAAATATCGAATCTCGGTGCCAGAGCTGTTCATAACGCACGCGTACATCGATAACAACAGAGAGTCATGGGAAGATGGGACCACAGCAATTGTCGGCCTGAAAGCAAAGGTCAGCCATTTTCAAGCCGATATGCATCAAAGGGAACAGGAAACCATAGCACCGGGCAAAGTCCCGGACAGTATTCAAGTCGTGCGACATAAACCATTCTATGCTGCTGAGGTGGTTCTCAAGAATGTGGACCTCCGTGCTCTGTTGGCCGTTTTCCCGGAGCCCTTGAAAAAATCGGTTCCTTTATCTGCGAACCCTCACAATAACAATAACAAGAACCCACCTTCCTCACATTCTGATATTCCTCCGTCATGGCTGAATAGTGATGACTTCATTGAAACTGACTGGTCACCTATGCATGATCTTCCCGAAATCCAACTGTTCTCCGTTCTTTCCTGCCCCAAGGTGACATATCTCAAGAAGAACTCACATGTCACCGAAATTCACGTGGAGAACAGTAAGTTTGGTGATGAAGATACTCATACATGTTTGCTTGGAAGTGAACCCTGTAAGTATTCCGCGTCCCATTCAACACCAACAAAACTTTGATCTCGCTTTACTTCAGCTGTCCCGCGAGTAGAGATCTCCCTCGCGGAACAGCGGATCTTAACATTGCAACATATGGCTGAAGAGGAAACGAAGTCGATTCAAACTATCCAGGTACGTTAGAGCAGGAAAGGGGAACGAACGCTACTGAAAATCATGTTTTAGAGGCAGTACCCCTTGAATAAAATGGTTAACCTTCTCAAAGACTACATCAACCATCTGACAGAAGTTGACCAATGTCCAGATGGTTCACGGAAAAGTAACGTCGAGAGCTATTATATACCAGCCGAAATGGTATCCGCAAATGAGTGGGCCGACTTTGAGAATGTCTATCAAGTTCATTCTCCAAGCCTTTTTATGTGCAATGCCGTTCGCGACGTAAGTCTTGTCCTCCCGGTTCGTCGGAAGCACAAAACCCCATCGTCTCAATAGGTTTTGATGCGATATTACAACTGCTCTAAAGCCCGGCGCGGGTATGAATACCATTTGGCGACTCGGTAAGTGATTGCACTTTATATCTTCTCTGTACTGACTACCACTTACAGTGCTGTCAAATTTATCCGAGATCAGGCTGAAGCCTTGGTTCCTCAGATGGTTAGTCATAGTACTGAGAAATCTAAGGCAGCTACCAGTGCTGCGCAAGCGGCCACCTCCGCTCTGCGTAGAATGCTGGCCGGAGGACGAGGTAGCACGTCTCTGGACATTCAAACAAACGTTGTCTCTGACCCAGCCGACGTCAAGCCTTTAGAGGGGTGGGAAGAAGGAGTCGTTCTTCGGCAAAGGCACTTTTGTCTCCTGTTAAAGCCTCAAATTATATTGCAGAGCACTGATCCCTCTCCCAACATCGAGGCAGAATCAGTCGTAATCCTTGCCGCAGTTCAGGCAAAATGGCAGGTGTTCAAAATAATGGATGCATCCAATTTGGAAGATCCTATCAATGGCCCTATTATGCACAGGTACAACATTTTGTTTGAATCAGGATAGCCCAATTCTGAATCTGCAAAAGGAACTACATGTCATTAGATGGTCTTCAAACCTTCTGTCCGACTGACTCCCCTTCATACGACAGTGGATCAGTTCCTTTGGAAGTATTGCTTGACTATCGCTGCGAGAGCGATTGCTTCGACCGCATTGTTCCCCAGACGAATGCAAACTGCCGGTACGATCGGTTTAACCGACTCAGACTTCGTAACAATATCGCTTCCGCTTGTTCGAAGTCGGAGAACGCACACAGAGGGAGGCAGGCACATCTGGAAGATGACACTGTTGAGTATTTACCGTGGTTATAGTATACATTTCTGACCCATTGGAATCCAGGACTTGGTGCAAGTGCATGTTCCCCGCTTTACGGTATCAGCAAACGATCGCCACTTCCAGGCTATTTCCAACATTATCACACATCTGGTTCTGTTTTCGGATGTCGCACACAAGGCGCACTTGGAAAGGCTTGAAACACTGCTTTTTGCATATGATTTCACGGATTTACGTTCTGCTGCCGGCGTTGTCTCTGATCTTCAGAGTCGCCTCAGGAGCGTGCTCGAAGTGCATGACGATGTCAGTCGCCAAATGCGGGGTAACCGCCCTCAGGCACAGTTGCAGATCCTCAAGTTGAAAGCACACATCTTCTTGTTAGTGGAAGAGCTTAACCTGATTTTCGAGGCAATCCGATTGGCCCAGAGCAGGACAGATGGTCGCTCAGATCATAAATCCGCCCTTCTTCTGCAGGCTTCTTCATCTGAAATTTCCTGGAGGATGCTCGACGACAATCGAGATCTGCTCGCGAAACTTGCTGTGCGAAGTATCGACTTTTCATGGTTGAGCAAACAAGATGGTTCGACGGTCAACCATTTGACGGTTGGTGACCTTCAAGCCTTTGATGGATCCCCAAATGCAATTTGGACAGAAATTGTCTCAAAATACGAGGAACCTTCTAATCACCCGCTCTACAAGGTATTTCTCCCCTTGGAGTATTTCGAATGGCCTTAACCACATGACTAGAGAGATCTTTTTCTCGACGCCGATTGGTTGGTGCTTGCGCCAGTCGGCGGGATCACAATTTACGAGAAGTTCCAACTCGACTTTCATCCCATACGTTTGCAACTCGATGCTCGCCTTGGCCAGCATATTATGGAATATATCTGGCCCGCGCGGCGAGGCAGAAATCAGCCAGACGCACGACACACGAACCGTGATACACTTGAATCGCGTCTACCGCTGGAACAACCACCTCCCAGATCCTCTCTGGAATCAGGCCTATTGTTACAAAAGCCACGCGGATCATTGGACTCGAACAGGCTTGCGCCTAACTTGAGAAAAATGGGACCCTCTCGATCTTTCACCGATTTACGTAGTGCAGCTGTCGCTGACTCGCCGACACCAGTGGAAACGACCTTTGGCCGCGCGGCGACGCCGGACTTCAGTATCAATGAGGACTCCAGGAGTGTGAAGAGGGTGAACCGCGAGGATACACCTGGAAAAGGTGACGCTGTGGAGATGAAAACACGTTCTTCTCAGAATACCTTTATTCTGGTGAAAATTTCGAGGTCAGTGACATGGCGACGTCGTTTGCTCTGGTTTAACTCTCTAACTAGTATCGATCTCCTGTTGAGCATAATGAAGGCAGAATCCTTCGAGTGTCGTGATGCACGAATTCGAACTCATTCATTGGAGTTTCGCAACCAGACTTGGAGTGTATGTATTATCTTCCTTTCGCCTGCATCTCCTCTTACCTATCTGTCGTAGTTCGAGGAGTTGGTCGATGAATTTTTACCTAGCGATCTCACCTGGAGAGGTTGGGTCCGTATGGCCTTCCACCAACCACTTGTCCCAGTCCTTCCGGTCGCGCGTGAACTGTTTTCGAAAACGAAGTTCATTCCATCTAAAAATACTCCGCAGAGCGATTCCCGACTTTCGTCCAAGAAATTTACTCTTCGAGGGAAAAAGAATGTCGCCGATGCCACGATACGGGACCGGAGATCGTTTTCGAGCGGTAGTGTTCCCAATGACGCTCTCGCTCTTAGCAATAGCTTCACTGGGATGACGCTCGTGGATGAACCCGAAACTGCCGAACTAAACCCGCCCGAACAGGAAGACCACGGCAGAAAGCATCAGCAACGTCGGCCAAGATTGCTCGGTGTGTTTTCCCGCGGAAAGTATGATGCACGTAGTGTATCGCTGTCTGTGAGTACTTGTTTTTTTTTTTGCTTCACACTACCTTGACTCGGTTACCTAGCAAGGGACGCATCACCTGTCAGAGGATTCCCTACAAGGCTCCACTGTGCATGATGAATAACAACCACTGATTAACCTATATACCGCATAATCCAAATGAATCCATAGCTAGTTCTACATCTCTCATAAGTTTCATTCATTTCGTATTTATTATCATACTTATTACCAACCTTGGGTTGATAGCATACCTACCAATACATTGGTTATATCCATGTGAGCAATTCATGATGACTCGCCCGCAGCGCAGTCGATTTTCTTAAGGAGACTCTGACCCTAACATGTTTACTTTCACACTGGAATAAAACCCCATAAAGTTGGATTAAGATTCAACCGATACATGGATTGTTGAAATCCGACAACTACGACCAAGACCACATCAAGTTCCTGCCTCCCAAGGAGGCACCGAATCGGTCCTCAAAACGGCATCCTTCCGCACTATCCTCTCGGTGTTCCCACCGGGCCGGACATAATATCATTGCAACACAACTACCCAAGGTCAAGTGCGAAGCCCCGAGAAAGCTTCGATAAATTAACCACTTCATGGGCGCTGTTGAAGCGCGGTGATGGAAAATTAATCGCGAATCTTCTCGCGAGCCCAGCGAGCAGCAGCAACAAGGTTGATCAAGGAGGCTGTGAAAAATAATCAGTCTGTTTCGAGATGCGAGTGAAGGTCAAGATATACCTTTCGTCTCCGACCAACCACGCGTTTTCAGACCACAATCGGGGTTGACAAAAGTCAGCCTGCCAGGAATAATGCTTAGCGTTGCAGTGAGACGGTTTCTAATCTCTTCTTCACTGGGAACACGTGGGGAGTGGATGTCATAGACACCGGGGCCGATCTTGTTAGAGTACCCGTATTCCTTGAACGTTTGTAGCAATTTCATATCACTTTTCGAGAACTCGATGGAGATGACGTCGGCATCGAGACGCTGGATAGACGGGAAGATATCGCCAAAGTCGGAATAACAGAAGTGGGAATGAGTCTGGGTTTCATCACGAACACCCGCAGTGGCAAGTTTGAAGGTATCAACGGCCCACTCCAGGTACTCGTTCCAGTCAGAGCGACGGAGAGGCAACTGGCACGGATGTCAGACAGGTCGCGCATTTACATGTGAACTAGCTTACGCCCTCACGAATAGCTGGCTCATCGACTTGGATAGCGGCGATGCCAGCTTTCTCAAGATCAAGGACTTCGTCACGAAGTGACAACGCCAACTGCTGGGATTGCAGTTTGCGCGGCACATCTTCGCGAGGGAACGACCAGTTCAAGATCGTGACGGGTCCGGTGAGCATACCCTTCATAGGTTTCTTGGTGAGGCTTTGTGCATAACTGGTCCATTTTACAGTCATGGGCTTGGGACGGCTAACATCGGAGACGATAATCGGAGGCCGCACGTAGCTGGGAGGAGCCATCAGGTTAAGCTGACAGCCCAAAGGCGGGCCACTCACCGAGAACCATAAGACTGGACCCATCCATTCTGGGTAAAGACAAACCCGTTTAGCTGTTCACCGAAGTATTGAACCATGTCGTTTCTCTCTGGTTCTCCATGAACTAGAATGTCAAGACCGACTTCCTCCTGGAACTTGACGACTTGTTGTATCTCCTTTTCGATAAACTCCTGGTATTCAGCGTCTGTGATTTCGCCCTTGCTGAGCTTAGCACGAGCATTACGGATATCCTTGGTTTGCTTTGGAGGCCATCAGAAGGCCGTCACTCAAACCGTAATAATATACTACTCACCGGGAAGGAACCGATGGTGGTTGTGGGGAACTGGGGGAGTTTAAGCTTCTTGGCTTGAACTTCATTACGAACGGCGAATTGGTTTTTACGGTCGTATTGATCAGGAGTAATGGCTGCAACACGCTTGCGGACAGCATCATCGGATGTGCGCTCGAATTCGCGGCGCCTAGTGATGGAAGCTTTGTTAGCCTCCAGAGCAGCAGCCACCTGTGCGTCCTGGGAACCAGAAAGGACCGCAGCGATGGTCGCCACTTCCGCAGCTTTTTCAAGGGCAAAGGAGAACCAGTCCCTCTGTTGCTCTGTCAGTTGCTTCTCGCTGGCCAAAGTTACAGGAGTGTGCAAAAGAGATGACGATGTCGCAATGATGACACGATGTTCTCCAAGAACATCAATGGCCTTCTGGCCTTGTTGGATTGCAGTGGTAAAGTCGGACTTCCATATGTTTCTCCCGGAAACGACACCAAGAGAGAGAACAATCTGGGTGGATTTAATTGCTGCTAAGACATCAGAAATCTGACCAGGTGCTCGGGTAAGGTCGACGTGGAGACCGGCGACGGGAAGTTTAGCAATAAAGTCCACATTGGAATCCAGGCGTGCGAAGTATGTCGTCAAAACAATTTTGGGAGAGACTGGGACCAGCTCAGTGTATGCGGAAGCGTACTGCTTGTCAAGACCCGAAGCTTTGTCAAGAACAAGGACTGGCTCGTCAACTTGGACTGAGTCGACCCCAGCAGCCTTGAGCTCGGATAACAATTGCTTGTAGATGGGCAGGATCTTGGCGAGTAAGGAGATAGGCTGGAAATCAGGAGAAGCTTCCTTGGCGGCTTTCCCGAGGACGAGGAAGGAGATTGGTCCAAGAACTACTGGACGGGTAATGACTCCTAAACCCTTGGCTTCTTTGTACTCCCGAAGGGCTTTATTATACAACAACTTGAACTCGGTCTCTTCGGAGAGCTCTGGAACGACATAATGGTAGTTGGAGTCAAACCTACGGGTTAGTATTAATTAAGTAATGATCAAATCTAGTGTGAACGAGTTACTGACCATTTCTTCATTTCACAGGCGGGAACATCAACCCCATCGGCTTGGCGTCCACGGCCAAGCGCAAAGAATATGTCAAGATCTGACAGACCATGGCCGGCATAACGCTTAGGAATAACATTGAAGGCTGTGGAATGATCCAAGACGTGATCGTAGAGTGTGAAGTCACCACTGATTGAAAATAAGTGTGGATACTAGCTAGGCAAACGAGGGCAAACCTGGGGATCAAGTCGACCTTGCGATCCTTAAGGCTGCTCCAATTAGCTTTTCGGACGTCAGCAGCAGCTTTCTGGAGATCTTCTGCAGTGATTTTTCCCGCCCAATAAGCCTCGACGGCCTTTTTCACTTCACGGTTTGCACCTGAGTGTGTGGCATAATATGAGTGGACAAACAGACGGGAGGAGTAGGGATGCAATACCGATGCGGGGGAAACCAAGTACGCTGGACAAAACCATGTCTGATGACGGGTGAAGAGAAGGAAGAAGGAAGGTGAAGAGACAATGGACGAAGGCGTGATTTTGAGATATTTGAGGCGCCTGCCCTGAGTCGACGGTTATCTATCATATCAATTATCTAATCAGCACTTTCCCTAGGTTCATGTGAAAAAATCCGCACTAGTCCCTCATCAATCCAAGTGTTTCACTTTCAGTGAACCCGTGAAGCAATATTGTACAAGCGACTTCCCGCGAGACCTACACTGTGAGCAATTCATTTCTCATTTGTGCAATACCGTGGTTATAATCCCAGAGCACCCGAGAATAGGATGAACATGACCACCAGGTAGATATCCCAATCTTCCTAGTTACTGTGAATCAATGATGGCGCCAGTATCGCGTCGCCTAGTTTCAAAGTCATTGTCACCCAAGGCCAGAGTCTGAACATTCTTGGTTGTGTCTTGCTAGATCATCCAATCATCAATGTGGCGTATACACAGAAGGGCCCGACATGTCGGACGGTCGAGGGTGCCTAGCATATTTTCAATCACATCGTTGTCTGATTACATAATTAAAAGTGGTCACTCGTGTAAGTCTTACTGCCAGCCACCCATTGGATGCCTGTTCGTTCATTCATTCATTCATTCAAGAGACACTCATGGGCAAACATTGCAGCGAGTGGGTGGAATGATCGTAGATCGATGAAGAGCTCTCCGTCGAGAGGCGCTTGGCGAAAAAGTCCTGATTAGTAATTACCAACCACTTCATATCTCATGCCCTTGACTTGATCATGCGCTCCGAGCAGATCTAGATGCTGTACAGTGTACAGTTCGCCCACATATAGCTCACTTTATGTAAAATCCCCTCTCTCTGTGCTCTCCTTCCTGGTCAACCAACATGTCGTTCACAGATAATACATGTTTCGTGCTCAAAGAGGTTCAACATACTGAATTCGAGGCACGTCCAGTACCAGAAAGTGAGTTCAGGACGCCTCCACTGCCTGAAACCGTGCCTAACCATCGGATCAGTCGGTGCCCACGATGTCCTTGTGGAAGTAAAGAAGACAGGTAAGTCCCACCTTTCTTCTAACGACTCGACCTGACGTGTGGATATACGTAGGAATCTGTGGATCTGATGTGAACCTCCCTTTGTAATTACGATTCCCGTGATTGCAACTTACTTTGTCTCAGATTCATTACCTCGTGCACGGTAGAATCGGGGACTACGTCCTCTCCTCTGGATCTGATATGGTTTGTTGTTCGATAATATGCAATCATGTTTCTTATCGAGAATCCACCCCTCAGGTACTTGGCCATGAATCATCTGGTGTCATCTCCAAAGGTATTATCTCGAAAATTCAACAATGAGTAATAGATCTTGAACATTAATTATCAAGTCGGATCTTCTGTAACCCACCTCAAAGCAGGTGATCGCGTTGCCATCGAGCCCGGCGCCACATGCAGAACGTGTAATGCTTGCAAGGAGGGAAGATACCAGGTCGTTAGCCATTTTGTTGCACCTATGTGGATACTTATGCTTTTCGTTCTAAAAGTTATGCCCCGATGTCAAATTTGCTGCCACTCCGCCTCATGATGGCACTCTCGGTCGCTATTATACGGTCCCCTCGGATCTTGCTTACCTCCTTCCTCCTCATCTCACTCTCGAGGATGGTGCAATGGTAAGTAGCCCTACTGAAGTAATTTCTGGTGACTGACTTCATCTGCCCAAGATAGAGCCACTGTCCGTTGCCGTTCATGCTGTATCGAGACTTGGTGGCTTCAGGGCAGGTCAATCAATTGCTGTCTTTGGTTGTGGTCCTGTCGGAATTCTCTGTATGGCCGTCGCAAAGGCTCTTGGAGCCTCCCGAATCATCGCAGTCGACATTGTGTTATCTCGTCTCGAATTTGCGAAATCGTACGCCGCCACCGACGTATTCCAGCCTCCTCAGATAACACAGGACGAGAATCGAATTGCATATTCTAAACGTTCGGCAATGGCGCTAAAGCAACAACTCGGTATCGCCGAGCGCGGTCCTACCTCTGTCGATCTTGTCATCGATGCGTCCGGCGCTGAGGTCTCTATTCGGACTGGCATTTACATCGTAAAAACTGGAGGGACGTATGTGCAGGTGAATTCAAGACCGTCTAGTATCCGATCGTGTCCTCACTTACATTCACCATGAAGGTTGGTATGGGCCCATCTGATGTCACCCTTGATATAAGCACCGTACTTGTGAAAGAACTAGTCATGAAAGGATCCTTCCGCTATGGCGTCAGTTCCTCCACTATACTGTTTTCTTTTGAAGACTGACTGGCTGCAGCCTGGTGATTATCCGCTAGCCATCGCTCTCGTCGCTCAGGGCAGGATAGACCTGAAGCCGTTAGTTTCTCATCGGTTAGTAAAGTTCTACTCGAATCCACTGCCCCGCGTTGATAATGAGTATTCCACATCAGCTTTCCGTTTGAGGAGTGTCGTCTGGCATTCCAAACCACTCGTAATGGGAAGAGCGACGACGGCAAGGGCGTCATCAAAGCCATCATCTCGGGGCCTGGTGTTGATATCAACGATGCGTGAATGTCGCTGAAAATCTTAGCATTGTTTGTATGATTAAGTTGCGTGTGTAGCTAGTAACACCTACATGACAGTTGGTAGGGGTAAATTTTGAATCATCATTATGCTCAAGTTGTGATTAAGTCCTACGAACTTTGACACGACTACAGCGAACTGGACAAACTCTTTAGCGAAGTTGTTTATTACGCCAGATTTTTATTTTATTTTATTTATTTCGTCTTCATCACAGAAGTACACGGATAGTGATAGTGTCGTAGGTATGTACAAAAGTTGTCAAGCAAGGGTTTAGCTAACTCCTGTCAGACTTCGGTTCGTCACTCACCAACATGACGTTTAGGCCGAGAAACGCATACTATATGCGCATATCAACGAATGTCATCCTTCCACTATTCGTCCGTCACTTTGTTGTCTGCTAGCACGTCATCTGAACAAATGGATTTAACCAGCTCTACCTGGATGAACAGCACGTTGATTGGATGACAGATATAGTTCTGCAACATGTACTTGCGGACCTAAGACCTTTGTGCGTTGGCGCGCTATTGCGACATGGGTTTCTTGACTGGTTCTTAACAGAGTCGTCCCAAAGCTCCACGCAGAGAAGGATATTCACTTTGGTCTGGCAGGAGCTGCACCCACCAAACGGGGGACCGTAGAAGTTCATCGTGGAGGTCCGTACACACAATGACTCTGCTGCATGTTTTACCCATGTACGTGCTTCAGAAACTTACCAGTTTGCCTACTTCTTTCGAAGGACCGAGCCCCATACAGTTCTATACAAGGTAGGGACGGCTTCAATCCAGCAGAACCCTCGAAATTTGACAAAATATTAGTCTAGGTACTTTGTCACTGCCCCCTTTCGCACAGAAGTAGCTTCCAAACGAGCCTCTGAACCGGACAACCGGACTTTAACACAAAAGAAAAGATCGAGGATCGATGTGCCTCTCAGGCAAAGCAAACGTGCCAAGACCAAAGGGAAGGGAAAAACTTCAGAAAATAATGCTAGTGAAGATGAACGGACCGCTGAAGAGAGCGAAGAAGACATGGATGACGTTGGTTCCGTCTCAAGAAAACCTCGTCCGGTGCAGAAGCAACGTCGTATCATCCCACCAGACGCATATCAGGTGGACGTTGACGACGATGTAGAAGTTGAGCTTCAAGACATTTCCATGGGATCGTCGCACGATGAGGTATCTGTGGAAGATGCTGCAAGGTAAGATGGACTGCTCTTTGTGCAATATCCAGTCATTGAGGAATGTGGCCAATCAAGTCCTGCTACAATGGGCGAAGATCCTGCTGCTTGGGACACGAACGACCAACCCAGTCCCTCCCCTGATGGAGCGGAAAACGAGCTCGTTGTCGAGGAAGAAGAAAGGAAACCAAAACCCCTTCTCAGGCTCAAATACCAATCGTTCGCTATACCTGGTCATTGTCTCTGTGTAGTAGTCGAGCCCTGGCCACCTCAACGCACAGAAAAAACGTTGGAGTCGGTGCGTCTCGCAACGTCATTTGGGCAGGGAAGCTTAGAGTCATTGCCCCGTCCACCCAATGAGCCTGCAGCAGGACATAGGGCGCAAACACCTTTATTTTTTCCGGAGGACGACAGGGCATTGAGCGAAGTACCTTTTTCCAGCGAAAGGACCTTCCCTCCAGTGCCTCTCTTCCGTGACGCCGCAAGCAAAGGTGATGATTGCTATAGCGATGATAACCTCATGCACTTCAGCCAAACACTCAACGCAGCAGGCCACATGCATGCTATCTTAGCGGACGATGATGATGATTTGGATGGGGCAGCGTTATTTGGAGATGCAGATGAAGTAAGAGAGTTACTCTGAACTAAAAGAAAATGCCAGTACATTAAGCTCGTCCGATTTCTCTTAGTATCTCTATTTTGCGAGGTTCTGCTACTTCTCGGAATCCAGCGTTTGCCATGTCGAAACTACCATGGCCTCCAGACAATGCGCGCAACCGTGTGGAGTAGTCTAACATTCGACTCAACGGAGCATTGGCATAGATCGTCCGTTTCGCTTGAGGAATGGCGGATGATGAAGATATCCTGAGGGAAGTTGAGGAAGGCGAAAGTTCCTCGGGAGGTATATAAAGCCCGTCTGAAGGGAATGATTCCCCATCCTCGTCTACTGCCAGGGAGGAGCTGGCAAGATCAAGGACCTCGCCGCCATTTTCTGTGATGTCTTTGATAACCTTACCGAGGGTATCCACATGGACGGAAATCTTGAGATTGATATAAGGTTCAAGGATCGGACCCATCCCGGCTTTCCTGAGCTTAGAGCGCAATATATATGAGCTTGCCCCGGCGAGCATAGATGGTGGCGCCTGGCGCGGAAGAATGTATTGTGTCACCTGAACCTTGACGCGAGACAGTGGAAGAGATGTATGGGGAGAACTGGAGAGGGAGCTGGCAATTCCACGGGCGAGGTTTGCTAATGGATCGATTTGACTTGCATATGAATCAGGGGCCTTGAGCGGCTGACCACCGGCATCTAACACCAGATTACCATCAAATGTCGGGTCGCCTTGTTCATCCTCTCCTAGCGGTGCTAATAATAGTGCGATCTTGACAGTTGTGGCTTTTCCAGATACTTCTGTCGACCATTCTTCTAGCCGTGCGGAGATGCTTGAATTTATTGATTCTCGGTAGCTAACCTGACGAGTCCCAAATTCGAATTTAGCGCCCCATTCATCCCTCAGCCGAGCTTCGATGATCTCTAGGTGCAAGGAGCCGAGACCGTGGACAAGGATCTGACCTTCTTGGTTGTCCATGCGAACTGAAGGATCTGTACGAATCAACGAGCGAATAGCTTCTTGGACGGGGTCCAAGTCAGAGTGGGAATTGGGTATGACCGAGACTGACATAACGGCAGGAGGCGGCGTAACTCCTCGAAGGGACGTTTGAGAAGGGCCGGATCTAGCGGGGTCACGCATATCAACAAGGGTGTCCCCAGTGCGAGTGTACCGGAGGCCGAGAACGACACCAATGGAGCCATATGGGAGTGAATCCACCTCTTCTACTTCTGAGGCATACAACAGAAGAAGTTTTGAGATCTGCTCTTGCTGGCCCGTGTTTACATTATATATTGTTCTCTGGCGCTTGAGGGTTCCTAGTATGAAGGAAGTTGAAAAGGAGTCTGGTAAAAGTCAAGAACACACCACTAACCTGAGTAGATTCGTACAAAGGTCATCCAACCCTTTCGTTTGTCCCAGGCAACTTTCCAAGCAAGTAAACGCACTGGGGCATCCGAAGATTCTATCTGGAAGCGGACGTCGAGGGGACTCGCAAGCAAATGTCCGACATAGTCCATGATCAACTCTGTCCCAATGCCTTTGATAGCAGAACCACACAACACGGGGAGACCTTGATTTTCGATGGTCGCCCGTCGCAAGTGAGGCATTATCTCCGCATGATGTATCTGTAGGTAGGAGTATGGGTCGGATGAGAAACCGAGCACTTGATCCATGAGGTCTTCGGAGAGCATCGCAAGGCTTTCCAAAAGGGCCATTCGCGCGGGTACCAGGTGAGGGACAATTGGATGATCTTTCGGAAAGATTTCCAAGAATTCCAGAGAATCTTTGGCTAACGGGAGGGGAAAGCGAATATAGCTTCCATCTTCTGACCACTTCCAAAGCTCCCATTTGACAAGGTCGACCAAGCCTTCGATACCTGGCTCCGCCCGTGAGTAATTTTCCGGGTTCATCGATGCAACAGGGAGTGTAATTGTTAAAGGGTTTGCGTGCAACTTGTGGGCTAAGAGGGATAACAACGATGATCTGAAAGACGCGCCTGGTCGGTCAAGCTTGTTTATGAAGAGCATGCGAGTAGCCACGTTGTACCTGAATGTGGTTAATATCGATATCGACATTGCGTCGGAGAAATTATAAATGCGTACTTGGAGAGCTGCTTCCATACACCCTTCGTCTGTGCCTCGACGCCCTCGACCGAGTCTATCAACACGACGGCACCGTCGACGATGCGACTAGCACTCTCGACCTCCATGCCAAAATCAGCGTGTCCTGGAGTATCAATAAGATTAAAATTCCAATCTCTCCATTTGACTGGGATGCTAGCAGACTGTATAGTTATGCCTCTCTCCCTTTCGGCGGGAAGGAAGTCGGTTGTGGTACTCCCGCTATCGACAGAACCGGGGGATGGAATGTAAGCTGATTTGTGTAAGATGGACTCTGTCAAGGTCGTTTTACCAGAGTCTACACAAAACGTCCAAGTCAAAGGCAGCGTAGATGAAAAGTCAACAAACCGTACCAATATGAGCCACAAGTGCCATGTTCCTTGTGTCGGAAGTCTCATTTCGAGCGACGGACGTGAAAAAGCGGAATATGGGTGACCTAGTAGTACGATGGGTGGGCAAGTGCAAGCACCGCATGGCTCTCTGAGTTACGCTTGGTTCCTAACAAAGACAAAGGGTCATTACACTTTTATCTGCAAACCATGGAGGACGTTCAGGCGGATGCCTTCGAACAACGTACAGAGGAACGCAGAAACATCAAACACTCCTTACTGACCATTCCCGGCAACACACAGCGGCACGGCAGCATTCCGAATACCCCGCTCGCCGCGTCCACAATATCATTTCTGCTCGGGGGTCTTTTTGTCCTCGGGATGGTCCTTTTCCTACGAGGAGATCCCCCATCACCCTGGTGGGCCACATATCAGCTCGGCTTCTTTGTTGCAGCATGGTCG
The DNA here is from genome assembly GCA_038089675.1 of Boletales sp. KT-2023b. Classification (NCBI taxonomy): domain Eukaryota; kingdom Fungi; phylum Basidiomycota; class Agaricomycetes; order Boletales; species Boletales sp. KT-2023b. Next base: position 240,403 of record JBBPLE010000003.1, read on the forward strand.
GGCTTCCACTGGGGCGAGTTTGCCGTGACTGCCGGTTGGAATCTAGAAAAATGTAGCGTGGACTGTGAGCAGCATAACCATCGTTTGCAATACTTGACTGGGTGGCTCACTCATGGCCAGCGTTTTTGCTTGAGAATGGCGCAATGTATCATGTCGCACATGGTTTTGCGCTTGCAGAATACCTTGCGACATTGTTCTTCATTCCCTCATCAAAGTCATTCACATATATCTCCGTTATTGGTATGTTAATCATGCAACGCCTTGCCGTATCCATCTGAATAGTCACTAGGCATTTTCTTGGTTTTCGCTGGACAAATGTTACGCACAACCGCAATGATGCATGCATCTACCAATTTTTCGCATTCGGTCGCAATCCGCAAACGAGAGTCTCATCAACTAGTGACCGACGGAGTATACGCGTACGTGAAATTGCGACGTTAAAACCAGCTGAATGTGACCCGTTGTTAGGTGGTTCCGTCATCCATCCTACACCGGTTTCTTCTACTGGGCTTTAGGGACGCAGATGGTGCTGCAAAATCCAGTTAGCTTCGTCGGTTTTGCCATAGTCCTGTGGAGGTTCTTCTACGGGCGTACACGAGGTACGTGCCCTGCTCCCTTCGATTCGTTCCCTGATTATCTCCCAGTCGAAGAGAGGGCTTTGATACAATTCTTCGGAAACGACTATAAATCCTATCAGCGACGAGTGGCCACATGGATTCCCTTCATTCCATAAACATTAAACGAAGTGACTCCTCGAACTGTCACATGTCATGCAGGTGAAATAACAAAACGGTGTGGCATGTGTGATCATACAGAGCTGCTGAATTACTTGCATGGCCTGAAGCATGGTGGCCAACCCATCCATTTCCAACATCTCAGTCCGTGGCCACATTCGTTCGCTCCGAAACATAGATACCATCGAGGAATTTACGGATATCCTTGTTTCGCACTCTGCAGCTACCTTGGATTGATGCGGCTGCGGAAACATATCAGCATTGGGTTTATCTATCTTGACTGAAAATACCTGATTGCGACACATTTTCGATGTCGTTTCCCTCCAGGATGAGTTCATCCTTCTGAGCCTTTGACTCTGATATTACAACACCGTCCAACATATGGACGTGCCGAACAGCCTGTCGAGAGATTAATTTACATTTCCAAAAGCCTCCTAGCCAACGCACTTTCTCCCCCAGGAAGTTTACAATTTCCAGTTTTTGTCCACTTTCTTGAATGATAGTGTTGATGGGAAAGTGAGCGTAGACGGCACGCATTTTGTAGAGGAAGCCCTGGTCATCATGTCAACGTTTCGTTTTCATTAATCGCAAAGGCGAGTGTAGCACACCTTCGTTACCCCAATGATCATGTTGTTGATCAGACTTTTGATAGTATTCAAACAGGCAACGTGCTTGCGCCCCCCTTGCCAGACAGCCAAAGTAACTTTGGTCTTGGCCTTGCCAGCTTTAACTACTTTGACATCCATGTCAACATGACGAACGTTTTTCGTGAGAGAGCCGCGTGGGCCGGTCACTTTAATGACTCGAGCCTTGATCTCAACGGTGACACCTTCGGGAACATCGATCTCTTCGGTCTTGAGGACGTCGCGCATCTGTGACAGCCATTTAGTACCAAGTTATCTGCTGGTGGAAGATGAAATCCATCGGTTTCATAATGCCAGGCTGCATAATACGCAGGAGGCACAAAACGATTGACCGGATCATCATTGAACAGCGCGAAACCGACGTACTTTGTGGTCACTGTCGTTTTATTCTCGAGGTTGTTGATGTGGTACACGACTCGTGCACAGCGAGCTGAACCGGCATTCCGCGATCGGAGATTGAATTACCATAAAGCAGTAATTCCAAGTCAGCACGGGGACATTTGCTTCTTTACCTTCACCCACCACCACCGTTTCGTTGGGAGCTCCTGCCACCGTCACTTTTAAGTGAAATATTGAATTCAGAGTCTTCTCGCTTGGCGGTCTCAGTAACGTTGGCAAGAACTTACAGCGTTATAAGCTTGAAGTGACATGTCGATGTACTCTCAACCCCCGGCCTATGGGCAGGTCGCTTACCCAGCGCCCGGCTATCAGTCTGCCCTGGCAGCATATTCCTACCAGCAGCCACCACTACCTTCCGCACCAATATATCATGTGGATCCCAACTCATTTCGACGTGATTTTACTGCTCGTCTGGCAGAGCTTACCATTAACTCCAGGCCGATAATTCAAACATTATCCATGTTCGCTCAAGAATACTCGAGATGGGCCGACGTGGTTGCACAGTGCATCGACTCGCATATCAGAAGGGTGAGCCTTTGATTCATTACGATGAAAATTTTTACTTGATCTCAGCGGATGGGATGGGCGAGCGTTTTTTTTCGCTTTGCGGTGGTGTTTGTTGCTTGCAAATTATGTATATAGTTCTCTTTCATGTAGTCTGAGCAAAGATAACCTCTCATCGCCCCATCGGAGGGCACCGCTGCAGAGAGCGGTACGACGAGGGCGAGACTATGAGAACGAGTCCTTGCCTGCTGTAGAACACGACGCTTCTTTGCTTGCTTTTGCTCTCCCTTCCGCAGCACGTAGCTGACTCATCTTTCTATTTTTGGTTTGCTCCTTATTAGGTTCCTCCTTGGATGAAGCTGCCTGCGTTCTATCTCCTCGATGCTATTTCCAAGAATGTCTTTGACCCGTATGCGCGCCATTTTGCGCCGTTCGCTATACCGTTGTTCCTCGACACTTATCAGCAGGTGGACCAACCAACTCGTAGTAAGATGGAAGAAATGCTGCTTACCTGGCGCACTGGTGCCCCGAGCGGTAAGGAACTTTTTGGTGTTATCACTCAACTCGCGATCGAGCGGGGTGTTTGGGGTGGTGACTCTATTTCGTCACCGGACGTGAGTATTTCTATTTCCTCTCAGATCGTGACGCCGACCGACCCGTTGCATAGGGACATGCATCTGACCAAGTCTCCAAGATTCAAGTGCTCAGCGAGCTTGAATTTACATTAGGTCAGAAGGAGAGAGCTCTTCAGTCCAATCCCTGGGATACAGCGTCACAAAAACATGTCGAAGTTCTGCAGCAGGTGGGTAGTCGTAATTTTATCATCGACGGCATCTTATGCCCTGCACGAACTTAGCTAAGGAAGCTGGTGGAGGCTGGTGTCTCTCAGGATGAACTGCGACAAATTCTTGGCCAGCTTCGATCGCTAACGCGCCCAACACAACCTCCACCTCAAACACTGACATCTCCGTCTCCGCCTTCCTCATATCCCCCCTCAGCATCAACGTACCCATACTCACAACAACCTACCTATGCGCGTCAATTCCAATCGACTTATCCAAACGTTTCTCCGCCTCAGCCCTCTGGTCCATATAATCATCAGTCGGAACCACTGAAAGCAGACCTTACGAATCTCTCTACTCTTCTGTCTTCTATGCAAGCTAGTTCACCGTCATCTACAATTTCAGCCATACCTCCGACCAGTATAACCAACCTTTTCAACGCCCTCGTGAAAGCAGGAGTTGTTTCCGCTGATAGTACGCCTGTTGGCGCAGGTTCGAATATCGATGAGGAACGAACCCCACCCCCTTCCAACAGTCTCAGTCGCGACCATACACGTGCTTACCGAAAGGCTGTTCTTTCGGAGAAAATTAAACTTACAACCACGGACATCGTTAGGTACGCCATGCCTCATCTTGTGCCTCCTGCTTTATTTAACATCTTGTTCAGAAAACGCCCCATTGTAACATCGTTTCTGTATAATCAACTCCCCGCTCAATGTAAGCAGTGTGGTGTGCGGTTTAGTGATGACGCTTCGGGGAAGAAAGCTATGGACGACCATTTAGATATGCACTTCAGACAGAACAGGAAAGTCAATCAAAATCAAGGCCGTGGATATAGCAGGAGTTGGTTCGTCGGTCTTGAGGTATCGTAACTTTTTGCGCTTTTGGCACGATCGGAATCTCAGTGGCATTATGCAGGATTGGCTTCATGAAGGAAAGCCGGACCCGAAGGGAAAACGCCGAGCTGATGGCTCTGGTTCTAACTCTTTAAAGGCGGGAACAACCGCGGAGGCTGCCCAACGTGATGCCGAACTTCGTGCACAGTTTGTTGTGGTTCCGCCGGGTGATGAAGCCAAGTCAATATCATGTCCAATATGTAAGGAGACCATGAAATCTGAGTTTTTGGAGGAGGAGGAGGAATGGGTGTGGAAGAACGCTGTTGAAAAAGATGGCAGGGTAGGTGACTGCGTATTCTTTCCTCTTTTTCGTTATTAACTTGGGCCTAGATTTACCATGCGACGTGCCGTTCAGAAGCTATAATGTCTGTTCCGAGTCTCGCTGCAAGGCTGCGAGATGGCACCTCGGGCCGTAGTCGCTCGCGAACGCCAGATGTTCGTTCGACACCTCCAAAGGGAAGCGGACAGCGGACATCGTTATCACCTTCTCCTGACGCAAAACGTACTGTGCTTAAGCGTAAGATTGTCAACGACGATCAGAATTCTGATTTTCATGCTGAACAGGGGGACGGTACGCCCCCTACGAAGAAAGTTGCTCTCTCGTGAATTTTGCGACCAGGCTGTTGGACATCTTTATTCGAGTAGTTTATTGATAACCACGGGTCGCGAGACTTTGTATTACTGCGTGTTGCACAACATAATATGATATCAATCAAAGTTTCAGACTATCTTAGAGTGACCGAGGAGTCCGAACTGCCAGGGTGCTTGTATTGTCATTGACCATTTGCCACACCACCAGGTTGAACCGTTTCACCATGCGGCCCTCAGGCGGCGACGCTTTCAGGCTAGGTACTGCCCACGATTACACGCAACGTCCTGATCATCGAGCTCAGACACTGCCTGCCACAGCCACGAAGACGCCCCAACTGCCGGTGGATGCTACCCTCCGATCTATCCATGAGATCACGAATCTGGACGTTGAAATGCAGGTGTGTTGCGGCCTTTGAAAGGAAGTTTTTGATCAATGATCGAATTTTTCCGTAGATGCCGCTGGCGGAACGACGAGCAGTGGTCGTGCTCGATACGAACATCCTGCTGGAATTTCTTGATGTTGTACAAACATTTGAATCCGAGGCTGAGCAGCAACGGTTACCCGCGTTGATCATCATCCCTGGGGTGGTGATACACGAACTCGATGTGTACGCAGCGTAAATTATTAGCTACATTATTACATGAAGAACTGACTTGTGGTCGACAGCCAGAAGAATCGGGAGAGGTTGTCATGGCTTGCACGCCGAGCGTCCACCTGGCTGCTTAAGAAGGTCAAGGAGAGGAGAAGCGTCAAGGGCCAAGCGCTAGACGAAACGTGCAAGTCGTCTGGAAACTGGAAGGTGAAAGAACAAGTGCATGCTAATTCAGACGTTTACAAAAAAGAAACGACCGCTAACGGGGGATGACAGGAACTGGGTACAGAAAGGGAAAATGACGGGCTGATTCTTGACTGCTGTCAGTACTTTGATCGGGTCCGCCAGTATCGCACGTTTCTGTGCAGTAAAGACAAACTTTTGGCAGTGGAGGCAGAGAGTGTTGGTATGTGGCAAGAGATTCCCCCGAGTGACATGGATGGGATGACAAAGCGGACAGGAATACCGACTATATTTCCGAATAGCGGATCGTTCTCTAGCCGGGATCTCGCTCTGGCTGTTTTTGGGCCTGAGGCGTCAATGCTCCAGTTTAGCGGGCATTTCCCAAGCTATCACAGCAACGTGATACCAGATACTGCAGGTGTGAGAGGGGATGACGACAATGGGATGGACGTCGACGACGATGCGGCGGTGACCGAACTTGTCCGGCCGAGTCATCCGCTTGATCTGCTGCACTTGCAAGTGATCGAGCACTTTGGGGAGCTGCTGCTGGAGCTGGTGGCCAAGGTCGCGGGTCCGGAGGCAGAAAAGTTTGGGGCTGCGGATAGGACATCGAGACATGCACCGCAGTATGCGCAGAAGCAGCTGATGTTGTGGACGACGACGGACTCGCTCGAGTTCCTGCGCACAAAGAAGACATGGCCGCGTTTATCACCACGTGTGGAGGTATTTCTGATGCGTCCGCACGAGGGCAAAGGTGCGCGAAGGGGACAGGACTGGTCGCGGCGTGACTGGGAGGTTGCACTGTGCACGCTGTCGAAGATTGGGGAGCTGTGGACATCGGACGGGGCGAGCATCGGACAGTCAGTGCTTGCCGTGGAGGGGCACGTTTGGCCCGTGTTTGAACTTGATGAGATGCGGCCGACCGGTGTGGGTTTATTATATTAAATCAAATAATAAACTTTGGTTGCTTTTTGTAATTTCCCTCCCTTTTCGTTCCCCACCCCCATGGCTAAGAGACGCGCACTGCACATCGCACTCACCCTCCTCGCGCTCGTCCTCATCGGTACCCTCCTCGTGCTCTCATCCATATCTTACTACCTCTCCATCAACACCGCAGCCTATCTCTCAGACCTCGATATCCCCTTCCTCAACAATAGCACCCGCTGGAACGCCTCCCAGCATGGCATGATAGAGCGCATTCCACGCATTCTCCACCAGACCTGGAAGTCAGAGACCCTTCCTCCGAAGTGGAAGAATATATCCGAAGCCTGTCGCGAAATGATGTCCGACTAGTACGTCTCTCCATCCATCCACGTGCTCTCTGCCCATATGCGTCCCTCAGCGAATACATGTTGTGGACAGACGCCAGCTCGCGCGAGTTCATCGCAGAGCACTACCCTTGGTTTCTCGACACCTTTGACAATTACAAATATGTCATCCAGCGCGCCGACGCCATTCGCTACTTCATTCTCCACCACTACGGGGGCATATACCTTGACCTTGACATTGGTTGCCTGCGACCTCTCGACCCACTCTTGGTTTACCCTGTCATTCTTCCAAAGACTATTCCTGTCGGCGTGTCCAACGACCTCATATTCGCAGAAAGAGGACACCCCTTCCTTGCACAGACCATTCATAACCTCGTTACCTTTGACCACGATTGGTTCCTCAACTACCCTACCGTCATGTTTTCAACCGGCCCCATGTTTTTATCTGCTCAGTACAGCATCTATACTTCTTCTCACCCTATCACCCCCGGCGAACCTGTGGACGTACGCATCCTACCCAAGTCGCTCTACGGCAAGAACGCCAAACCCGGGGAGGCCCCCCACTCGTTCTTCTCACACTATTACGGAAGCAGCTGGCATGCAGATGACGCCCAGTTCATTGGTTTCCTCAACCGCTGGGGCAAACTTTTGATGTGGCTCGGTTTGGTCGTCTTGCTCTGGGGCACATACCGTCTCGCAATGCCCAGCAACTCGAGAAAGTATGGTTTTAGGAGGATCAGTGGCTATGATGTACTCCTTCCGAGGTGGACTCAACGCAATGGCCGTTGGCACCTTGAGATGCGTTGGTCCTCCTTACCTCCGTCAGCTTCTTCGACACAGCCCCCCTCTCCGTCGAGTTCAACTCTTCCCCAATTTGAAGAGCACATTTCACTCCTTCCACTTCCTTTTGATGTCCGTTCAGATTCCCCTGCCCCTTCTGACGTTTCGTCCTCCATTGATATTTTCCCTGCCTCTCCTCACCGAGGATCATCCCCACTTCTTGATACCGTCCATCGCATCAGGGATCGTGCGACCGCGTTCTTTACTAATCAACGCGATAACATCATATCCTCACGCCCTCTCCCAAGACACCGAAGATACCGACCACGCGGAGTCCTGTTTTTCCTTCCTGCGATCTTCACTCAGTCGCACGGCTCAGACGTCCCCCCACGTAGTCCACCACCACAACCTTCCCCTCAAGCTCCTCCCGAGAAAACCCGTTATCCTTCAGACGCTGGCTGGATGGGGACTTTATCGGCAGAAACCGATCCATTCTTTCATCAAGGAAGCTCACAATCGTCTCGCATGGAGAGTCGTATATCATCATCACAGACCCTCGTTGATGTTGAGACTGCAGCGGGCTCATAGCTTCTGCTACACAGCAGGACATTACTGCCACGCCAGATACCTTACAATTCTATTAAATTCTATTGCTTCAGCTAAGTACGTAGATAGCGGGTGGGTCTGTTGGGATTCCAGAGTTCCTCGGTCACGTTCAAGTTTATTCACGCAACATTGGTTTATTTACGACTCATTGAATGTCCATTTACTGATTTGTCACAAAGTGGTGATCAAGTACTTGGAACTGCGACCGATCTCATCCTGATTGTCAGCAACGTCATCGCCACCGCACTTATGCCGTAGGTCGCTGACGGACCAAACGTCCAATAGGAGGCACAAGCTGAGTGATGATTATACGAGACTCAGCGAAATGATCATTTGTTCATTATAAAATCACGCACCCATCAAGGGGCCAATGGCCCGTCCTAATTGACCAGCAGAACGGAACATACCCAAAGCCACACCTTTGGATAGCTGTGGGTGCGATTGCACTGGTTTCCCCGTAACCCGATCAATTACCTCATCGCATTGTAAAGATGCAAATGATGTAAGCGAGCTGACGACCGTCGCCGATGTGAAAGCGAGGCAAACGGCAGCCATTTGGAGAAGACGCACTGCAATGGCAGACTGTTCCGGGATGAATCGGGGAACAAGAGAGAGTAACATGAGACCAGCGGCGCAGCTGATCGCCCCACGCCTCGCCATTTTTCCCTCTCCCACCTTGGATACCGCCCGACGCACATACCCACCTTGTAGCACAGCACTAATTATACCGATGGACCCGATGAGAGCGCCGTTTTGGCTGTTACTCCAATCGAAAACTATGGAAATGCGTGAGACTCGTACGCCATCAGGAAAGGGGATGACGAACGATCAAACGTGAGGAATGTAAGCGTGAACTCGATTCCGGAGAAGATACTCAAAAAGAAAAAATGGAGCCACCGCAATGTCTGAAGAAGGTCCAATCGTTCTTGAACCGTTCTTGCTGGCACGTTCGCCTTTGGTCCCACCCCCTCGTTTCCTTTGGATGGCTCCATGAGTTTGACGCCCCTGGTTTCTGGTAATGCTGCGGCCAAGAACAACGTCTCCACGAATAGAAGCACCAGAGTAATCATTGCAGGAACTGCGTATATATTCAGTTCGGTGCCTAATGCTCTCACGGAAGCTGGGACGGGCTGAGACGCAAAGTACGCTCCGATAGGTGGACCTATACAAAAACAGATCGCGAACGCAATACCGACTTGAGCAAGAGACCTGGAACGTTCCGCCGGGTGGGTGATATCGGAGAGAATAGCACTGTCACAAGTCCAATGAACCATTGGGTCAAACATGACGAATATACGCACGTCGCCAATTGCACGTTTCCCTCGCTAAGTCCCCCAATTATGCGAGAGAGCATGTAAGATGAAAACGTGGTGGCTCTGATCCATCTTCGAAGTAATAGAGTGAGATTCGTGCCAGTCAGAGAGGTGAGCAACCTACACCAACGCAGAGATAATGTTCCCCACCATGGTAGCGAGTAGGACATTCCTGCGCCCATACTTGTCAGAAAGCAGCCCAATTAGCGGAGAGACCAGGAACTGGAGTGTTCTTGAAGGACATGAAGTTAGAACCAACTATATTTGCCCAGTCGACAAACACACGAAAAGGCTGAACCCATCAACCCCCCTGCATGCCGAGTGAGTGGTATGTACTGCTTACACCTTGGACATGTGGACCTACCCAAAAGCACGACGTCCCATCTCTGGGGGTTATTATTTGGTTTGTAGAATATGGCTCGGATGGACGAGGTGGTATCCAATGTCCGAGATAATAACCCTGTGGGATCGGACCCTTCTTTCTATCAAGTACTTAGCAGGGATGAAGACGTGGTATGTGGTGTACTTACCACTGCATACCATTCAATAATCCGGGGAAATAAAGGAAGCGGAATTGTAAAAGCTTCCGACACGTCAGCATGTCGGTACCACGATGAAGTCAACGCGAACTGACCAAACAGATCTAACACTAACGACCAGAAAACGATTTTCTCTATCTTACCCATTGCACCGACAGGATAAGCCAAAGATGTTGTTAAAAGCGTATGGAGCGCAGCGACCTTTGAACAGACACTGCCACATTCCGCAGGAATACATCGCCCAGCGAGTCATTTCAAACAATTCTCGCTTTACATCGTGGCAAGTCTCTACTTAAGGAGCGGTATTTCAATGTTTTTCTATATGTTGATTCGAATTGAGTTAAAGTTATTTTTCCATCTCTGACATTCCTTTTTCTTCAAGATCGGCGACTGGAAATGCTGTACCTCGAAATTGCTGATCTTCCGAGGCTTGTGTGAGTTCCGTTTGAAAATGTGAGCTCGTCTCCGTCTTGGTAAGTTCTCGAAGGGCCATTGTAGCGTAGGCGGCCGTCCCAAGCGTCAGGCTAATCTGTAGAGCCATGAATTTGCCGTTCTGCTCTATACTAGGGGGATCAAAGCCCAGAAGCTTGTCTTCGTCCGCCTGTGCCAGCGCGACATCGGGATTGGTGTACCGGAGAACCGACCACGATATATTCTTTGGGAGCTGAAGAATCTTTCGGTAGGATCCATTGAGAGTGTACTCTCTGAGGGTGGTTACTCAGCCTGGTGCAGCGTTTTGACAAACGGGCCTTACCTTTGCTTGCGAATAAAATTATCCGGGTCCAACCCGTCTCTTTTCAAAAATTCACGATACCGTTCGCCAAGTGGGCCGCCAGGGTACTCTACATCTCTCCCAGGCAAAGGCATGATCACATCAAAAATCGGATATTTGTGGGCATCTTCTGCAGTTAGCGTTTTTACTTTAGGTGGCACCCACGGTGTTTTACGAGCCCTTCTAGGGGTATTGTTACCCTCTCCTTGAAACGCAGATCAGATACAATCAATTGAGATAAACGGACGAATCTACCGTGTTCATCGACTGCTATAGATTCATCCAAATCCACATCTTGAAGTGAGTCATTTGATGCTGTTTTACCTGTTGGTTCTTCTACATACACCAGGTCTCCAGGGATTGCCTTGTCAGCACCGTGCTCGCGGATGCGTTCCGAGACAATCGCATTCCACACGTATGACTGGTATGCATGTATATACATCAACCTGAGGTTGCGCGGAATCTTGATACCATACACGACTGAGTTTATATGAAACGTGAAATGATGGCGGAACTCACAGTCGAGAGTGCGCCCATGGCGTTTCTCGTCTCGCCACCCTGTTTCTTGTAACTTTCTAAAATGCATCTTTCTGCAACAACACGACGAGGCATGAGGGCAAGAGCGCGATCTAGGTCGCGATCAACTAGCCATGCCTCGCGAGCCGCGACAACGTCCGGGTGCTCTCCAGGCCGCACCTGGAGGATCAATGAAACAGCCTTATGCCAGTCAGATCGAAGAAAGGCCAGGCCAATAGTATGTGTAGGAACTGCGGCCGTTCCAAATCGCTGCATACCTACAAAGCAATCAGACTTTGACGGATATATCGCATTTTAGAGCTATACCATAATAATTGATGAAACCTTTTTGCTGAATGCTCTTCATAACTAGGTCAAGCGAATCCATTGAAACGGCCTGTAAATTTCTAAGGATGGATCAACATCTTGCTTGCTCATGGCATAGAGCAGAAATTATGCTAACCGTAAAGTAATCACGAACTGGTTTCCTTTGAGCATACCAAGCTCCAAGCTCGCCTTGCGATAGTTGAGGTCACCAATTCGAACACCACGCTCTCCCCTTTGAGTGACTGCCTCGCGCATCGAGCGCCGGCCAATTTGATTGGCAGCTTTCCACACGTCTTCGACAGTTTTCTTGCCACGCCACAACGATACTCGTTGCACCGTAACGCCCCTTTTGTCTTTTGTTCCAGCAACGGCAAGGTCTTTGAGATTGACATGCAAAGTACGGGACAGGTACGCGAGCGCGTCCTGTGTGTCACGGTTCGTTTTTTGCAGTGTGAAGTGAATATATGGAGGATATTCCCCACGCGGTGTTCGTTCTCCCCGAGCTTGGGTGATGATCAGAATGACAGAACACCTAAGAGGTCTCGAGAATTACCCCGCATGCCTCCGCGGCCACCACCTCTCCTTGACCACCTGATGACGATGCGAGATCCGTCTGCGCCAGCTGGGGTAGAGAGATCCGTTTCACTTTCAAGTTTTCCCTTGAATAGCCTCCGTACTGCTTGATGGAGAGTCGTCCGCGTGGCTTTCGAGTCGATAGGCTGCAACCTGATGTCAGAAGCGATAAGAGTAGTTCTGTTGAACAACGCACTTCACTGAGGACCTTCCGGTAGTCCTCCGGCACATTGCCTTGAGAACGGCCACCACGACTTCTTAGTTTCCCGCTCCCGCCACGAGCTATTCCACTCTTTCCCCGCCTTTTATCGGAAGAGTTAGACTCGTTCTCTTGGCGGGGCGCAGTATTTTGCTCGGAGGTCTGGTTGGTGTCGGGCTTATTGTGTGCCCTGCCTCCCCAACCGTTGTCGCTTACTCGAGGGGGTTCGGGACCTTCGAGATATATTGTTTTGAGTTCGATGATCGATGATTCGGAAAAGAAAGGGGATAAGGATGATTCGTATTCGTCGTCCCAGGTGGGTTCATCGTCAGCTACTACACCGCCATCCTGCTCTTCGCCGGCACTTGACACAGCAGCGCTGTCTTGGTGACGTATATTCAAAGATCGTGCCTCTTCGTTGGCGTCGGTGTCTAGAATGTTGGTGACCACCTGCGTCGACACGCCGGCAATCCCTTCAGCGGGAACCAATGGAGTACTCAGGCTCTTGTCTTTCTTTGACTCTGGCAAGCTTAGTGACTTGATGTGCACTACCTGATGATCCAAATCAACTTCGTTGACCAAAAAATCCGTAAATCTATGAACAGTCGAGTGCCGCAACGACAACACAGGGAAGACCAACTTACCGTTGCTTGATGATGCCGCTTATTGGGGGAAGATCGCGAGTTATGTATTCAGAGATTCCGACATCACATTCCAGTAGTTGACGAAGTCCGTGAGACGCGGTCTGTGGTGTACTGAGACCCAAGAGGGCATGACTGGGTGGAAGGATGGACTGCTCCGAACCGTCGCTGTTACTATGGTCATGGTCGTCGTCGAACTCGGTTGTTTTGGTGCGTTTTGGAGTCCTGGGCTCGCTGTCGTCGTCCTCACGTTCGCGGATGGAAGCCGACATGAGGTGACTTGGTCAAATCTATATCAGACCATGACATCCCCTCATCTGCTCAGCTATGAAGATCGCGCCCAAAAACACAACAATCCCGCTGCACGAGCTCTCCTGTATCTCATGGTGAAGAAAAGAACAAATCTCTCCGTCAGCGTCGATGTCACTCGCAAGAGGGATTTCCTTGCCATCATCGACGCTGTGGGACCCTATGTCTGTCTCATAAAGGCACTTATTCGTTCTTTGGCCTCTTAAGACTCTACTCATGGTTCTGACCACAAGACGCACATCGATATCCTGGAAGACTATGATACATCGGTCGTCGAGCAGTTGCAGGCGCTCAGCAAGAGGCATGAATTCTTGATTTTCGAGGATCGCAAGTTTGCCGATATAGGTGAGGTTCCCCAGATTCTCTGATCTTCCTTCTAAGCTGAGCCTTGCACAAGGTCACACCGTCGCGCTCCAGTACTCCAGTGGGATTTACAAGATCGCAAGCTGGGCGCATATCACAAACGCACACGCTATACCAGGTCCCTCTATTATCACCGGCCTCGCATCAGTCGGTGTGCCACTTGAGAGAGGCCTGATCTTACTTGCCGAGATGAGCTCAAAAGGTACGCTCACGACTGGCGCATACACAGACGATGCGGTTCGTATGGCGCGAGCACGACGTGACTTTGTCATCGGATTCATTGCACAACATCGAATGGAGGGTATTGGAGCGCGAGAGGCAGACAATGTCGAGGATGAGGATTTCTTGACCCTTTCCCCGGGCGTCGGGTTAGATGCCAAGGGTGATGCCATGGGTCAACAATACCGGACACCGGCCGAGGTGGTGACAGACTGTGGGTGCGATGTGATCATTGTGGGCAGGGGAATTTTTGGCACTGGTCGTGACATTGACGTGGAAGAGGTTCAAAAACAGGCTCAAAGATACCAAGCTGCAGGATGGCAAGCGTATGAAAGTCGCTTGTCCAGATGATATTATTTAAGACTAAGACTTAGAAATCAATTCGTCTATTGGTGCTAGGGAAGGTGGTTGATTCATCGATGTGAAGTCAAAGTCGTTACCCTGCTGCACCCTCCTGCTCTAGTCTCTGTCGCTCGGCTTCTTCAGCTACCTCTTTTTCTTCCGCTTCAACCACCTCGATGTCAAGCGGGAAAGTTAGGATCGCAGCAATCCCCGTTAGCTGATTCAGCTCTAAAGAGAGGTTAGCGCATGTGCAACTATACGAACATTCAAATACACACGTTGACCAGATTCGTGCATGCTGGAAAAGATCACCACTTCCGCCCCTTTCTGCTGTACGCTTTCAACCAACGACACATACCGCTTCCTAGTTATTGGATTGCTCGCACTACAAAAAAAACGATGTCGTGACTACTATCGCGGAAAGCATAGATGCCTACCGGAAAAGTTCATCCGAGATTAGAAGCGTGCCGACTGCTCCTCGATCTGCAGCTAAACAAACATGTTCGGGCCCATACCATGCACGCATTTCGTCTGATCCTAACATCTTAAAGAACCTACGGTCTTTAAAGTTTGAACTCCATTGCAAAGAAAGGGAGTCACCTGTCCAAAACTATACCCTCACGGGCAAACTTCGTCTCTTTCAACTGTGCAACAATCTACATCACATGGTCGTGAGCCGGTGGCTGACAAGCAGGACAACGGTTACCTCGGGACTCTTCAAGACTTCCACCAAGCTGTGGACGTGCGGACTGCTGATATGGACTTTGAGAGCCTTTTCCCGTAGCGATTTTGCCAACAACTTGTCGTTCCGCCTCCCAGCTTCGGTCGTCATCGTGGAATAGACCGCGTCCCTGACCCAACCAGGACTCGCGAACACGATGGCACGTAGATTCGGGTTGCTGAAAGGAATGTGCCGGATGAACGCATCGTAGACCGTCATATAGAACTTTGTCATTGCCTTTTCATGTTGTGATGTTCCTGGAGCGGAAGCCTTGCGTGGTATGGGTACAGAGAGTCGGTGTGTTATGACGGTGAGATGCTGGGACAACAGGCAGAATGTGGCCGTTCCTTCACCGCAGACGACCGCACCAACCTCCGCCCCACGCCCAGGCATACAGGATTCTTCGACGCGAGAGAGTGCTATGCTATCCCATCCTTCGACTTTTTCAATCCGAACGTCACGATTTGGTTCGATGTCAAGTGTGTGGAAAGCCCCCATCCTGACATTTTCATTTTCGGACGTCACTCGGCCAGATATGTGAAGTGCCGCGGTTGTTGGAGGCGGGGCAGAAGACGGCGAGGTTCCCGATGGTGCTTGATCTGTTGTAGATGACTGAGCGCCGGAGGAAGAGTATTCCACTCTAGAGACTCTCAGTGTGAGTTTCAGTCTGATTCGATGAGATTCAGTGGAACCAGTCGCTGATACGTTCTGTACCCGTCTATATCCATCGTTTGTATCTCGCAACAAGTAGTTAAGCAGAACATCGTACCGAATAGCGGGTGCTCTGACAGAATCGTCCTGCTGTATGAGATTGTACAGATGCCACATATCTTCGTCATCTTCAGGACGAAGGGTGACATGGCCCTAGTAACCCTTATTGAGTCATCTGGTCGAGCGTGGATTACAGACTTACTGTACCACTTTTATCAATGTACTTTCCAATGAGCTTCATCGTGGAATTTAAAGTGAATGTTAGCAGATCTCCTCGACATAACAACCCGCTCGATTAGGAAGTGACCATTCATGTTCATACACACACGGAAGCTCGTATGTTACATGGCCCTCATCAACACTCATGCAAGGAACGGTGGTAAATTAATCATCGAGATCAAAGTCTTCGTCATCTTCATTTCCCTTTCTGGAGCTATCTCTCGCCAACGTGCGATGGCTTGTAGAGTACGTGAGATTGAACGGGTTTTCGGTCTTTTGCAGAACGCCTGTTTCGAGGTGTATCGCTAAGCACGTTGCAAGGCCAGCGGAACTGTTTACCACTTTGTGACAACCTGAGTTTGAGGGCGGTAGTTTCAAACGCATCGTTATTCCCGAGTTCCTCGAATCCAATAAGTCTGGTAACAGACATGAGGATCGGACAAAGGGTACGACGAGCCAAAGCCTCACCGATCCTTGGAGACACCATCCACGAAGCACATCACGCATGGAAGCACTCGGATGGACAGGCGTTCGATTAACCATGGTACGTTTTCTACAAACACACGGATGAAGCGCGTGCCAAAAAACTCGGGCGCAAGTTTCTACTAGGAGTATCGTTAGCGGTGAAGAGGGAAAGCTCGACGTGCTGCCCACAGTGAGGTGCTTGTCCATAATTTCACATCTTTTAAAGTTGTTGTGGTAGAAGTGTATTATGCAACGAGGTTCATTGCTAGCGATGCGAGGTCAAGTCATCGCAACTTCATATCTCAGTGATTCTACTTACGCAGTTATCCGAATGACCTCTTTTTCGTTAGTGATCTCGGTATACGACCCGTGTGCGCTCTGGTGCATGTCCTTCAGCTTCTCAGACCTGGTGAATCTCATATTAGCTTTGACGTGTAACCTCTGGAAGGAATGTGGTACACACTGCAGTCTGAGCTGTTCGATTCCGTGTTCTCTGAGTCTCGCAGAATCCGCATTTTCAATTTCTGCTTCCAGTTCTGCAAAGATGGCGTCGTTGTCGTCGTCATCCGATTCCTCTTGTGACCGAATGGATTCCACCACGCGCGACGCTAAAGAGGTGATCTTCTCATCCATAATTTTAGAGAACAAGTCGGTTTGGACCGCCCACGCTGACTCGAGCCCAACAGTTGAACAGGAGATGTGTATATAACGAACGACGTTGCCGTTTACAGAAAGTAACGCACACATTTACAGGTTACGTAAATTGCTGGTGCAACATAATGTTCACTCTTGTCCTGGATTCTTGTACCTTCTGATTGCTCTTTCCCTAACGTCCGCATGCTCCACTATGGGTCTTGGATACCCCATCTTATCTGCAACGTGCGGAGGGGGGTTATGAAGTTCTACATATATCATATGAGTAAATGGGTTTCCTAAACGCGGATAATCGCCACCTGTTGACTGCAGATGCTTCAATTCAGTAACGTACGTCCGGATGTAGTCACCTGTTGGATCTGCCTTTGAGCTTTGCGTGTATGGGTTGAGGATGCGGAAATATGGAGACGCGTCAACGCCAGTGGATGCACTCCATTGCCACCCGCCGTTATTGCTAGCCAGGTCGCCGTCAATAAGTTGTTCCATGAAATACTATTTTGTAATGTTAGCGCGTAAACGGAATTTAACGGAGTGGCTCACTTGTTCCCCCAGTCGCCAATCTAACATCAGATCCTTGGACAGAAACATCGCGGCAATCATTCGCATCCGGTTGTGCATCCAACCTGAAAGAAATACGTTGAATACATTCACGAATGTAAGGATCCAGGGCCAAATCACCCATCGTATTCATTTGCCGCATCGCAGCATCGACGATGGGGATACCAGTCCTTCCTTGCTTCCACGCGGCTAAATGCTCTTCATTGACTTCCCACGTTACATTCGCTAACCTCTCCTGGAATGGTCTGCCCATCGAGACGCGCGGAAAGTTCGCCAATATATTCATATAAAAGTCTCGCCAGGCTACATCATGTAAGGAAATTTGCCAGGTTCGTTTAAATGTACATACCAAGCTCCTGGACCCAACGACCAATTCCCGTAGTCCGCGTAGCGTCCACTTTGACTTTGTTCGGTCCAGTCAGAGACATTGTTGCACGGATGCATTCGCGAGGTGATATGATACCAGCAGACAAATAGGGGCTCAGCCTGGAAGTCGTATCTTGGTCACCTCTGTCCCTCTTTTCCGCATAGGTGAGGATACGACTCTGCTTGTCGGAAGTTTCCGCTCCTTCCGCCAGCGGGTTTGCAGTCCCCAACTGAGATGACTTTGCCTTGGTGTGAAGAAAACGCGAAAGTATCTGAATGTCCAAAATGAGTGAAGTTTTATGGAAGAGAGTGAAACTTTACCTCTCGAGCAGCGATCGAGCCTGCCGGCCAAACCTTGAGCATTGTTTCTCTATCTTCGGGGTCCAGTTCGAAACCCTCCACGGCGTGCGGTACGGGTGTGTTGAAAAGTTTGCCAACAATCGGATGTTGGCGGGCAGAACGTGGATTGGCATGTGGAAGAGGAGACTCTTCGAGGCAAGTGCCAATGTTTTCATTAACCTTGGCGATCCAAAGTTTCTGGTAAGGAGAATAAATCTAAGGTACTAAAGTGAATAGATTGGCATAGGGCGACGGATGTACTCGTACGGTATGAGTCTTTCCAACTTTGGTTTTAATAACGCCAGGTTCAATGATGCACCTGTCATGGAAGAGATGGGGCCGAATGTCCTTTTCCTTGGCACTAGCAAGGACTTGCAAGTCGCGCCTAAGCTCGTCTATTTCGTATTCCATGTTGGCAAACACGCTGGTACATTGGAGAGACTCGAGAATTGAAATGATTTTTGAAGGGATCGTGTGTCGCGGTGTGTGTGATACCGTGTGCAAAGGGATGTCAAGCCTCGCAAGCGATTCCTATAATCCCTAAGGAAGCGGACGAGCAGAGTAAGGTTAAGTGGTTACCTTTAGGACCGACAAATTGCGAAGCAAGAAGTCGATTCTCCGTTTACTCCTATCATGGGCGATATAGTCCTGGGGGTTGAGCAAGAAGAGAACGACGAGCGGTAGCTCGTTCTGGTTGGCATGTTTGGATGCGGCTGCAAGGGCTCTGTTGTCGGCAACTGACGATGATCTGAACGATGACCACGGAGGAGTGTGAGTGGGCTTACTCCGCAAGTCGCCCATGCGCATCCAATAGACCACTGAACTACCGGGCTGTGGGTTCTGTATGACATTGCGCATTTCGGCGAGGAGGTTTAGGAAAGGGGGATTCGCTTGGGCCGCGGCTGCAGCCTCTGGAGTGGCGATCCTGGTGAAGGTGAAGGCATGGAGAGTTCTTTCCCTCTTTGCCATTGTATGGGGACTGGGACTGCGAGGTCTCTTTGACATGGTGGTCCTGTAACGAAATGAACTGGAACACGTGACATGATGTCACTCAGGCAGACACTGTCCTTGAAGTTGAATCGAAAGGAGAGTCTGAAAGACAACCAAGAGACACAGCCACACCTAATTACGGCATAACCTCAAAATGGAAAGGGCGCGTTCTTGCCACCGACCACACAGCGGCGTCGTCGTCGTCGTCGTCCACCTCCGTCCGTATCACTTTCCCATCCATCTGGTCATGGACTTGCCAACACCAAGGGAGGTAGAACTCGAGAGTGCTCTTAGAAAACGAGATGCACAGCTTGCGGAGCTCACGGTGAGACTTATGGTTGCCTGAGAGCGCCCATGTGTTCTCCGGTCGTCTGCTGACCGCCTTACGCATCCACACAGACCGAGATTTCACGGCTTCGCCAGTTCCTCGCCGTGCAACCTCACCTGTCCACGTCGGATCCTATTACGTTACCTCCTACGCTAGTGTCGGTGTTGTTGCCACACGTCCACAGGGCGACACCGATGGGTTCTTCATCCTCAAGTACGGTCAGTACTGCGTTGACTCAACGCGTACGATTACTTCAAGAGGAGAATGATGAGTTGTACGACCTGCTAAAGCACGGCGAAACTGGAAAACTAAAGGAGGAGGTTCGAGGGCTCCGGCGTGTAGTGGATAGACTAGAGAGCGCACTCCGAGGTGAGGATGTTTGATATTCGGGCATGCTCGAGCTAACAACACCGGTTTAGAGTCCCATCAAGTGATTACATCGCTTTCGTAAGCAATCGCTATTACCACAGTTGGCGCATTTACCTAGGCATCTGGATCGCAGAACTGAATTGGACAAGTCATACCAAAGCTTCCATTCTTCTCTGCGGCAGAAGCAGATCAATTCGCACATACACCACCCGCCGTCTCGTGAATCATACCACCCCGCGCCACATGGGCAGGTGACGAATGGACTAACGAAACCACCTCCGACGGGGCCGAGAGCACACAAGAAGGCACGTTTGTCTGACGCCAAGGCATCGCCTGCCCAGTCGAGCGTGTCGCTGCCACCATCGAAAGGGCATGCGTCTGTGAAACACGAGCGTTCGCACTCGCCTCGAGTTCCACCGAGTGAAATTCGACCGAAAGGGAATGCAAAGATGGAGGTGGATGAAGACTCGCGTTCACGACCGCGTTCGCCGCAAGAGAGGGACCGGCCACGTCAGCGGGAGAAGGATCGGGCTCGAGAACGAGAGCGCGATCGGGAAAGGGATCGGGAACGTGACCGAGACCGAGACCGGGAACGATTCTCGCGACGAAACGGAACAGGGGGCGGTGGAGGAGCGGGCCGCAGGAATCGTGGGTTCAATCACCCATATGCGGGTGGAGATCGGACATTGGCAGAAAGAATGGGACTATGATCTTTTTTTTTGTTGTTGTTGCACCTTGGAGGGGTCTGACGGGCGTTGTGATAGTGTACACGGTACGGAACAGAATTCACCGAATGTACGGTTAACTGATTGGAACACTTGCAGAGATGTATCCGTAACGTATCGCCGCGCAACGTACATATTTATCGACATCGAAATTACAACAGCGAAGTATGGCGCCAAGATGTGGCGCTGTCAGCGGGGGATGTAAAACTAGATGGAAGCGAGGCTAGTCTAATAATGTAAGTACGTACCATGAAATTAAGGGGGTGTTAATCTATCTTGAGCGCATCGTACAAGAGAGGGTGGACAGGTAAAGAACAGTGAGTACATGCAACACGGAGTGGAAATCGCAAGGAACGTGTCAGGCTTGGCATGCTGGCCCCGTCGGATTGTGCAGCGCAAAGAACTGCACGCATGTCATGCCGGCAGCCTGTGGTTCGCAGCGCACGCTGGAGCAATCCTCCCTGTCCCTGGTGGGATCGGGCATGGATGGCGGGGGCGGTCGCCGGATAAACGAGCGGTGCGCACCGAGCACAAAGGCAGGGATAGGGGGCACAGGGGGAGGCGGAGAGCGGATGGCAGGGCTCGGTGGGGGGGAACGGCAACGAGAGGAGGAGAGCGTGCGTTTCAAAGTGCGGCCGTCTGTCCTGAGCGCGTCGTGAGAGGCGGCATGGC
The DNA here is from genome assembly GCA_038089675.1 of Boletales sp. KT-2023b. Lineage (NCBI taxonomy): Eukaryota > Fungi > Basidiomycota > Agaricomycetes > Boletales > Boletales sp. KT-2023b. The sequence continues at coordinate 261,613 of JBBPLE010000003.1, forward strand.
CGAGTGGCCTCTGCGGAGGAAGGCTCTGCGTGGTAAGATGGCGGCGAGAAGGCTTTTTGTTCAGAGGGAGCGGGATGGGCACAAGGACCGGGGACGGCATAGGTGGTGGTGGTGAAGGACAGGGATGCATTGTATGATCGCATCGACTTTCGTCTTTATTTATTTAAATCCGTCCCGGTGGCTGTGGCCTCATTGATCTCTTCAACTTATACCACATTGATGATGATGCTCATCGACATCCTTCTCGCTTGTCTCGCATTTCCCCTCCTTGCTTTCACCCTTCCTTCTCACTCTTTCCATCACAGAGCATCCGATCGTCCCCGCATCATGACCTACTATGCCGATTGGGCCCCACCAGCCTCCTTCGACTGCTCCCTGTTCGACATCATCATCTTTGCTTTTGCCCTCCCCGACCGCGACTTTCGACTGGTTTGGGACTCTGAACGAGCCCCCGTCTTGCTGGGAAACCTCGTTTCTGCCGCACATACCGCTTCCTCTCTTGCCATGCTCAGCATCGGCGGCTGGTCCGGAAGCAGGCCAGTCACCACCCCCTCTTTTACCTCTTTTACCCTCTCACTTCCATTAGGTATTTTTCCGATGCGGTCGCGAGCCCACAGAACAGGGCCCTCTTTGCCAACAACATCCTCGACGTCTACAACCACTATCATCTTGACGGCATTGACATCGACTGGGAATACCCAGGTCAGGCTGGCCCCCAGGGAAACACCGAAAGTGCCGCAGACTCCGACAACATGCTCCAGTTCTTCGATGTCCTGCACAAGACGCTTCCACCTGGCGCCATGATATCCGCCGCCGTACAAGATTTCCCTTTTACCGGTCCAGACGGTCACCCAATCAAGGACGCATCCCGTTTCTCCCATGTTCTCGACTGGGTTACTCTCATGAACTATGATGTCTATCAAAGTAGGATCGATCATTCCTCATACCTCACACCTCCCTCTTTTCTCTCTCTGTAGCCCAACAGCCCCCCGGTCCGAATTCGCCTCTCTCCGATGGTTGCCACAACTCTGCTCAGCCCAATGTCAACGCCGTAAGCGCTTATAACGCCTGGACTTCTGCTGGCTTTTCCCCCTCCAAGATTGTTCTTGGTGTCCCCACATATGGTTACATTGTCGAGTCCAGCGCTAAATCACTCTCCGATCGCTCCTCTTTTCGCGCCTACTCCGAAGATGGTACTGGTCAAATTCAGTTCCGGTCTCTCATAACGCAGGGCATCCTCCTCCAGCATCCGGATGGCTCCTTCCGAGGCTCGGGGGGGTTTATCCGCAGATGGGATAATTGTTCCGCCACACCTTACCTTTATTCGGACGAGGCTGCGCAGGTGATCCCGTACGATGACAACGAATCTCTTGGTATAAAGGCAGCTTGGGTCAAAGATCTCAGAATGGGCGGTGTCAACTTGTTCGACGCGCACGGGGATACGTCCGAACATCATCTCACCCGTGCCTTGCGTGCCGCCCTCTTACCGAACAGCACTCCTGCACCCTCGAACGTCCCGACTTCCTCCCCAACGGTTATCAATACAATGCCGAATCCATCACTCAGCGCCGACAGCCCCGGTGCATCTCAGCTCAGTCCTGCTTTATCTTCCCTCTCTCTACCTCGTAGCATTCGCAGGGACTAGATAGCATCCGTTTACTCCGTTCGGTGTTGCACGGACAGCGAACTCTAGTCATTTTGAATGAATGTTGCCATGTGATCCAGTGACCAGGCTTGATCTTAGCTTGAAGCCTAAAAAGCCGAAGACAGACAGCGAACGACGGAGGTATCCGGTAATTTCCGTCACTTTATCACATCGTGCATGTATGATATGCACAGTATGTACTCTTCGGACCATTCTCTGCCGAACAACAATGGCGATCGGCGTTCAAAGATGCATGCTGCGTCAGCGAAGACGGCATGCGCGACGCAGCCGGGAGAAAAAAAAACCGATAGGGTGACAGCGTGGCGATATCGGACCATGACTCGTTTAGACTAGACCAACCTTTGAGTTGAGGTTACTGACAGCTAATAAAGCCCGATATAGTGAAACAAACAAAGCAAAGCAAAGCAAAGGCGAAGAACTCGTCTCTTTTCTTTCTCTACCCTTCAAACACACACCATGACCGGTGAGTATTTTATTATTCTGTATCTATCTTCTCCTTCCCCCTGCGGTGGTGATGACCTCTTATTCACACTGTATGAACGCACTCGTCCTTGACTTGTGCATCGTGAGTTTTTTTCTACAACGGTAGCTGAACCGCTCTTGATTGCCAGAAGCGTTTTTCCAATCCACTGACTTCCTTCACTTAGTGCAGTTGTAACCGCGGCTCCCCATGCATATAATTGACTCGTAGACATATGGAACAATTTGAAATAAATTTCAGTGAGCGTCATGTCATTACATCCAGATCAAAAGCATCCTTGGGAATTTGGCCCTGAACTGGTGTTAGCGCACCCTTCAAGATGTATAGATAAGGCGCGGATTTGATGGGCGGGGGAGAAGATTGATATCCAATCAATAAGTTACAACGGGGACATGAGAAACTGTACTGCCTCTCATGGCCACCTGACCTGCAAAATACAAAACAGTGCTCGCGATTCTAGCCCTTCACGTCATGAGGGGTGCGACTTCGTACCTTTCAACGAGCACAGGCTCGACAGGGTTGGCATTCAGTTTGAACACTATCGCTTTCTTCACATCGCAATCCTGGGAACGGATGATGGTAGCTCCATCCGTTTGACGTTTAGGGAGTTCTGCAAGACTTTTTTCGATGACCAGCTGGAAAAAAAAATAGGATGCGAAAGTGCGGCGCGGAGGCAATTGAACCTACGATGAACTCTCCACAGATACAATCTAGGGAGAGATACGGATCAGTTGAGGTAAGGCCGAAAGGGAAAGTTGACTCACAATACACCCTGAGAGCTGCCGTTGCCGACGCGGTAGGCTGGGCTACGTGGTACGTGAGATGGGTGTTTGATCAAGCGAAATTTTCGGAAATGCCCTCACCATCCGTGGACGAGGAAACAGCAGAGCGGGAGACGACCTTGGGCATGACAGGCGCAAGCGAGTATGGGGTGTTGTCAATATATATGGCTCACGTGATGATTCGCTCTAATTGTCGGTTACATTATCCTCCCCATCTTTGTTTCTACTCCCATTTTCCCCTCAATGGCAGAGAAAGATGCGACAGCGAGACTTCGAAGGGCGGTCAAAGGTATCTATTATTGCACCCATCGTCTCCACCCCTCACCCCGCCCCAGAGAATAATCTCTTCCTCGTCAAGAGGCTCATACAAAGAACGGACATGCGGAATCCCGACCCGGGCGCGAAGCGGTACACCTCTCTTGCGTGGGCCGCTGCTCTCGGCCATGAAGAAACATTCGAGTTTCTTTTGACCGCTGGCCACGACGACGAGGAGCTCAGCAGAGTGTGTATTCTACGCATCGTCCACGCTTCCACACCGGCTCACGCCCTGACGACCAGGATGCAGAGAATAATACGATTCTCATGCTTCTCGCTGATTTCAAACCTCCTCCAACTAATCCGTATGCTCCCGGTCCATCGCAAGTCGACCAGTTGGGTGCCGCACTTCGGATGGCTCGGCTATACTATGACCGTTATACGTGGATCCTTGATTGGTCCAATTCTCAGGGAAAAACCGCGCTCCACATAGCAGCTCTGAGGGGAAACGAAGAACTCGTTCGCGTGCGTGGATTCTGAACCTTTCAGTTCCCGCTTCTTACTTTCTCCTTATGCATCAACGGTTTGTTTTTAGATGCTGTGTGATCTGGGTGCTGATTTTGACCTGGCTGACAATAAAGGCAACACTCCTCTCCACTAGTGAGTTTTCGTTCCTGTCTCCACAGCGTCAAACCAATGCTTCCACTATTAGCGCCAGCTCCTGGGGACACATACCGGTGCGGATTAAACTGACAGTCTGCGATGCATCGCTCACTGCATAGCTCAGATCGTTCAACTTTTGATTGAACGGGGTTGTCAGTTTGCGGCGCGCAATAATGATGGCTTCACTGCCTCGGATTACGCTTACTCGTGAGTCGCTCTCTTACCTCAGCAAGTGTCCTCCAATAGTTGTTGCCAGGTTTAGCACTAGAGACACCTTGCAGGACTCGGCACGTCTGCAATTTGAGAATAATAAAAAATCTCGACGTATGGTCTTTGCTCAAGCGGCTGCCCGAGGCAGCGAATGGGGAGGGGGGCTGGTGATAGATCTGGCTGCTCATCTTCCCGTCAAACCCAATGATTTTGACAGTGTTGTTGCACGTATGCGAAGCGGCTCTGGGGGGAGTCGTACGACAACGACTTCAGACAGTGGCGATTTCGACTTTGCCGGAGCCCCACCGAACGTGGCTGCGAGTCTATCATCACTCTCGTCTTCCATGTCTCATCACCCCAGACATCCACCACAGTTTTTGCATTCACCGCCACAGAGACCAGACAATATACCGTCCACGAGCAATGGTGCCCTTCCCACCCCTTCCGCTGGACCATCCCAGACACTTTCTGTAAATCCATCACATCAAACATCACTATCGCCTATTGTAAATCGGATGCGAGAACGGGATGCCGATGAGATGGAGAAGTACATGAGACGAAATCGAAGTGGAAGTGCAGGAACGTCCTCGACGGATAACAGGTCACAAGCTGGGCAGACTTTTGGCTCGGGGGTACCGTCAGCGAGTGGTGACGAACTCGATGGCATTTCTTCGCTCGGGACGACGGCGCCACGAAAGCTCCTGCGGCCATCTTTTTCCGCTGCACAGCTGCGAACGTCGCCTTCCGCGATCCCGACGCAGGCAACGCAGGGCGACGCGTCTCGGAATAGGGCTGGGACGAACCCGAGCAGTGCGCGACCTGGGCAGCCGACGCTGTCCCCTACTCCGATTGTCTCGAGGGCGTCGTCGTCTGACTCCCCTCGCTACGAGGAGAAACTAGACGAAGAGCCAGAGATGTATACCGGACCCCCGACACAGTACGCGCACTTCCCAGAACCGCCGAGGAAGAGCAACCGTAGTGCATCGTCTTCTGCTGCGGCTGCGATTACACGTCGGCTACCGTTTAATTTGCTGTCGAAACCCACACCACCACTACCGACGGAGCATGGACACAGTGGTCATCGGAGAGGGTCGTCAACGACGTCGATCCGAGGATGAACAATTGTATGTAACAAGTAGGAATGTTTTTGTTGTTAGATACGTTAGTCGTCGGAGAATGCCGACGAAACGAGATGATCGCCCCAAAAAGGCATCTTGAATAGTCGCGCACTTAGCTCAGAGCTTCGTTTATGTTTTCAATTCAGCCCTTGTAGCATCCTTTCCCTTCCACCCTTTCCCCGATGGCAATCCCTTACAACGTCGACTCTGACCCCGACCCGACCTCCCAAATCGCGTGGCCTGCCGCCCGTCATAGGCAACGCACCTCCTCTGGCCTCGAACAGGTACCCGAACCTTCCAGTGAAACACCAGTGCCCTATCGTAGCACGGACGACTCCGGGAAGCGCGCGACAGTCCCAGCCGAACATCCCCGGCACCTTTTATCCACATGGAACCTCGTAACCCTTAGCATATCTATGGCAGGAGCCCAAGTTGCATGGACAGTGGAGCTCGGGTAAGCGTCGTCGACCAGCGTGTGCAAGGCGTGGCGCAAAATTGTCATCAATGACGCCCGTTGTAGATATGGCACCCCATTCCTCCTATCTCTGGGCATATCCGAGCAAGTAACGAGTCTCGTCTGGCTTGCTGGCCCCATCAGTGGCTTAATCGCTCAACCTCTTATTGGTGTGTACATCCCCCTCACTTGCGCTAACTTCACGGCGGATAAACTTGCTCTCAGGCGCCATCTCAGATTCATCACACTCCAAGTTCAGGCGGAGATATTGGGTCATTCTTTCAACAGTGGCGCTAGTCATATCTACAGGTGCACTTGCTTACTGCGAGAGCACCGCCTCATTTTTTGTCGACTTGTTCGGTGGTGGTGATGGTGATTGGGATCCCGAACGTCAGAAACAAGTGTGTCGTCGTGGTACAAGGATAGACCCGCGCTTATATCGCTTTTTCAAGGTGTCGAACGTCGCCATCGGGATCGCCGTCTTTGCATTCTATGTCCTGGATTTCGCGCTCAACGCCCTGCAGGCATCCCTACGTAATCTTCTTTTGGACATCACCCCCCCTGAACAACTCAACGCAGGAAATGCTTGGCATAGTCGTATGAGCCAAGCAGGCAATATCGTTGGATATGGTTTTGGTGCGTCCTCGTATTAATTGCCGTGTTGGTGCGTTTGACACGTTGTGGATAGGATTTTTACCGCTCGCAAAGCTTCCCTTTCTGAACTTCCTGGGAGGCGATCAATTCCGCAAATTCTGTGTTCTTAGCATCATGATCCTTGTTGTGACCGTCTGGATCACATGTTTCTTTCACGAAGAGAAGGAGACAGTTGATAAAAGTAAAAGGAGGTCGGATATCTTGTTGCACCATCGCCTTTCCTAAGCTGATCGCTCGTATGCAAGGCATAATAAACTTTTCGACGTGTTAGAGAACATCTATTTAGCCATCATCACCCTTCCCAAGCCCATTCGGAGAGTTTGTCTCGTGCAACTGTTTGCCTTCATGGGATGGTACGTTGCCTTGTGGTTGTGCACCTATTTACATGACCTTCGGCCAGGTTTCCATTCCTTTTTTACTCCACCACCTATGTCGGTCAAGTCATGGCGTACCAGCTCGGCCAAGAACCTGACATTGAAATTGCCACACGGACTGGTGAATTTGCGATGCTTATTTATAGTATCGGTATGATTTTCTGTATTCTTCTACCGCTGTTGGATCGACTGGCTTTGCCTACAGTGGCCGTTATTGCCGGTGTTGTTCTCCCTACCCTCGCACGCCGCGATCCCAATCTCCTCCCTGAAGAGGGCGACGATGAAGAAACACGCATTCAGCGCCTCCGCCTTCATCTTCTCCAATGGCGTGAAGAGGCTCTTGCTTCCGGGAAATCCCTCCGACTCCCTCGGAGACCACTCCTCTTAAGGGACATCTGGATGGCTGCTATGGTGCTTTTTACGGTACTTATGTTCTCTTCGTTTTGGATAACTACAGTTCCCGGAGCAATCACTCTGATCAGCCTTGTTGGAATCTGTTGGAGTGTAGCCTGTTGGGTACCTTTTGCAATCATCATGGAGGTGTGTTTCGTTTGTCGCGTTTTGTGCCTTACATGTTGACAGCGTCGACACAGTTTCTCAAAGAGATGTCTGAATCCCCGCCTGCGACTGCCATTTCTCGACGACCAGCTCGACGCTCTGATGATGAACGTGATCCGCTCATGGAACGCGAGCTTGGAAACCCGGAAGCGGAGGGCGTTCCCGCCGGCGAACCACTAAATGGGGGAGAAACGAAACCTCTCGCAGGAGGCACAATACTTGGAATCCACAATTTGGCGATTGTGATGCCCCAATTCATCGTATGTACTATCCCTCTTTCTCGCTTGGGAACTCATTTAATGGATGCACAACACAGATTGCTGTTGTGGCAAGCTTCATCTTCCGTATCGTTGATGGATCCGTTTCCCCTGAACCACTTCCCACACAACCTGAAAACTTTCTGTACGCGTCGGGTGGCCTCGGTGATCACACCACTTATTTTGGCAAGACTGGTGTGGCTTGGGTATTGCGGTTTGGTGGACTCTGCACGCTCTTGGGGGCTGCGTTTGCGAGGATGGTGCCGCCGACGAAAGCGGAGAAGGAGATTCGGGCTGCATTCAGGGCGTTGAAGACGTTGAAGTCGGAAGAGGAGGAAGAGCCTTGAAGCTGGATCATAGTACTCGGGCAGGCGGAACAGTGATGAACACCACATGCTTGCATATTTTTCACTGTACTGCAACAGTCTAGGCACGGTTTTCGCTTTCGTTTAACCAACGTTAACGTTTTGCTGCCATGTACGTGTACGAACTATAACGCGCCCACTTTTTGGATGCAAGAGCTAAACAGCCATCAATGCAACTGCCCAATCCCATCGACTCCCTTGCCTCGAAGCGACAAAGCGAGCAGGCACGACCGTAAGGGCTGGCATTTCACTTCCAAACATGGCGTCGAGGAAGGGGGCGATGCCTATTTTACGTTTGGAGATATTTTTAGCGCGCTGAGCGAGGATGAGGATCAAGATTCGACATACGACTCCCGTCTCCGCTCACAAACACCTTCGCCACCAGGGTACGATCCAAAAAAGGTGTGAAGTACTGTACCGTTTTCATTCGTGCTACCGCCTGCACGATCAGTCCGTCTCGTGGGCCATCCATGATGGAGTCCCGTACGAAAACGACGGCGCAGGCCTCTGAAGAGGTTGGAAAACCGGATATTTCATAGTGAACCTGGATCTCGGCGTCGGGCTGTTGAATATTTATATCATCTTTTTTGTTCCGACAGTCAGAAAACGTCACGAGAGTTATACAAAAAAACGTAGGTAATGATGAGTGGAGAACGTCACCTTGAACGAATTCAGGTGATTTGACTAGTATCTCTTCCTCCCCACCCTCTTCGTCGGATTCTGCATCACGTGAGACAAATCGGCCGCTGTGCACGAGAACTTGCTTCTCTACACGGGCGCCACGTGGAAGGGATGAAAGAACCGCATAGAGCGTCGGTGTCAACTTGATTTGTGGTCAGCGTGATCGAAGACGAAGAGCAAGTCGGACGTACCCCGTCAACAAACTCCACATGTTTTTGAACATGATCCACGTCAGGCACATGAACGAGATAATAGATCGCAAGCTGAACCCATCCCCCTTCTCCCTTTCCATAACATGGAACGTCGTCTATTTCCGATGTGGAGACCGAGTCACTCCCACCAAACCCACCTTCGCTGCCGTCGCCTAACCTAGAGTTTGGCGCAGCGCGAATGATTCGTGAGGTGTGTTGTAGAACCAAGGCTGTCTCGAGCGGAAGTGTGGAGGCAATTGCCGATGGCGCAGCTGAAGGTGGTGGCAGTGTCATGGAAGAAGGTATTAATCCGATCTGGCCTGATACGAATGTATATGGTGGCATCTGTGCAGTGAACACGCTCGTTTAGAAAGATGGGACCAAAACGTTTACATCCAAGGGAAGATTCACGCACACTGATAGCTTGTGAATAGGGACCGATGTTTGCAGGTGCCCAGTAGCTCAAGCTCTGAACATGGAGGGCCATCCTCCGTCCTCTTTCTCCTTTCATCTTCGTTGCAACTACCTTCTCATCCAGCGCTCCATCTGGTTCCCCAACCCATGCCAAGCAATCCAGTGCAACCCCTACCCCACCAACACCTACGCAAGCTCTTGCAGGCGGGGATGCACCAAAACACGATGCATATGCAGAATTCGCAGAGGAAAACGTTGATGGGTCGAGGTCTGGAAGGAGGAGGGTCATGGTGGCCGAAGTGGGAAGGAGCTCCATAGAATTTGTGCCCAACAAATCTAGTGGACAGTATTGGCGACAGAATGGTGGCGACAGGCCACTACGCACTTTGAAGTATTTCAAAGCATTGCGTGACCTCTTCTCCGATGTTAAGTGGGCGTGGGTGAGACGTTGGAAGGCGAACGTTGCCGACCGCAATCCATGGACCGATACGACGGACGGATGTGCCGAATTCAGGCACTACATGTGATTGGAAAGACCAGGATGACGAGGCTGCACTGCGTAGAGAGTTTTCTATGCGCATGCGCAAAGTCTCAAACGGCTGTTCAAGCAGGGGAGGGACGACGAGACTGAGACTGAGACTGGTTGCTGGATCAACCTGCTTCGCGACCAGTAACGCATGTTTGATGCGCAGATAAGCCACGGGAGCGATGTCGGTCTGATCCACCACCACGATCTCTTTTGCCTTGAGGTCGATGAAACTCTTGAACAGCGGACTATCGACTGTGAAGGATTCGTATTCTCCGCCTTCCCCGCACGGATGAGTACCGAATCTTTTGTGAAGAGACAGGAGTTTGGGTTGCATGAAGAA
>JBBPLE010000003.1:276674-292096 GCA_038089675.1 Boletales sp. KT-2023b
AGGAGACATGCTGGGAATAAGAGACATGCGACTAAGGAGCTCAGCGATAGAGACGGCGGAGAGTGAGAGAGATGTGCAGGAGTTGATATACGATGCACGCGCTTTGATGATCCTAGGTGCAGTATCGGGTGATATGCGCGTCGACCCATCTGGGAAAATGATCTTGCATGGTTCAATCCTGTAATATGTGTGTAAGCGCTCTGCATAATCTCTGGGTATACGAGAGAACGAACTTACGTGAAAGGCTCTTCGCAGTACTCCGAAAACATGGTTGCGACCATATTGACGACAATTTGAAGTTTTGTATCGTCCGTGGAAGTAACGTCGATAAAGACGTTGCGTGTGTTGAGCGTAATTTTACTGTGTTCGGAGTTGATGATGGGAGGAAACGAGAGAACGCGATCCTGGTTGTCGTATATGATCGGGTAGACAGGCGAATCACGGATGATAGGGAGGTATTTTGCCATATGCTTGTCGCTCTGTCCGGGGGAATGATAAAATCGACTTTGATCGTGCTGTTCCTGGCAGAGACATACCTCGTAAATCGTCATCAATTCTTTGGCGGTGTACGCCTCTTTCTTCGTCAGCGGAACGAACTTGATTTGATCTGGATCTCTGGCCTCGTATCTAAACGGAGGTGCGATCGTGTCAAGATCATGTGTGCCAATAGCGACCAGCCAGCGCCGCCGACCGATATTTTGGTGAAGTTTGTCTTGAAGATCGATGAAAGAAGCGTAGGAACGAGGGGTAAACTTCACATTACGGAGGATAGCGCAAGCAAAGAGGGGTCTGACGCGCTGGGTCTGACACGTGGTTTAGTTGAATCGGTAATCTGGATGATAATCTTGCAACTTACTTCTGGGTGGACATGAACTGCAAGCAGGTCATCTTCTCCACCTGGAGGATAGACATGTCTATATTGTGGTGGTTCTGCTCTACCGAGAAAGGTTCTGAGCGCACGGGATATGCCTTCTAAACAGAGCAGATCATATCTTTGAAGATGGCCAATCAAGTTGTACGCAACTGAGAGAGTGACACGACGGACCTATTGGCGGGTACTTCGATTTTGAGTTGCTAGAAGAGTGGGATAAAGATCAAGTGGTGTTAGTAGGGTAGTTCACGTACCGGTCTTTCCGCAGGAAGACCTTGTTTGATCGCCTCTTCTACGTCTACAGTTGTCTACGACGATGGATAATGAGCTGGTGGACAAGGGTACTTTGGAGCACGCACATCCTCGTCTAGCTCGAGACCATATTCGAAGCATAATCTATCAAACTCCTCCGTGGCTGGAGAATATCAGATACACAAGGAAAGCACGTTGGATGGTCCACGCACTATATTCTTTCCCGAGTCTTTCGAAAAGATCGGCCTTGTCCACGGCAACGGTGGGCATCCTTGTGTTGTGCGATTATCTATCTAGTTAGTAGCAGTGCGAGGCAAAGCCAGCAATGGCCTAGCGTGTCCCCCAGATACCCCTTCCCTCAACGCGTCACATAGCGAGCACAATTCGACCGATGTCCTTTTCTTTGCTCACCGCGGCGCTGCTCTTTCTCGTCGTCGTCGTCGTCGGCGCCCAGAGCGAGTCGGAACAGATTCGCGTCCAACATCGCATCGTCCACCCAAACCTTCCCATAACGGACTGGTCTTTACTCGGCACTGTCCCGCTTCCTCCCTTGCACTCTGTTTCTCCCCTTGGTTCTCCTGCAACACTCATCCCCTCTGATACCGTCCTCAATGACATCGTCCAGTTCACCGAGTCTGTGGACCCCACCATGGAAGGCGCAATGTACCAGGTTGCGCTTGAACGCCCTGGTGTCACAGATGGTGTGTGGGCAACTTCGGTCGTAAAAGCTGTAAGTCATGCCAGTATATCTTCTTCATCCTCTCATGGTCTTCGACCAGTGCCACCTACCCGCCTCGACCTCTGCACACCTTGACATCCATTTTTCCCCTTCGGGTCTCCCGTTTGCCGTCGACTACTTCGTGTCACCGGTTCCCCATGACGGGTCGTGTGCCCCTCCAGACTCACTCAAATCATATCCGGTGCATAACACAACCGTTACACTCATTACTCCCCGTCGTCCACCTCGGCATGTCTTTCCTTTGGTTTATATTACATATTTTTGATGTGCCGCTAGGCCTGAATTACGCACCCCGCCTCCACTCACGGCAGAAGGTGAACCGATAGTACCTGTCCCGGAAAAAAGTTTCTTGCAAAAGTACTGGATATACATGGTCGTAATCCTCGGCGTTCTTTGTGAGTCACGTATCAATATGTCCTTTCCACTGCTGGTTAATCGTGCTCCTGTAGTGGTTTCAGGGCCAGGGGAGGAACCCGCGGCAAATGGTGGAGGCCAAAGTGGGAGATGAGTATGGATATGAGGGATAAGGTCGATCCTCAAGGTGTTGGCGGCAAACCGTCATCCACCGAGGCGTCAGTAGTTCCTGCCACGAGTGTAACATGCTCAGCTGCTAGATCGAACACCATTTTTGGAACACACTTCAAATAGCCAAGGTCCCACGAAACTCACAACGATGTCTTACCCCCTTCACACAGAGCTCCACGCTACGACGCATTCTCGCCCTCCTTTACTGTTATCACTCCTTAGTGATGCCAATTTTCATTCGTCCCGTCACAAAGGAGGATGAGACAGCGCTCTCCGAGATTTGTTTGGAGACGTCCGAGGCTGGCAAGTCTGGCAGGCATGCTCACAATTACCCATCGCTTCCCGGCGAAGTCTACGCGCTGCCTTATGTCAATGTCCCTGATTGCGTGTGGGGCTTCGTCCTCGTCGACAAGCTCTTCGAAACCTCTCCGCGTTCTGACGAGTCCGTTGTGGGGTATACCCTGGGTGCGTTAGACTCCCGTGCATTTGAGAGCGTCACTGCAAAAGCCTGGTGGCCGCCCCTCAAAATGAAATACGCCGAGGGTACCCTTGTCACGCCCCAACCAACAGAGGCTGACCAGAGATACATTAAATCCATCATGGATTTCCCTTCTGCATCAGAGGCGCAGATCGCGTTCTCCCCAGCACATTTGCACATTGATATCTTGGAATCACATCAAAGGAAGGGCTGGGGTAGGAAATTGATTGGGGCAGCGATCAGACATCTGAAGGAGAAGGGATTGAAAGCTGTTTGGCTCGGAATGGATCCTCGAAATAAGGCAGCAGCTCTATTCTATGAGAGGATGGGTTTCCATACTTTTGACGGCGCTTCTGAGGGAGTGTTGGGAATCACTATGGAGGAGTGGGAGAATGGTTCAGTGGAGAAATGAAGTCATCGCGTTCTCATGTACCCCCTAGGAGGAAACTATGGAACTTGCTACCAATCGGCCATTGACTGTCCCATACTGACTCTGCTCCGTTACAATCGGTGCGTATCTCTTGTGGTTATCTATATACTAACCCTTCCTCGCTCTGCCGTGTGGCTATAACCTCACCTAGACAGAGTCAAGACAACGCATGATTACACCGATGGTCATATTTGATCCCGTGGTACGACAACAGCTCTTGGCCTACGTATAGATGTCTCCACCGATACTTCTGCCGTATTATTTTGATTCTGCCGGGCTTTGGGCCGGTCAAGTTCGAAATGGCGGTATGCTTATTAGCACATTCTCGCTGGACTTCAGGTTTGGACTTACTTTTGCAAAGTTAGAGTTAGCATCCAGGTGATCTCCACTCATCGAGGATGCCCAAACATTCTCCCTCTCGCAACGGCGGTCAGGCTGGACCTGGACGGATTTCTTCGCCCCGCGATCACCGCGCCGCGAGACGGCACGCGGACACACAGAATACCCTCGCCGGCGGGGACCACATGTATCCTGACTTGGTGTACCCCAATTCTCTCCACGTTCCGACACCGCCCGTACCTCCTGTCGCACACAGAAACCTTACCCGCCCCGAAGATCCCCCCCTTGAATTTCGACGCACCGTACCTGGTAATTCGGGTCAGGATGCTCCTCGTCCTGAGGCAACCCTTCTCCAGAATGCACGGCAACAGTCTTGTAGTTCTAGTTCAACCTTGAACAACGGTGGCTTTGAAGAAGGACCGTCCTCCAGGAGATCGAAATTTAGGGCAAAGAACGAAAACCAACGTCTCGATGAAAAGTACGCGCTCGCTTCGCATCGGCACCCCTATAAAATCCCTCCCCCGCAACCTGTGTACGATGCCCAGTCCGCCCCACGTCCCAGGCAACCAAACAAAGTCGGTTTCGTGCAAGATACAGCGTATAGGGACGAAAACAACTTTGACGCAGAAGCGCAGGTCCCAACCGGGAGGGATGTTGAGGATGACGGCTTGGAGGATATTGACATCCAAGGCGAACCAGATCATTCCGCGGCGAAGGACAAGGATGGCGGGAGAAATGGTGTTCTTGTGAATTTGCTAGGATTTTATGGGTCCTCGCTGGGAATGGACGGGTTGCCCTCCTCTCGTTCCAAAGCACACGAGGCAGACTTGGATTCGACTGAGCATGCTTCTAGGAGGCGGCATGGCTCAAACGATTCGGCGGATTCGGACTACTCCCACACGGAGGTCGTTGACCCTGACGATCCCTGCGTGACGAAGGTCAGGAAGCGTTGCCTCGACGATTTCGAGGACGAAAAGCGAAATACTCTAAGGCAGATGGATTATCGTCAACGTAGGAAGGAGCAACAAAGAATCCGTATCGAATTCAATGTCACATGTAAGTTCTACTGGTTGTAGCCACTCATATTTTGACGGACGGTGTCACAGCCATCTTGAGGCGACACCAGTTCCTGCTGAAACTCGCTCGCGCGCTGATGATGTTTGGTGCACCGTCGCATCGTATAGAATCGCAGCTTGTGGCCGCAGCTCGCATTCTTGAGGTCAACGCCGAGTTCATTCATTTGCCCAGCGTCATCATATGTTGTTTCGCGGATAACGACACTATGACGTCTGAAACACATTTCGTCAAGGGCACAGGAGGTCTCGCTCTCGGAAATCTGCACAAAGTCCACTTGGTTTACCGAGCCGTTTTGCATGACGAAATCAGCGCTAGGAAAGCGACGCAACAACTAGAGGATCTACTTTCTGCAGAGCCGTTGTACCCGGTTTGGTTCCGATGTGTTTTGAGCTTCTGCTTATCGGTGCTCATCTGCCCATTGGCGTTTGGTGGATCCTTCTTGGATATGTGGGTTGCAGGCAGTGGCGCCTTCCTCCTGTGCTTCCTTCAACTCAATGTCGCAACGAAGTCGACAATGTATAATAACGTGTTCGAGTGCGTTGTTCTTCGTGCTTCCCCTTGGTTGGTGCTAAGCAACCGTGCCAGGATTACCACCGCCATGTTCATGTCTTTCGTGGCTCGTGGTTTGAGTAGCATTCGTAGTCAAATATTCTGCTACGAAGCTATTTCATCCGCAGGGATCATCGGTATCCTTCCAGGGTTCCTTATCTGTGAGCAAAGCATTACCAAATGGCATGCCGACTAAATCCCAGAACAGTGACAAGTTCTCTCGAACTGGCGTCCAAGAACATTATATGTGGTAGTGTCAAGATGGTGTATGCACTCATCTATACCCTATTCCTTGGCTTTGGTCTACAAATTGGTTCAGACCTGTACCTTCTCTTCGACCCTACGGCCCGACATCATCTTGCGACGTTAGCAGCTAGGCTGTCTACAACCGTTACCCTGATTGGCACCTTTGCACCGGACAACTCGACGGATGGTACACCCCCTGCAATTGGCACATTCTCCTTCACAAACGCCACCAATATCTACATGGCAGATATAGTCGACGGTTGTTACCGCCCACCTTCTTTTTCCTGGTTCATTCAGCCTTTTCCTTTCTGGACCCAATTTATCATCGTTCCCATCTTCTCTATCCTCTCATCCCTCGCGAACCTACAGCCGTGGAGATCAAAGGAGCTTCCTGTAATGGTCGTCATCTCCTGCGCGTCGTATGCGACCAACAAGGTCGCGAACCACTACATCTTCAATCGATCAGATATTGTGTCCGCCATCGGGGCATTTACAGTGGGTTTACTGGGGAATATATACTCGAGAAAGATGGGTGGCACAGCTTTTACCTCTATGGTCACGGGCGTCTTATTCTTAGTCCCAGTGAGTGTCGCGTCTCTCGAATTTGTCTAGGATGTTCTTATACTAAATCTGTCCTTAGTCTGGCCTGTCGCAGGCGGGAGGCATCACTGCCAACGGGTCGGCAGTCGATGTTGGAAGCGCTATGATCGCAGTGACGATCGGCATCACGGTTGGTTTGTTTATGAGTCAAGCCATCGTGTACATGTTTGGCTCTCGCAAGAACGCTGCGGTGTTCTCCTTCTGATCTGGTATCAGAGGCATGAGATCCTTGACATTCTGTAGATAGTACACGCAACTGGGCCAGAGTCACTTGATCAATATCTAGACCCCTGGACAACTTGCTTGATTGTAGTCTTAAATCTCTAATCGGCGACCAGGAATAATGCATCATCTATCTGATTGCCTCTACCAGTGACGATTTGAATATCGTACTTTAAAACATGACAGCAGGTGCATTCTCCACGTTCTCAATAGGTGTCTTGTGCCCGACAAGGGTTCTGATGTTGTTGATTCCATACCTCCAAGTGCGGTTAGTTATTTGATATTTTCACGAGTAGATTGTGGTGCTTACCGAATCATGGCTGGTCTCTCGAGACCGATACCCCAACCGTGCACGCGGACTTCCTTGGGGAAGCCCATGGGCTCGAGCATCTCTGGGCGGAACATGCCACTGTTCCCGATTTCAACCCACCTTTGAAGCATGGGGTGGAAAGCAAAAATCTCAAGTGAAGGCTACACCGCATCATACAGTCATTAGCACTCGATGCTTGCAACGGGCAACAATACGAACTTCCGTGTACGGATTGTATGCGGGTTTGAACCGAAGATCCGTCAAACCCATTTTTTTGAAGAAGACTCGCATGAATCCTGATTTTTTTGTAGCAATGAATACGAAATAAAGACTGCCTTGCGACTCACCGATCAGATCAGCCAGTGTAAGGTTTTTATCGGCAACGACACCCTCTACTTGATGGAATTCGGCCAGATGCGTTGCATCCATTGTCTCATTTCGGAACACCCTGTCAATGCTAAACAATTTTGCTGGTCGGAAGCCGTCTTGTCCCCCTTTTAGCGAGTCGTCCAACTTCGGCTCCCTATCTTCGCCATCTATTTCCTCACCTCTGCACCTGGCGGCGAGTTTGTACAGCATGGAGGCTGACGAGGCGGTTGTGTGTGTCCGGAGGAGAAGTTTGTGGGATTCTTCATGGGACCAAGGTGTCCGATAACCAATCGACCCATATCCACCTCGTTCATGCACTTCAGCAACACGGCTATAGTATGCCGCAGGTGGTGGCAATGATGTCGACGGATCTATCACAATGGTGAGACCAAGCTATTTCGAGAATAAAATTTGCTTGCCCGATAGGTAGAATGTATCTTGTAACTCTCTCGCGGGGTGAAGTTGTGGAACGAATAGAGCGTCGAAACACCAGAACCCCGATTCGACGAACGCGTTGGTTGGCATTTCTTCAAAGCTGTCAGCGCCATCAGACAATCTAGCGAAGGGGCAGACATCAATGGCAGATCGTACCCCATCTCTAAGAATATACTACGGATCTCTTCTCGGACTTTGAGGAGGGGGTGAAGCGCACCACCCGACGTCGGGATACCGTCAGCTTCAAAATTGTATTTTTTGAAGGAAGCGGTTTTCCATGCGCCACTGCGGTTGATCAAGCCACTGTACCACATTGTGAGGTAAAAAGTAAGCATACGAAGTCAACATCTCAACGGTAAGATCGGTTTCGGGTTTCGCAATGGACGTGCTGAAGCTCGAACCCTTGTGCACCGCAAACCACTGCCCTTTCCTGAATAAACAAAATTCAGCGCATGTCACCACGTACGAAGATGAGTTACCTTTGAATGATGAGCTTACGCTTCCGTAGCTCAGCGAGAGCCCTCTCGCCGGTCTGAAGGGTCCCAGTAGATTCCACCTCGCGCAGTTCAAGGTGAGTCGAATCTGTTATTTGCGCAACCTCATAAATCCACGTCAGTCGGGTAAGTATCGCTAATCACTTTTTCTCTGCTTACAGCTTTCACGAAACCACTTCCTTCCTTTGCTATCCAGTTGTTCTTGAAAGCGCGCCCTTGACCGACCTTGGCTGCCTCATCGCCTATTTTTTGCTTCAGCTCTTGTACACCCACTGGATTGCCCTCTCCTCGAGCTGGTAGAGCAGCCCATACTCTAGCTTCATGTGATCCTTCCGAGACTATCTGTACGCCCTCAGATGTAAGAATATGAGAGGAAGTCTCGTGGGTATCATAAGAAATCATCTGCAGGACGAATAAACGGATCGGATCATAGTTTTATTTCTCAATATACCTCGCGACTGAAAAGAGAGTTGAGAGCACCCAGGATCGTGATCTGTGCTTCATGGCTTGTTGCAGGAACTTGATCTCCAGGAATAACAAGAGTTCTGGTATCTTGAATCGTTCCAGTTGCGTTTAGTGTGTCCAAAATGAGCTGCTGGAGCGCTTCTGCCATTCTTTGCTTGTCGTGGAGAACGGTTTAAGATCAATATGGTCACAAGGCTCGAAGTCAATCTCATCTACGTCACGTGCATATGTGTCTTGTACACCACCATGGGCGAGACAGGATCGTGGCAAGAACGATGGCAGCAGGCTTATAGCTCAGCCCAACCGACCCTTTCTTCAATGCGCGACACCTTGGGCTTGACCACACCGAGTCGCCGCATCATGCGCGTCGGGAAACTCGACGCAGAACTACTTGATCAAGAGCTCGTACAATTGTTGTGTGAACCACTGAAAAAAGCCCTGAATCTCATCAACGTATGTCTATATTTTTCACCAAGGTTCATTCCTGACGGCCGGGAAGACCGCACTGAGAGCCCAATTTGATTCAGAATTAACACTCGCTATTCAATTAACGCTTTACAAGTTTTCGCTCTGGGATCTCGGGGCTAGTTATGGTGCACGATTACAGGGGTTAAAATATGGTACCCGGTGTAAGCTTAATGAGCGAGTCTCATCAACTCGTATGTCTTCTTTTTTTCACTGGCAAGAGTTGTTGTCCATATCCTGAATTATAGCTGGAGGACTACCTCGGCGCATCGTACTCATCCATGGCATGCTTACAATTATTGTGCCCTATCTCTACAACCGTTTGCGTGCACATGCACTGTCAAGAGCTTGGCCGGATATACCTTCAAGTGACTCACGTCGCATGGCCTGGCAAATGTTGACCCGACTCGAATCGACACACTCGCTTCTGAGCCTATTGAATTTCGTTTCTTTTCTGTTGAACGGTCGGCAAGTACGGGTTGCCTGAGCGGGAGTCGGAATTTGACTTTCTTTAAATAGGTATCGCAGCCTGGCTGACAGGCTCCTCGGAATGTCTTTAGTACCTACCTCGAGTCAAGTCAAACGTGAAGTCAGCTATGAGTTCATGAATCGCCAGATGGTTTGGCATGCCTTCACTGTACGTCTTCCATTCAAAAAATTACTACTTACTCTCATGCTGCATTTAGGAATTCCTTTTGTTCTTATTACCCCTCATAAATGCAAGATCAGTTCAACGTCAAGTTACTCGAATGATATCACAACTGTCTTTGCCCACGATACTCTCGAACTCTTCTCAGGGTTTGCCCCGGAGTTTTCTGCGGAAGCATGGGAAATATGAGGGACTTCCTGTGGATCAGTGTGCAATCTGTGCTGAGAATGCATCATACACCCTCAACCTAGGGTATACTGTGGACGCATTCTCTAATGCGCCTACTGTGGAAGGGACGTCGGAAACGCGTGGAGATGAGGTCCCGCCTTTCCCCATCTATACCCCGTATGTCACCTCCTGCGGTCATGTGTACTGCTACCATTGCATCGCCGAGCGCATGATGCGCACTGGTGAGGAGGGACTGGAATCTGGCTGGGAATGTTTGCGATGCGCGGAAAGCGTCAAGAGCGCAGACAGGTTGGAGGAATCTATACCAGCGCATTCAGATACAATGAGCGAGTATGAGTTCAGTAGTGATCTAGATGCGACCGATATGTCAGGTAGTGCAAGTAGTTACATGGGTTCATTCTCGGATTGAATAAAAGTGTGGGTGGTATCGATACATTCTAAATAGAATAAATCATTGGGCTACATCAGGACCTGCCAGATTTAAACATATCGACGATACTCCGCGTGGAGGAGGATTGGATGAGAGTGTATTGGGATTCTTTCAAACGTCGTCCTGCAGTGACGCTGTCGATTATCCACTCTGGCTTGACTACGTGGACTGGATGTCTTGACCGTGTCGTCAACATTTTGTGGGTTTTTGACCCATTGAGAGGCCGTGAAGTGACAATGTGTGTTGCATCGCTCGGTGTCAATCTGAAGTGGAGGGCAACATTATCGTGAAGGTTCTGAGGGAATGCCACAGACTAGAAAACATACAATATCGTCCCGCCTGCTCGTGTGACGATGGATTTCATTTCGATGTCGGTGGTGCCACTGAGGTAACCGTCAATGTACACGCGCACATTGCCCAAGACAGGTTTCGAAACCCCATGTTCAGGCGTTCGCTGCCAGGAGAGCTTCCTGGAGCGGTCTTGGAAGTAAGCTCTAGCCGAGACACCATGCGGCGTTCTGCCTTCTCCCCGCTGGTGGCCAGCGGTGGCAGAGACGACGGTGTCTGGATGCAATATCAGACACCGGGTCTGAACGATATATAGGATCGCGAGATCTACCTGAACGTTGATAGATGTCAGAGTGTGTGATGGGGTTTCTCGCGTCGGAAAGGGTGTTTAAAAGGTGGCTTGTTAGCGTAGGCGAGCTCGGTTTCTTGCCATCTGGACAAAGCGGGGACTTGCGGAGGGGATATGGCGTTGTCATTGTCATGATGAGCTCGGCCTGTTTCCGCCTCTTCTCAAGGAAGATGTCCACAAAAACGTATCAGGATGCGATCAACTCACTCAACTCCCTCCAGAGCAATGCTTCCACCCTCGCAGCCATACGAGCCTCTGGAATTCTTCTCAACGAGAACGCCATCGCAGAAATGAACGAATTCGTCGCGAGGATTGGTCTCTCGGTATCTCGTATCTCGACTTTTATCCCCCGCTCTCACCCCTTCTACCTCAGCCAGACGATCTCAATGCCCTCAATGTCATTCACATCACCGGCACAAAGGGAAAAGGGTCCGCCAGCGCTTTCACGGACTCGATCCTCCGACATGCAAGACCCGGGATCAAAGTCGGTATGTTTTTCCTCTCTGCAGTATTTCTCTGCCCATTACCTTGACCAACCCAGGTCTCTATACTTCACCACACCTCGTGGCTGTCAGAGAACGAATCAGGGTCAATGGCCGGCCCTTGTCAGAGGAAGAATTCGCAAAGTACTTTTTCCAGGTCTGGGAAAAGCTTCAAGAAAATCCGGTACGCTCCCTTCCTTCGACCATTCAAGCTTCACATGGACCGTCGTGCAGCCAATCCCCCCCGGATCCCAACTCATGCCCTCATACTTTCGATACCTAACCCTTATGGCGTTTCATGTATTCAAGGATCTCAAAGTCGACGCGACCATTCTTGAAGTCGGAATCGGTGGTGGAGGTGATAGTACAAACGTCGTTCCAAAACCTGTCGCCACTGGGATTACCACCCTCGGAATGGACCACGTCTCAGTTTTGGGTGGTACCATCGAAGCCATCACAAACCAAAAAGCCGGAATATACAAGAAAGACGTCCCTGCTCTTACCGTGGAGCAACACTACCCGTCCGTCGACTTGGAGGCTATCCTCAGAGAGACTGCTACGAATGTCAAGGTGTGTGATGAGTTCTATGTCCAATTCGTTTCTGAGTGCTCTCAGGCGTCTGAATTTGAAGTCGTGAAGGAGCTCTCTGCCTTGAAAGACATAAAATTGGGTGCTCAGAGTCATTCGTGTTCCTTGTTTTTCCGCTGAACCTGTTTTATCTAGGCCTTTCCGGTAGGCACCAAATTTCGAATGCAAGTCTTGCAGTGCGACTCGCTCGTACTTTCCTTTTTGGAAAGGATGGCTCATCAGACTCTGACCCGATACCTGATGATTTTGTTTCTGGTCTGGAGAATACCAGGTGGCCTGGTCGCTGTCAGACGGTATCGGACCCTAGTTTCTCATCGACGACTTGGTACCTTGACGGTGCACACACGGATGAAAGTCTCAAGTGCTGCATCGAATGGTTTGTCAATCCTAGTGTCAGCCTACCAGAGTTAGTGTCCATAATTCAGAGACTCGTCACTCCTAATAACCTGTTTTAAACTGACAGGGCATCTACGGCTGGTTCAGATCTCCCATCACGTATCCTGATTTTTAACTGTACCAATGGTCGGTCGGGAGAGGTTTTCCTCAGGACTATATTCGATGAGATTAAGAGGCTGCTCGTGGCCTTCAACAGCTCCGAGGAAGCTAGCCGTTTCTTCGACCGTGTTATATTCTGCAGTAACGTTACTTACACTGATGGACACTTCAAGGGCGGTAAGCAAACTCAACGTTGTGCAATTTCTACGTCTTCATCCAGCTTACCAGATTTGACTTCCGTCGCATTTGCCACTGACAAGCACGCTGGACCAACTACCCAAGACCAGCTTACGCAGGCTTGGTCAAATATAGTGACAGATTTCCCTGTTGACGTGATTCACTCCTTTCCTTCAATTGAACATGCCATACAGACGGTCCGAGTGCATGCTCCCGCGAGACGCACGCACGTTCTCGTGACCGGCAGCTTGCATCTCGTTGGAGGTGTCATAGAGGTGGCGGGATTGTCTTCTGTTACCCTTGGGGATCTGTAGCCTCCTTCCTTGTTCTATCTTTCAGGCACGTAAATTGTCCACAGGTTCAACATATCCACAGCTGGTAGAGTATCTACCTTTAACGGGGTTCAATGAATATCTAGAATAGATAAAAGCGAACAGCAATAGATGAAGATGGGATGAAAACAAAGGACGCGGTGTCATACAAGTTGGAAGGAACAAGTGCATGATACAGAACACATATATTCCTTATTTCTCAAGCGCAGTTAGCTGTATGCGCAGAACCACTGGGTAGGAGGACCGGTTGTATAGGCAAGGTGTACTTCAAATCAAGCTCCTCCAAGATGGTCTTGAGGTGACGCATGAACGCGTTCCTGCGCGTCCAGCGCCCACCCCAGTCTTGCCAGTTGGAACGGTCTAACAAGAACAATATGAGTGTACAGGGTAACGAGCCCGTCCAAAATGCACTTGCGTTCGATAGATATAGTGAGGTTGATCGAATTTTGATGTTCCATACTATCAATGTTGACACCACAGCCTGACCATTCGCGGTTGTTTGCGGCAACATAAGCCTGTATATGCTGTTTGAGTTGTTCGATGATCTCCAACGAGGTATTGTAGGAAATCGTGATCATCGTGGTTTCCCACCTGCCAATGGTGAGTAGCGAGTATGTCGAAAGTCGAGGTACAACGTACATGGAAGTACTGCGACGCATGTTGTGAACAAGCTTCGTGCTAGACAGTAGAGAGTTTGGTACGATGATCTCTTGACCGTCAACGCGTCGGAATACGGTAGAGAAGAGGCCAAATTCCTTGACAACAAGGTACTGGTCGTCGATCATCACAAGATCCCCTACATCAAATACATGCGTAGAGAAGATGAAGATGAGCTGAAGACGAGATAAGCGATTGTCCGCAGAATTCGCGAGATACCTTACAGATTCGAACAAAAGCTGGGCAGAATGACCGAAAATGAACGAGAAACCAAGTATGATGGTCGCCAGAGGTACCAAAGAAGCCAATGTGTTGTTTCGGTTGAAGATGAGCAAACAAGCAAATATGATGAAGAGGAGTGCAACACAGACGAGAACCGCGTCTAGTTTGGCCACAGCTGAACCGACATCCTGTTCCATGTCGTCAGCGACATAAGATGTCAAATGTTACACTCTTTTCACCTTGAGACCTGCGGTCAATGCCTTGCGTTCTTTGTAAATTCTTTGCACCGCCTCTCTCATTTCCCGTCTAGTGATATCGCCGTTTCCATCCTTGTCAAATAGTGTGAATACGGCGTGCTAGTAGGGCATCAGCTTGGACATATAGGAACAGAGAGACACGGACAGCCTCCGCAGTAGATCGGAAATATGGATGGAAATCTGGGGAAACAGACGAAAAAAAAATATGATACAAATCATACGCGCTGAGAAAGATTAACAGCGTACCTTCCACGACGAGGTGAGACCTTCCAGGACTTGTGGCCTTCAAGCCTTCAAACAACTTCTTGGCCAGCTTCCTGGCTGAGTGGAGCCCTGCCAGTTCACCATCCTTGTGATGATTTTTTAATGCGACTTGGCCAATGGCCCCTCCCACTTGATCAACAATGATAGACGCCATGAATTTACGTCGGCGGCGCCTTGTTTCTGCTCTACTAAGGCCGTGGTGCGGTTTTTCATGAGGAACAGCAGACCCATGCCCGCCTTGGAGATGAGACCCGTCTGGTGAGGATGACGACGAGACACCATTGGTGTCTTTCCGGTGCGTCCAAGCACTTGTGAGTCCTCCAAGGTCGAACGTATAACTTTTCTTCCCATGTCCTGTTTTTCGATTAGCCGATACAGGGTATGCATTAGAAAGGCGATCGAGCGCTTTCAACCCTAGACGGTTTTCGGCCAGACGGTCTGCAAGAGCACGCTGGTGAAAGTTGATGGCAACGAATCTCAAGAAGAGTTTTTCCCCAAACAGAATCACGGCGGTAGTAAAAAGAGCCTGTTTGAATTGCATGGAGATCTGTGACGGGACGATGTGCAACCGAATATCAAATACCTGCATGACACGGTTGATGATATCCCAATACGACCCTCGAGGACTGTAGTATGTTCGAATGACAGACAAGGCGATCCATGCCCATGCAACATCGAGAAGTAACTTGAGCCATGCGGACACAGCCAGTGTGAGCTATAGATGATCGGATCAAAGGCAAGTTTGACCGGGGAGCAGGGCGATAACAGACCTCTACCTGTGTCTTCAGTCTCTCAACTTGACCACCAAGGAGCAGGATGACGGTAACGATCGTGTCGGGCAAGAGATCGACGAGAAGATAGGTCGCACAAGATGCGGCCCATATGATAGACAACCACAATGACCAAGCGTGGACCTCAGAGCGGGCACCGCTATTGCGATATTTGAGTTCGACAACCAAAAGTGGCGTGATGAAAAACGCGGTGCCAATGATGGCGACCAAGAGTGTGCGTACAAAGCGGGTGAGCTTCATGAATGCAAGCCAAAGGGCCCTGCCTCTCCGAGCATGTTTGCCCTGGTGAACTTGGAGTGGCTGTCCTGAAATCGTGGACTGTTCATCCAAGTCAAACTCGTCAGAGGTGTTGGTGGAGGTGTCTGAATCAAGCTGGACATGTTCGG
>JBBPLE010000003.1:292195-304689 GCA_038089675.1 Boletales sp. KT-2023b
CCTGCCTCTCCGAGCATGTTTGCCCTGGTGAACTTGGAGTGGCTGTCCTGAAATCGTGGACTGTTCATCCAAGTCAAACTCGTCAGAGGTGTTGGTGGAGGTGTCTGAATCAAGCTGGACATGTTCGTCAGAGTCGCTCGCCTTCTCGTCGCGAACGTGGGATGGTGGAGAGCCATCTGGAGCGTCGTTTTCTGGCTCAGGGATACTGTCGATACGCTGGTGTGTGGCAGTCATGGACGACGTGAGCTCCACTTGACTTCACACAAACACATTCGTTTATATTAACAGTGGGTCTCAAGGTTCAAGCAAACCTAATAGTCGAGGCTAATAACCGAGACAGACAACGACGTAACCGAACCAACCGATGCGGCTTAACCGAGCTAACCGAAAACCCACGGAGCAGGTTGGCATATTCGAGCTCCGCACCATGGAGGTACAGTCGACTCCCTTCATAACCCATACCCCTTCTAGCACTGCTGACGGCCAAACTGTCAACTCGATGAGGTATGTCTTGTCAGGAAGATATGTAGAGGGAAGGTCATACTACAAACTATCTACCAGGATCTTTGAGTAATTTTTGCTCCTGCGAGTGCTACGGGCCGCCAAAGGGGTATGGGTTATAAGAGAGTCGACTGTACACCTTGATACTAAGCCCCAGGTACGACACACACTCGCTTGCTACTCGATCCTTCGCCTGGCGAGGGGGGCCGCTTCTAACTGGGGATGAGGACGCACGACGGTAAGAAAAAGATATGTACGCACGCCTAACGTGCTAGACTCGGCAGACCGTTCTCGAACCATTGCTGCGCGTAGGGCACTCGCTCCGAATGCCTGGGTCATGGATGGTTCTTCCGTCGATCCGTGCGTGTCGAGCAACGCGCAAGGGTCTGGATGCTGTACCTTTTGGCATGCCAATGCGCTCCGAGCAAACTGCTGGGTGGGGTGGGGTTGTTCTTGGGTGTCGGCGTGTCCAAGGATGCCCTGCGCTCTGTCCAGTATGATTTCACGCGTCTCCGGGAGGGACTTGAGGGTAGAAATGACTGGGAGGCGTCTGGGCTTCTTGACCGGCGCCGCAGCAGGCGTTGTTTCCCTGTCGATGAGCAGTCGGAGTGTGTCGCTAGTTAAGGCATTTTTCTTTGCACAACGCTGGATATGCATGCGCTTCTGGGCAGGAGACTTTCTGCTTGTCCATTGCAGGCCACAGGCGACACACTTGGAGAGTGGAGCGAGGTGGGCATCGGGGAGGTGGTCTGGTGGCAGTGGCGGTCTGGTTGGGATGGCGGTGGTGGTGGTGGTGGTGGTGGTGGTGGTAGGAAAAGGACGGGGCTGGGGCCTGAGAACAGACGTCTCAGTGGTTTTATAGGCAAATTGAGCGAGATCGTCGACGTCACGCATTGCAATAAAAGGACGCGTTATTTTTCATTGTTTGTCGTTAATGAGTGTCGCGACGACCATGTCTTGCTCGTCGCGATCGATGATGGACTCCCCCATCGTCAACGACGACGAGCTACTCCAGATCGTCACCCTCGCAGCCTCACAGTCTCCAGAATTTCTAAAAGCTTCCACTGACCGCCTCAAACATCTCCTCGACAACCAGCCTGGCACCTACAATGCTCTCCATCGTATTGCCGCAGATATTTCCCATCCGCTCCACGTTAGACAACAGAGCATCATCCAGTTCAAGAACGCCGCTCTCTTCCACTGGAGATCTAGAAAGTCTGTTTGTCTTTCTCCCTCCGCCACTCCGCCACCCCTTTGACCACCGTCCCGTAGACTCTTGTCAGAAGATGGCCGCATCCAAATTCGCCATCGGTGTTTCTCTTTCCTGTCGGAGCAAGACAACACCGTCTGTCCTCCCTTTTCTTCCCCATCTTCAGTTAATCTCTGTCCCACAGATCGCCGAGTGTAACGAGTGGATTGTCGCCAAAATCGCGCGGTTGGACTATCCCAATAATTGGTGCGTCCGGTCCTGCCGCTCAACTGTGCATCGTTCACCACGTGGACATGTTAGGCCCGATCTCTTCTCTCAAATCATGCCTCTCGTCGAGACCGGCCTCGTCTCTTTAGTTAATTCCCCTAATGTCACCATTCAGTCCACCCTCGTCTTGAGACGTACTCTAAAGGTCCTTATATCCGTCCTTCACGAGTTTTCAGGTATGAAAATGCCCGCAGCCGTCAAGACAATGTCCCAGGCGCGTTCGTCCCATTTCGGCACCACACCACGCGCTCATCTCATATTCAGGTCACCGACCAGCTACGGAACATCATCTTCGCATACTATTCTCAGCTCTCTCCAACAATATTGAATGTAAACGGTGTGCTGGATCAAGAACGTACTGTCGCCTTTCTCATGGCTGCTCATCTCCTCTACAAGTGTCTCGTCAAGATGGCGCTATGGTCATGGCCCCGCATCCTCAGGGCAGAGAAAGGGGAATTCGCTGAGCTCAAAGAATGGGTGAGTATCCTTTCAAGGGTACACATTTACCCTCTTTCTTTGACATTGCCATTTTCCTAGTTCCTTCAATTGTTTCAGAGTTCCACTGCTCAGCTTAGCGCACTTTCAGAGCTACGCATCCGCCTCGTCCTTGCTTTGCGATCTATACCAACTCTGGATCCAGCCACGGCTCTTTCTGTAGAGCGATTAACATCTCATGTCCGTCTTTTTGGAAAATTCTTCAGAAGGTTACAACAACTCGACACTGCAAAGTTTGTCGAACTCCCAACATGCAACGACATGGTTCTGTACTATTGGTCGAAGGTTGTAGAAGCTACCGATAATCGCTCCGGAGACATGATTCAAGGTTTGCAAACTTTTCCAAGATACTTTCGCACATTCCAATTCACTTCTCCTAGATTCTCCTGCTTCTGTCTACCCCGTTCGGTTCCTTGTACAAGCCATGGTCCTTTTTAAAGAAAATCTTTCCAAATGGACCCCCTTCCGGAAGGGCGGTCCAACCACTGAGACCAGTGCGGACGAGCCTTGGGACGTACCCCTTTCTCACTCACATCCAAACACAGCGTTGTCACAGCAATTTGTCGAAGATTCAGTCCGGTTGCTTGTCACGCGTTTCATTCCATTGAATCCATCTGATCTCGAGGAATGGATGGCTGATCCTGAAGAATGGGTAAACGAAGAAGACAAGGAAAACGAGCAGTGGGAGTACGAGCTTCGCGTACGTTCCCGCACTCCGTACCACTCCTCTATTTCTGAGTAATGTAGCCTTGTGGAGAGCGCGTCCTCATGACGCTCGCAGCGCAATATCGGGACTACGTTGTCCCTTTGATGGAGGCTACATTCAACGCCATGATTGGTGAGCCCGAATTTTCTTCTGCACTGCATTACTCACCTTCCGTGCAGAGCAACCAACTACGGATTTACAGAGCGTCGTTCAAAAGGAAGCGCTCTACTGTGCGATCGGAAGATGCGCTACTAAACTTTGCGATGTAATCCCATTCAATGAATGGATGCGTCACAAACTTATCATCGAGGCAAGAGAGACAAGTCTAATGTGAGAATTTAATCTATTCCTTCCATGCCATCTAATCAAAATTCAAGTTTTCCTATTATCAAGCGTCGTATTGCATGGTTGATTGGAAAATGGATCGGTGATATGTGCACACCTGCATCGGACCCAGTCATATGGGAAATTCTCGTCCATCTGTTGCAAGACAGGAGTCCGGGATCGGATGTTGTTGTTCGACTCACTGCCGCAAATGCCCTACGTGAATGCGTGGATGTGAGTTGATCCGTTATTGATTACTGGCCATCAAGCCGAGACTTGGTAGACCCTCAGTTTTGATGCAACTGTCTTTACGCCTTTCTTGCCTGACACCGTCACGGAGCTGCTGAAACTTATAAGTGAAGCTGACACAATAGAGATGAAACAACGGCTTGCAAAGAGTCTAAATGTAGTGGTTCAACGTACGGAGCAACAAATCGTCCCGCAGTTAAGAGCAATTGCAGAGGCGATCCCAGCTTTATGTATGTGGACCTTGTTGGTTTGTGATCCATGGCTGATTGCGTATTTCAGGGACTGCTGCCGGAGAAGAGTGGTTGTTTAAGGCGGGACTTCTTGAGGTTGTGCAAAGTTTGGTCACGGTGAGTTTTTTTTTTTCGCAATAGATTCACAGTTTTTCACCAGAGCCACCATAGTCATCCAAAGAATCTTCTTCTTCTCTTGTACCACTTGTGATCCCGTTGGTTCAGGAAAGCCTATCCCCAGGTGTGAGTTTTTATATAGAATCTTCCTCGATCAAACGATCGTTCAGATGCATTTCGTTTGAAGATTGCCATTCACATAGATGAGGATGGAATCAACCTCTGGCTTGCTGCACTTCGAAACTCCACAACCCTTCAGAATGTTTCCACATCGAACCTTTTACATTTATTTCCTCTTGCTATGTCGCTCCTCTCGAGTAACCTGGATCTTCTGGGGAAGATCACAAACATTGTCGAATCTTATCTCTTCGTGGATGCATTCCTTGTTCTACAGGTATGTTACCAACAGAATACCTGTCTCTCGCTGTTGACGGACACCTTCAGAACTTTTCATTGGACTTCATGAATGCCATCATGACCGTCATGCTTGGTCAGGCCCTCCAGACGAACCAGAAGGGTGTGTTAAACTCCGTGAACCTGATGATGCAATTGGCCCCCTCGTCATTGTGGGGAGAATCAGTGCATAGATCTGGTTTCTTCAACCACATCGTGAAAATTCTAGGCAACGATGAAGTGGGGTTCAACTTTTGTCCTTGGTCGTGTCGTATTCAGCCTTGTGACAGAGCTCCACTTCCATGCTGACAGAATGCGTCTTTGTTTTGGCCCGACTGGCGCTGACAGATCGCGAGATGTTTGTTCGCCTCGTGTCTGCTGCGGCTCAAGTAGAAAATGTGCACGAGGAAAAGATTTGGGAAGTGGTCATGGATCAATTTTGGAGACAGGTATCTGGTCCAGGTGTTCTTACCACATTCTCGAACTTATTGTTTGACCACGAGTTTGACCACATGTCGGAGCCACGGCTCCGCAAACTTGTAGCACTGGGGATCGCTTCTCTCGTCTCAACTGCTTGCCCCGAGGTGCTGGAGCGCGTTCCGAATGAGATCTTCAACCTTTGGACAGACGTCCTCTATGAAGTGAGGGAGAGTCGCAGTCACACCGAGGACGGTGAAGATGGGTCAGTCCTTGAACGATTCCATTGGTGTTGCCTGATTGGATGCGTCATCTGTTAGCGGTCTCCATCTCTTTTGGGATGTGGACAATGTTCCAGCGTCTTACTACGCAGGGTCTGAAGAGACGCTAGAGTACGATCGTCGCAAATCGGTACATCGACCTTTATTTTGCAGTGATACAACTCAATACTTTCCAGTTATATGAACGTGATCCGGTGCGGACTCTGCAGCTCACGACATCTATTGCTGCTGCACTTCAGGAGGCGGAAAGGGCCTGCGGGAGCGCGCGATTCAGGCTCAATTACCTTGACAAAACAGACCCTACCGTACTCAAGCAACTTCAAACAGAACTCGCTACCTAATGGCCAGACGCAAATCGAGGTCACCTTGGACGATTTTATCAAACTCTGGTATTCATTTTTCTGTCGTGTTCTATTCTAGATTTCCACCAATACATCAGTTACCGTTAACATAATATCACAACATCATCGAGTTATATGGTCCAGCGTAACACGGATCGCATTATGCCTTTCCATCGCAGTAGGTATGCGTATCGGGATAGATGAGCATGTGCCTTCCGTGTAGCTCGCGTTCTCAGATCCAAGTTCTATACTGAATCCCGCGTTTGGTTTGGTGTGACAAGGGCAGCCCGGAAGACAGTAGGTAGCGGCGGCAGCAAAGGTGTCCTGAAGAGGGTTGACAGGGATTCCACAAAAGTATTTGGCAGCAGACGGGAAAGCGTAAACGACCAGGATCGGAAAGGGGAATGGACACGGGCTGGAGTCGATGTCACGGGACCACACTTCTCGATCGTAAGAG
This sequence comes from Boletales sp. KT-2023b, assembly GCA_038089675.1. Classification (NCBI taxonomy): domain Eukaryota; kingdom Fungi; phylum Basidiomycota; class Agaricomycetes; order Boletales; species Boletales sp. KT-2023b. The sequence goes on from JBBPLE010000003.1 coordinate 298,184, forward strand.
AATTGCGTGAGCAGCGCTAGTAGAATGATCCCTGTTGCATACAAGAAGACTGGTATCTGATTCAACTTGCAATGTACATTGGCAAGCAAATAAGATACCTAGAACGACGTTGATCCAAACCAAGGCCACTAGGGTTTCGTAAACGACAGCGAAGCGGGTGCGGAGAGCGGCATCAGATTCATACGCGAAGAGACCGAGCACTGCGGGGCCAGACGGCAGATTAGTAGCGACGATACGAGTGTACTCCGGACTTGCGTATTTGAAAGGGAAGGAGCGCAAAGACCCATGTTGCCTCGAAGCAGACGATTTGTGGGGAGAAGAACACCTTCTTAAAAATACTTTTCCAGAAATATGTAAACCAGGAAGATGGGAGTGTGCGACTCACGTCCAGATGGCACCGGCGAATGCAAAACACGGGATGGCCACGAGGGCACCAAAGTTGTTGGACTTGCCGTAACCATGTACCCAGAGGACGACAGCGAGGAAGATGCACGCGAGGGACAACAATGCAATGACACCTAGCAAGTTCACTAGTTCCAGAGAAGATCTGACCAGGATTGACTTACCCATCCACAACTTGCGAGCAGTCCTAAAGCTCAGACCCATGATCAAGCAATGGTCGGCGTACGGACTTGTTGGCTGCTGCTGTCTGTATCATGTACGAGGGGTAAGTGGCTGACAATGATGACGTTGAGCCGTTGCACCGCCATCGCTTCCGGCGTTACGGTTGACCAATTCCGGTCCACTTTGAATAGTACTACTCGTTGATCTAACAAATGTCAGGATACGATACCCGCGTCGAGGAGCGCAGTGGTGATGTCTCTTGTGAGCACCCTCGGAACACCGCTTTTCTTTTCATAGTTGATGACTTTTTTGTTTCAGTCCGTTCTCGCGCCAAGGAGTTCGTCGAGCTGCATGATCAAGTAGAGGTAGGTTTGCAAAATAACGCTGTCCTGCCGCCTGATACCTACTATCGCAGACCAGCATCCGTCTCCTGGACTCTTTAGAGTCATTTCTATCCAGTTTCCAAAAGGACTTGTCTGCCGCGTCGGGTCAAATATCTGACCTTCAAGGGCGAAGTGCAGCTATCGAAAATAAACTCAAGAGTCGTCGGGTTTGATCTTTTGCTCCTTTTTTTTCGTCCCGGTAGTAAATTTGCGTATAGAAAATCGAGAAACCCTTGTCGAGTCTCATTTCTGACCTGACCATCCCGCCCGTGCTGGCAACGACGTTGCTCGATACTGAAGTCGGGGAAGCATGGATTCCGGCTGTGGCTGACTTTGAAAAGCGACTCGAGGCCCTGCGGGCACGATCGCGCGTCAAGGCTGCGAGAGAACTGGCGGATGTCGTGGAGGCCCTCCGGATAGTCGTACGTTCTTTCTCTCTATCTCTCGAGAATCTGCCCACGCAAATCCAAAAGACAGCGACGAAACTCCGCGCTTTCTTCCTTGCGTTGCTGAATGCGATAAAGGACAGCTTGTCGACCAACATGCAGGTGTTGCAGTCGGCTGGATTCCTCAAATATCGTGCCTTGTTTGGTTTTTTAAAACGTCATGCTGAGCCCGTAGCAAAGGAGATACAAGAATCGTACGTCGTGGCAACTCGCACGTACTACGAAACTTCGTTTCGACGTTATATTCGCAGCCTTGGATGGCTCAAGGTAGTTTCTTCTTGTTATACACCGCTCATTCGTGATCAATGGTCTTCAGGCTCGGGTTACCGAGAAGTTTGAGAGTATTACAGCACCGTCAACGGAGAATGACGGCACTCTAGACTTTGAGCGCCTGACGTACGCAATGTTGGACGGTCCTGCTGTCATACTTGCTTATCAGGCTGACGACAAGACTCATGTGAGTGCGTAGACCGTCGTTCATTGGCCATCTCGCTGAGTGTCATCGCAAGAAAGAGCCGCTGGAGGCCATATTGAGATCACTCTTCTTGGTTCTGATGGACAACGCAACAGCAGAATATTCATTCGTCGCATCCTTTTTTTTCGTCGAGCCTGTAGGGACCTCACCGTTCGGAAGAGAGCCAGAAAGAGGACAGCCCTCTGTCTCATCAGAGGAACCTCGTGATCGTGAGGACATTGACGACAACGACTCCGCAACTAATTCAGGAGCGATGACGCCCGTTCCGAACTCAAGAACCACGGACCCCCAAGGGCCCAGCCGTCTGGTCACCATGGACAAGGCTGAACGAACCGAGGTGGGTAACGTTTGGAAGAAGATTTTTGACCCTGTTCTAGAGTATACAAAGGCAGGTTGTCGGCGTTGTGGGTCAGGGAAGGCGAACTTGACAGTATTTCTCTCAGACGTTCTTGAGTTCGATCATCGAACCTCTGCCGCCACCTATACCCCTCCTGACCATGGTCCGACTGACGGAAGTTGTCACTGCAGAGGTTCAAAAACGCCAGTGTCCACCTATGGAGACGTTTTTCTTCACTATGCGACTTCAGCTTTGGCCCCCATTCCAAAAGACCATCTCGGAGCACTGTGATTCGCTCAAGAAATTGTCGGATCGTCCTGGTGGCTATTTCAATAAGACACCTACGACGACGGACGAGTTGGTGACGAATGCAAGTATGCCAGTGCGTGCACACGTTGCCAGCTCACCAGTCCATTTACAGATATGCAAACGCTACATTGTCTTGTTCCAATCGCTGGTCTTACTGACGGAAGAGAGTGAAGAGACCATGATATTCAGCAAGTAAGCTCTCGAGATCATCATGGACATGCATCCCAGAATTGATACTTTACGCAGTCTTTTCCGGCTTCAACAGGAGTTGAACAAGTTCATTCTTCGATACACGGAACAGATCACGGACCCAGTCGCAAGGGCCACAAAGCAATCTTCCGTCTATGAAGTACTCTTGCAAGGTCTGATCGTAAGTCCCCTTGAAAGTGTGCCGTGTTGGAGATTGTAAACGCGTACATAGAAAGGAACACATCTCACGTCACATCCCAAAGCGCAAGGTGAACTGAACTTTTGGACGGAAAAGGAAGAAGCGGCTCGGCGGGTGATCATATCAGCTGGTAAAAGGAGAGAGGTGTAGTACGTGATAAATATGCTAGTATTATGTATGTCCTTGCAGTGGAGATAATGTCCTTTTTGCGTGGATACGACATAAATTACTTAGCAGAAGGATGTTTCCAAGAGTAAGAGTATAGATACCGAGGGAGATTATAAAAAGCAAACGAGATAAGGAATGTTGGACGCAATTTCAAGGGCCCGGCAACAACGTGGTGGGTTTAGTGCTATTTCGGTGGTGTGAGAGCCTTGGCGAGGATAATATCAAATACCAAAGACCTGCCTGTAATCGGACTTGGGTATGGATGGGAAAGAGGCTTTTAACAGATTGGTGGTGCCATTGGGCTTTCCAATTCCAAGTCTGTTCAAGACATCACGAACTTCGCCCGTCCCAGCTGTCACTGCTCGCTTCTTAAATCTAGGTTTCGGCTTCGTTGGAGCAAGACGAGGGGGGTGCAGGTCAAGCGATGTCGCGTGATCAAGTGTTGACACAGAGGGAGGCCGGGCAAGAGTCGGATTAGAAGCTCCTGCTCTACCTTCTAGAGCTTCCCTTAGGTCAGTAACGCCAACGCCACGGACAGATCGGGTCAGGCTCTGAAGGGAAAGGTTCTCAATTGCCATCAGTGCGGGTGATAACTTGAGTAAAGGAGATCCATTCTCCGTCAGGGGTCGGTGTGTATTAAGTCGGTCGAGGGCTAGCACGGGATTAGTCATATTTTTACGTGAGAGATCTTTCAATGAAACTTGCAATCTTTTAGGGCAGCTTCCGTAGACCACTGTGTGGTCAACCTGCGAAGCAATCCTTGCCGATCCAAGCCGGTCGCCTCCTGGACATTTTTGGAGGAAGCTATCAAGGAGAGTGCTTCATCAGCATTTATATGCGACCATTCAGCCGCAATCTCTGATTCCGTAACTGGGGGAAACATAATCTGCTCTTCTGGAGGGCGTAAAACGCCAGGGGTAAAAGGTGCCACTCGAGGAAGGGGTACTGAAGCATGAAATGAGGTGAGTGCCTGTATGAAAACCCAATGGATTAGCATAGCCCAAGATAAACTTTGCGCTATCCTTACGCTCTCTGCAAGTTTTATCAGTTCCGCACACTCCCACACCTGGCCAATAACAAGCCAAACCCGTGCAATGACTTGCTTCAACACTTTGGCTCGTTGTCGAACGGAGAGGTCCGATTCGTCCCGGATCTGGGAAGCGGCATCTAGTGAGAGAAGCATGGGTATCCCAGTCAACAGGCCCCGAATAGGAACCTCCTCATGTATGGCAGTGAGAACATGAAGAATGAGCGCGTGATCCGATAAAGAGGCAAGTGTTGTGGAAGAAACCTTTTGTGGGGTGTATTCGAGTAATCTCTGTGTGTTGGAAGCCTTCCGTGATCGCGTGACTGTGCCTGCAGAACGGCGGGAAGAAGAGGGGCGAGAAATCTGTGGCTCCGTGGCTTCCAAACTTTGCCCAGATCGATCTGTGCTTGGCGTTGTGGAAGACACCGCTATGGATGCGAAATCACCATTCAATGAATAAGCTGGGGACGGAGAAAGGTCGGTGACAGGACCGAGCGCTGACGAGGTGGCCAACATGAATAGATATGCATGGGTTGCGTGTAATGAGCGTGTGCCAGGATCACCAAAGAGTAACAAGCTGATGTTGTTCACCTGGATAAGGGAACTTTCTTCAGACATCTGCCTTGAGCGTTTGACGGTTCCCGAGTCACCCCGTTTGACGAGTTCTTGGCGCAGATACGTGACCAAGGTATGAGCGTAGTCACTCCTGACTGCGTAATCACTATCACACAAAAGGTTCAATGTTTCATACCATGTCTCTCCAGACACTCTTTTGCGCTGCGTGACCTGGGAAGCGGGGGAAGAAGTACCGCTGCTGAGTAGGAACGAAGAAGACTCAGGGGACAGCATGGTTTTCTGATTGTCATCCCTTTTTGCTGTGTCGGCGGCTAGTATAAGGCCGGAAAGACCAGCGAGCAAACATCTGATGGCTTGTGAGCGCCGTTTGCTGTAGTCGTCTCTCTCTAACGATGGGGAGCCATGAATCTCGACTGTGACAAGACGACTGATGAGTTCGCTGGCCAGATCCTGAATCTGGTCAGAGTAATAGACGTGGGTCCCGAGGGAGCCAATGCACTCGACCAAGAGAGCAAGTAGGTCGTCGTCGGGGTTGACGGAGACTCTCCGGAGGACAAGAGTGACGAGGTTGGAGACGATGTCCGAAGTAGAGAGGTTGACCAAAGGAATTGGAGAAGTGAATACAGAGGTGAGCATCTTTGTCAACGATCTCTGTTCATGGGTTGAAATGGGGGTATCCTGAGTCTCGAGCAGCCTCTCGACGAGACGAGACGGAACTGCATAACGATACTGGTACTGGGTCCATTCGCAGGCTTTACGGGCGAACCAGCTGCATTGATCGACCTTGTTCCAGAGCTTTTGGTCAGAGACAGTCTCGAAGGCGACCTGCATTACGAAACCGACTTGAGCAGCGTTGGCGTGACGCAAAAGGAGGGAAAAGGCACGAAGGGATGCCGTGAGGATGTCGGCAGACGAAGGACCGGATTCGCCGTCAACGTGAACGTGAATGGAAGCGGCCCTCCTTTGATCGGGAGGACGGGTGCGAAATTCGGCCATGTAGACGGATGGGGTGTTGTCCTTGAGGGCGGTAGTACTGGGGAAATGAGACATACAAGAGAGAAGATGGGACGAGCGACGTACGAGTCGTCAAGGGGCTTTGGATCTGACTGGAGAATATGAAATACAAGGGCACACATGATGGGGGAGACCTGTGATTTGAAGTGGGTGGATGAAAAGTAGAGGGCTTCTGAATTGACGACGGCGGTGATGGCAGCAAGGCCGACAAGACGGGTTCTGATGGGGGAGGGTTAAAAACAGGGGAAGGGAAGAGAGTAGAGAGGGGGACCTGTTCCGCAGCTCATAGTCGACGGACTTGATCTCGGCGGTAGACTGTTTGGCAAAGTGGGCGAGGACGAGGAGGTAGTTGTGGGTCAACTGGGGGTCTACGCCAATGGCATGGCCGTCGGTGTAGGTGGACCATGCGGTGAACTGGTGAGGGGGGGGTGAGAGAGGGAGATCGAACGGAAGGTGACACGCACGACGCTGGCTGCACGGGCGGAGATCTCGAGGTCGGAGGAGACGAGGTCGAGGGTGAGCTTGAGGGAGGCGAGGAGCGAAGGGGAAAGAAGAGAAATGTCGCGACGACATTCGACGGCGAGCGCGCGGAGAATGGCGAGGGTGATTAGGAGAGAAGCACGTGCACGCGGGTTGCCAGCGAGGGCCTTGGACGACTCCGACCTGGAGTGCTTTTCGAGTTCGACTCCGAGCTTGTAGATCTTCCCCGGTTTGTTGGTCGCATAGTAGGTCAGTCTGGAGAGTTCCTGTGCGTTCGGACGGAATTCGGGTCCTGCGGAGGAGAGCGCGGACGAGGCGGGATAGCAGGCGTTGACGAGT
>JBBPLE010000003.1:304785-321094 GCA_038089675.1 Boletales sp. KT-2023b
CGAGCTTGTAGATCTTCCCCGGTTTGTTGGTCGCATAGTAGGTCAGTCTGGAGAGTTCCTGTGCGTTCGGACGGAATTCGGGTCCTGCGGAGGAGAGCGCGGACGAGGCGGGATAGCAGGCGTTGACGAGTGACACGTGATTGGGAGTGAAGAGGTGCATCAAAACGAAAAAGTGACATGACAAACACAAACAAAGTCCAAGTTATCCATTTACCCCCCGTGGGAATCACTTTCCTCTCCGAGCACCGCGCCAATATCCCCCTCTACGATCTCTTTCAGCATCCCGATCACCTCCCCGTGTCTCTCCTCCATCGTCCGCAGCCACCCCTTGCTGATCATCCATCTCGCTACCCCCTTCGGTGGTATCAGCACCCCCTCCTTCGCCGGTCCCGCAACCCGCTCCTTCCGTCCCACTCCCCGTCGCGGTCGCTGTGCGTTCTCCACCCGGTCGGATTCGTCCAGCGCATCGTAGAACCGCCGCAGCCGTGCGCTCCGCCACGCCATCCCCCGTATTCGCAAGACCGTCGTTCGCGTCCCACTCCTCTCGTCTTCTTCCCCCGATGACTCCTCCGACGACATGCACTCCAGTTGAAGCGCGCCGTCAAACATCACGTCCTCAAACACCCCCATTTTATTTCGCGCCTCGGACCGGTTCCCCAGTTTCTGCAATCGAACTCAGAAATCGTCTGTCCGCACCTTTTTTTCTCACTACTCACCACTTTCCGCCGACTCACTCGTCGTGCGCGCTGTGCCTTGACCTCTTCCCGTTGTTTGTGAGCACGCGCCGCAGACTCGTCCCTCTGCGCCCTGAATTTCTGTCGCAACGTTACGAATGCCTGATCAAACGCCGAATCCAGCATCTTCTTCCCAAACTCCCTGTCTGCCACGTGCTTGTACAGTTTCCGGTTCGCTTTGAGGTCCTTGAGCACCCGTTCCTTCATCCGTCCGTTGTGCACAGATTGCCGTGGCGTCTTGTCCCACACAAACCGCACAGGCTCGTCCGGTCCCAGTGGCGTGCCTTCCATATGACTGTCTGGCAATTCCTTGTCCGTATCCAGCATCATCACCCGCAACAAGTGGTTCCGCATAGCATGCTTGTCACACATATCAGCGATCGTCCGTGCAGGATTCGAATCGAAATACCTGAATCGTCAGACAACGTCGGTCGTGGTGGCTTTTCCTATGCACACGCTGTTGTGCAGTTCCATCCGTGTTCGATTCTTCTTCGCTCTCCGATCGTCCTCCAGAACGCCCCCGTAAGTTTACATTCACGAAACGAGCACCGGGTAGCAACGGCGATCCCAGGTAGCTCGTCGAAATCGATGGCTCCCCAGAATCAAACACGCCATCCGTTGATGGCACCCCAAGTGCTTGTCCCACCGCTTGCGACAGTGTCCCAGGCGTAGAGGAATGCGATAATGTCGGCGATGTGCTAGGTGTCGGTTGCTGTGACGAGGAAACGAGCGAGCCATACTCGAGCTGCGCGTGTTGTAGCAACGCAGAATTACCATGTGCAATCACAGATGAGCTCCCGGGTGTCCTGAAAGCCACACGCGCTTTCAGTGCAGTGATCTCTTGTTGCATTTCCAGCATGCGTCGTTCCATTTCCGCCTGTCGAAGTCTGTATTTGGCTTCCTGCTCTTGTTCCCAAGCAATCCTCCGCCTGCGTTCTATTTCTTGTGCCTCCCTCGTTGATGCAAGGAAGCGCAAAAGTTCTTGCACCGCATGCACCCCACCACTCTGTGAATTCGTGGATCGTGTGGAACCGTGCTCGCTGTTGGGTGCTGAGTCGATTGGACAGGATACACACACTCCTGGTACTCACATTTGTGGGCTAGGAGGCGTGACCAGCGGCTTAGAGACTGCGAGCTCGAGTTCGCTGCGATGTGGAGGGTGGTGCGGTCCAGTCGACTGCAAGGCCGTCTGCGGTCGTTGGGCCCCAGATACATGTGTTGGTCGAGATCTTGGCTGCACATAATACGGATTGAGAGCATCTGAGAGCTCGCTGGTGGGCATGGCCGGCCATCCAAAGGGTTGTTTGCATGTGTTTGATTTAGAGGGTCTTGCCGAAAAAGGCATGACCAAGACAGACGCGTCATCTAGCGAAACGACCACCATGGATGACATTGGAAGCCTCATTGGAAATCAGATCAGGGCGGCGGGCATGCGTGTCCCTGTCGACACGACCGTTCCAGACAAGTAAGTCTTCCCCCCACCCCCTTGATGCCGTGCGTTCATGTAGACGACAGCGGAGAAGTCATTCATATCTCGTCGCTCGCGCTGCTCAAGGTGTGCAACTACCGTTCCACTCGTTCATGAAAACTAACCGTGCACAGATGTTGAAGCACGGACGTGCTGGCGTTCCGATGGAAGTGATGGGCCTTATGCTGGGAGAATTCGTAGACGATTACACTGTGCAGGTCATCGACGTGTTTGCCATGCCTCAGTCTGGCACGACGGTGACCGTCGAATCAGTAGACCACGTCTTTCAAACAAAGATGCTCGAGATGCTGAAGCAAACTGGTCGGTGAGCGGTCTTGGTCGTGCTTGCTCTCGCATTGATTGACTGCATATATGCGTCAGGCCTGAGATGGTGGTGGGGTGGTACCATTCACATCCGGGGTTTGGATGTTGGCTATCGAGCGTCGATATCAATACACAGCAAGTAAGATTGCCGAGATCATGGAACGTGCAGACACTCACATGTTGCTAGTCATTTGAACAGATGCAGAACCGCTGCGTCGCGGTGGTGATTGATCCGATCCAGTCTGTCAAGGGCAAGGTCGTCATTGATGCCTTCCGTCTGATCAACCCGCAGACGGTGCTTGCCGGTCGTGAGCCACGACAGACGACATCCAACATTGGACACATCAACAAGCCATCAATCCAGGCACTAGTGCACGGGCTGAACCGCCACTATTACTCTATTGCCGTCAATTACCGCAAGACTGAGCTGGAACAGGCGATGTTGATGAATTTACATAAACGGAACTGGACGGAAGGATTGAAGCTGAGGGATTTTTGTTCACACAAGGCAAGCAATGAAGATGCGATCAAGGTCAGTTCCTGAAACGGTCGGGTGGAACGAAATGAACTGTTCGTCCTGCAGAAAATGCTCACGCTATCAGAGGCATACAACAAATCGGTACAAGAGGAGTCAACGCTTTCCGCAGAGAAGCTCAAGACACGTCACGTGGGGAAGCAAGATCCAAAACGGCACTTGGAGGAGACGGTGGAAAAGGCGATCGGAGATCAAGTGGTGCAGAATTTAGGAACGATGTTGCTGGCGGAGCTATAGCGACTGTGTATCAGAGTATATGCGAGTTACACGGTCAGGGACAGCGACAGCGACAGAGTGCAACTATGGTAGTTGCCCTGGCTTGGGCATCATCCGGGGGTTATAAAACAAAGGCATGACGCCCATCATCTTGGCACGACGAATGGCCTTGCCGAGTCTGCGCTGGGTTTTTGTCGTGAGGCGAGTTTGGGTGCGGGGCTGGATCTTGGCAAGGTCTGAGACGAAAGAACCGAGCAGGGTGGTGTTGCTTGTTTCCCAGAGAGGGTCGATGCCCAACTCGCGGAAAATGTCGCCCTGGGACGCTTCTTCGCGACCGGGGGCGACGAGGGCGGGTGCGGGTCTGACCCGCTTTGGTTCGAAACGGTGCCGGTAGGACCAGTAGTGGGGGCGAATGAACTGGGTGCTGTGAGAGGGGTGTAGAAAGGAGACACAGAGGACATACCATGCCGGGGGCAAATTTTCTACGAAGGCTGGTGGTCTGCCATTGGGTGGTCTGAGCTGTGCGCGGTGAGAGACGTGGTGGACGTGGAGGGGAGAGACATACCCCGGGCGTGTTCAGCCTGGTCGAGGATGTCGTGAAGGTGCTCCTGGTCGCCTCGGAGGGTGGAAAAGAACCGGAAACGGGGAACTCGGGCACGGATGGCGCGGAGAACGATCATGGGAGGGAGAAGATGTGGGAACGGTTTAGGTAATGAAAGGGGAGAAAGAGAAAGACCCCAGACAGTCTCGGGATTAGTCAGAAATGAAATGAAGGCATCGCCCGCTCTTCACTTTGTCACTGGACAACCAGTGTATACACTCAGTCAATCACTCAGTCAGTCCGTCCGTCACTGCCGCGTTCGCCCGTCGCCTGATGTTTACTCTCGCCCTCCTTTTCTCCCTTCTTTGATCCCCCCATGTCCGACGTCTTTCGTCGTCAAGCTCCAAGTCCCCTCGTCTTGACCCCCGACGTCCATCCCCCCTCCGCATCCTCCTTAGCCCATGCGACCAGCTCTAACGCTGTATCCATGCCCTTTGTTCGCAGACACGTCACTCGTCGTCTAAAGACTGCCAAGGCTGACTGTGACAAGGAACTCCGTAGAGTAATCAACAACATCACCTCCTTCTTCGAGGAGAGGCTCCGTGACGGCGACCAGGACCGCGACGTGGATCGCGACTCCTATCGTGATCGTGACCCAGACCGCGACTCACAGTACGGCGACACCGACTCTCTCCACGACCCCCTCTACCACCCACGTCCCGTCTCTCAGGCCGACGATTACTCTGACAGTGGCTACGAGGCAGAACCGGAGGGCCGTCATAGTCGTCAGCGTGCGTCTCCAGAGAATGGCACTTGTTTCCTTCCCTCTCTGACTCATCGCACCTCGTCCCCCGGTTTTCCTCCAGTATCCACCTCTTCCTCCTTCGGTCCCTCTTTGCGCAGACAAAACACTAATCCCTGGGAAAAGTCCGTTCCTACCCCTCCTTCCTCCAGCGCTGGTCCTAGCCCCGTCGTCCCCGCTACTTCCCTTTCCGATACGACCAGTCCCCGCAGACAGTCCAATGCCATCCCTCCCACCGCTTGGCCATCCCAAAGCCTATCTTCCCGCAGACTTTCCCGCACAGTCCATATCCCCATTCGTCCAGTTAGATCCGGCCAGAGTTCTCGTTCTACTTCCAGATCCCGTTCTCCTCTCCCCCCTCCCACAACCCACGGCAGCTTTTCTGATGTCCTTCCCATCTCATCCATCAATCGTCGTTCCTCTCGCATACTCGTCGACGATCCTGTCGATCCTATCATGACTGCCCTTTATGACCTCATAGGCGTTGCAACTGATGTCACAGAAATGTCTGTCGCACAGCTTACAGCACAGCCAAAGGTTTGCGAATCTCTCGTTCAGCGTGTCCAGTACATTGGAAAGGCTTGGGACGATCACCCAGATTGGCATGGCCGAAACTGGTACGTGCAAGTCCTCCTTGCCGTTGCCAGCCTCAGTCGCGTCGTCGAGTGGTGGGAAGCAGAAAAACAGTTTTGGAACTTTGACGACAATAACGAGGACGAACAAGACGAGCCTCTCATGTTTGTACTCAAGCCGTCAGAGGAACAACCTCCTGCCCCAACCCCCACTACTCGCGGCCATAGGGAAGACCCACCATTGCGCGCGTCTCTCGAGGATGAACACCGTTTGCGAATGGGTCGGGTGGTCAGCCAGGGCAGACGTTCCAGAGACGAGCACCCAAAAGAGCTCATGCGAAAATCGACCTCCCCTGATCCCTTATCTCGCTCTTCACTTAACAAATTACCGGATCATAATGATTCTGCTCGAGTCCTGGCTACCGAGCGTCTACGTCTTCAGGCAGAGACTGCTCAGAATCAGAACATCATTATGGAACTCAGTCTGGACGGCGATCATTTTATCTGGGTAAATTATGCGTGGAGAAATGTGGTTGGGTAAGCTCCCAGTCTCAAACATGGCAACAATCATCTGACGACCGATATTATTAGAACCGAACCATCGGAACTTTCTGGGACACGAATATCCCACTTACTTGCCTCGTCGGATTGGACTGTTTTCAAGGATGCCACTCAACGTCTTCAGCAGGATGATTCGCACACGGTTGAAGTTAGGTTTCGACTGCAAGTTCAACCTGAAGGTCATCAGGAACTTTTCGTGAATAGCGGGGTCCTTTATCAACAGATGGAAGGTAAAGGTATGCTCATGGTTGACCGCGAGGACGCGCAACCTTCCCACACAATGTGGGTCGTCAAACCCATCGCTTCTCCGCGGTACGAGTATCCCTCTCCCCCCATTATCCTTGAGTCGGGTGAAATTGGTCAAGAGTCCCTTCCAGAGGAAACCCACATATCGGAGCGTATGCCCAATGAGCCCGTGACACCCTTTCCGTTCACACAGCCCATATCCACCGAACCCATCCTGTGTCGCATCTGCGAAGGCCATGTTCCGCAGTGGTACTTTGAGAAACACAGCGAAACTTGTGCGGAGGTTCATCATCTTGAGGCAGAAATATGCGAATGTAACGAATCCATTGGTGAATTGAGAAACACTATCAAGGACCTTTTTCTGGCATTGGAAACCTCGTCGCCGGCGATAACTCCTGAATACCGTGGGGTACCCATCTTCATGCCATCTACGTCACCGAGCATGTCGAATCCCCTTCAACTCTTCCGGACGAACAAGATGCAGCGTGTTGGCGTGAAGAAGATGCAGCGTCGTTTGCTGGAGCAATTGGACGACATCTTACAAGTCACATTGGAAATCACCATTCCTTCGCTCAAGGAGGAGGAATCGAAGGAACCTATCGAGCGACAAAGGTTGCTCTCCCCGACCTCGGAGCGGAAGATATCTCAAGTGCGAAACTGGTGCAAACCGACAATCGAGGATACTGCATTAACCCAACTGGCTGAGGATGCCGAACGTGTCATGCGGCAGAAGGCGGACAACGTGGTCCGTATGCAAAACACTATTCGATACTCGGAGAAGATATGGCATGAATGGGAGGAAAAAGTGGAAGAAAGCCTGGCTACCGTCGACTACGACGAGGAAAGCAGTGACGAAGGTGACTTGATCGAAGGTGCAGCCCCCGAGGTACTGGAGACAACTGTGTTACCTCGGACTACATCAGAGAGTGCCTCCATCAGCTCTGTGGAAGATATGGTGTCATCTGGTCCTACTCCTGTGGCCCCCTCATCGCCTGCTCCCATTGCGCCAAACGAAAACCGACAGCCAGTTTCCATGCCTGCTCCTACCTCAATTCCGGCAAGCTGGCAAATAATGAACAAGATGCCTACCAGATCCTCAACCCCATCATCCATATCGTCTCCTCTTGCTCTAGCAGAACCGATCACTGCATCTGTGTGCCCGGATGACCACCCACCCCATATGGATCTGAATGAAATTCCTGCCGAAAACGGTACACTTAGGGCCCGTCGGTCCACCAACAACCTCCTGGAACCTCGGCTTCTGGTCACGCCCCCTCTGTCGCCGAGTATTCTCCCTCGCGACGCGCCCATTACCACTCGGCGTGGACACCGACGACATTCCACTGTCAATCCGATGTTCAGTCCATCATCATCCAACACGCCCCTATCCCCTCGCCAGCCATCCGCGACACCGTTGTCCCGTTCTACACCCACTTCTATCAAGGATTTTGACGTCATCAAACCGATAAGTAAGGGCGCATTTGGCTCAGTCTTTCTTGCCAAGAAAAAGGCCACAGGGGACTATTATGCAATCAAGGTTCTCAAGAAGGCCGATATGATTGCGAAGAATCAAATCACCAATGTCAAAGCAGAACGCATGATCCTTATGAAGCAAGCAGAGTCACCGTTCGTAGCAAAATTGTACTTCACTTTCCAAAGCAAAGATAACCTCTATCTCGTCATGGAATACCTAAATGGCGGTGACTGTGCGGCCCTCATCAAGTCGCTAGGATCGCTACCGGAGGAGTGGACGCGTCAATACATTGCGGAAGTAGTGTTAGGTCTTGAGTACCTCCACGAGCGAGGCGTTGTTCATCGGTAAGTCTTGACTTGGGAGCTTGTAGAAAACGGTGATTTTGACAGCGTCCTGAAACAAGGGACTTGAAACCGGATAACTTGCTGATCGACCAGCACGGGCACCTCAAGCTCACCGACTTTGGGTTAAGCAGGATTGGTCTTTTGGGCCGACAAACGCGAGAAGGTCCTATGGGGATTGGACTCCGCCATCGCACGAGATACGATTCGCGGTCTCGGCCGCCCTCTTTGGATTCAGGTTTCCTTGCCTCTCCTATGATACCTTCTGACGGAGGTTCCTATTTTGGGCAGGGGTCGTATCCCGTATCTCGACCCGGAACGTCATTGTTGCAGTTCCCCGCGGACGATATGAGCGAATCAGGTAGTGGTTCTGAATTGGTACCCAACTTTTATTCCAGGCGAAGCAGGGCGTCGGACAGCCCTTTGCAATCATTCGCTACAGAACTTACAACTGATTTACGCTCGTACTCTGGAGGCAACACTCCCTCCGGGGAGCAAAAGTTTGCTGGCACACCGGACTATCTGGCCCCAGAGACAATACTAGGTCTGCGCGGCGACGATGCTGCCGTTGATTGGGTATGGTTTCTTGCACTGTGAGGTTGTGTGACGACTCATGGCCATTTAGTGGGCGCTCGGAGTGATCACATATGAATTCTTGTATGGGATTCCACCATTCCATGCCGAGACTCCGGAAAAGGTATTTGAAAACATACTCTC
Organism: Boletales sp. KT-2023b; assembly: GCA_038089675.1. Classification (NCBI taxonomy): domain Eukaryota; kingdom Fungi; phylum Basidiomycota; class Agaricomycetes; order Boletales; species Boletales sp. KT-2023b. The sequence goes on from JBBPLE010000003.1 coordinate 313,317, forward strand.
GGGACATGTCGAGTGGCATGAAGATTGGGTCGACTTCTCGGAGGAGGTCAAGGATTTGATGCAAAAGCTTATGGATACCAACCCAGCCACGCGATTAGGTGCGAACGGTGCCGATGAAGTTAAAAGCCATCCCTTTTTCGAGGGGATTGAGTGGGATACGGTTACATCGAAAGAAGCCGCGTTCATACCGCATATTTCGGACCCGGAGTCGACGGATTATTTCGACCCCCGAGGAGCGATACCTCAATTGTTCCATGACGACGACATTGCTCTCACGAACGCCGACAGTCCATCCATCAACCCAACCCAGCCAACCAACATTTCCTCATCCACGAACCGAGACACGGCTCCGTCTCCAGCCAGTGATGACTTTGGGTCGTTTAGTTTCAAGAACTTGCCGGTTTTGAAACAGGCGAACGATGACGTGATTCGCAAGCTCAAGACCGATCAGCTAGCCCCCATCGCTCATACGTTGTCGGATCCGGCGAGCATGAGCACGCGAAGGCAGAGTATATCGCAACGGCACAAGAAACCTCCGAGCGTTGTGACCACCATAGACCAAAAGAGTACTTCTCAAGGACCCCCTTCCCCGTCGACGTCGACGTCGTCAATCGCTTCGTCGCCATCAAGAGCAAGCATGGCGCCGTCGACGCCAGGCAGCAGCTCGGGGAATCACACTCGCAAACCGTCCGAGTTTGGCGCAATCGAGAGATTCAAACTGAATCACTTTGATGGGGTCGAGCGCCGAAACACGATGCCGAGCCGATTGCGAACAGCGTCCATTTCGAGTAGCGCAGGCGACGGATCAGGTTCTGACAACTGGCCTTGCTCCGCACAAGGTTTAAGTCAATTCGAGGTGACGCCTCCATCATCGGTTCATTCCGTTGATTTGCGCAAGGGACCTGATCCCACGGACCGTGCTGTGACTTGCTTGCTGGCCGAAGATAACCCCATCACGGCCAAGATAATAGAAACGCTGCTCGTTCGTCTTGGCTGTCGTTGCGTAGTGGTCGCGGATGGCTCGGAAGCGATTGGAGTTGCGATGGGCGACATCAGTGAGTTGCCCTAGTGAAATTGAGGGACGAACTGATCATGCGCGCAGAATTTGACTGTATCCTGATGGACCTCCACATGCCAGTGTGTAAGTGTGTCCGTCTCGGTCGTGATTGGTTTGCTGACAGATGTGTAGTGGATGGCGAGAGTGCTGCTCGGTATATCAAGATCACGAACAACAAGAACACCAGCACACCGATTATTGCAGTCAGTGCCTATAGCACAGGGGACGAACAGAATGGGTTGTTTGCGGCGTCCCTTTCCAAGCCGCTGCAAAGGGCGGATCTGTTGGCTGTGATGCGGAAGTTGGGATTCAAGACGTCCGCCGTGCAGGGCGTTAAATTCGTTTCTTCTCGTGTTTCATGACCTCTTTGATGCATTCTTGATTGTCATTTTATTTTTTTTCTGCTGCAAGTACACCATATACATACTCATACGCCATGCCATCCAACATTATTCTTCTTTTCATCACACTCACCAGCATAACCATAACTTGTCTCAGCGCTTTGCATATTGTACGTTAGATTTTTTTTTTTCCCCACCCGCGTCGAGCAATGTGGATAGTCTCATGTGAACGAGGTGGACAGCAAATCAGGTGATGGGCGCTGTTGTGGCTCCTCAGGTGTTGACGGCATGTGTCTCACTGCCTCTGAGTCTTTCACCATCTCCTCCTCCTCCTTCTCGTACCCCGTACCACTCATCGACCTGGACACAGCTCCGTGTGGGTGATGCAATCTTACAATCATCCAGGTATCCGTTAGATTTTCCCTTCCGACCTCTGTTCATCTTCTCCGTATTATACAGCCTGGCAGTATCCTCGTCCACTCAATCATGCTACCTCCTTCGATGTCCCCACAAGAGCACGTCATGCAAGCGAGTCGGGCCCCTTACCGTATATGTCAGAGACGTCCGTCAACGCATCGACGTCGCTTATCCCGCCCAGCCTCACCCCGGGTCGCCAGCATACGCGAATCTGGGACAAAACTGCGACCCAGTGGTCACACACAACCATACCTTCTCCCTATCAGCCACCGCGCCGTCCGTCATTGTATGGCGACTATCTCTTGTCGCATCCCTACTCTCCATTCTCTGCGCCCCCGCCCCTCCCTCAGAAACCGCAGGCACTCCTTCAACCCCTGACCAGCTCGTCGCCCCCAGTCCCACCCAAACCGCCACCATTGGCCATTGCCCCTGCCTCGAGGATCCCCCTCTATCCCACTTCGATACCATTGCCCTTGACGAGCCTAGCCACATTCTCTCCGTCGCACTCTGAGCCTGAGACCACTCCTGATGAGAAAGAAATCGAACGCGCGCTTACACTTTCCGTATCAGAGGCTCAAAAACGCGAAGCGTTGATCGCCCAAGAAGAGGAGGAGCTCGCCAGAGCATTGGAAGAATCACGGTTGTTGTCCGACTGCGTTTATTCTCTCGATCTGCAACCACTCTTCCCTTTGACCTCACCTGCAGATCGGGCGTCCACTCCTCCGAGAAGGGCCTCTGCGCAGCCTCCGGTAGGCGAAAGCTGGTTACATATTTTGACCCCGACCCCCTCCATTTCGTCGCAGCACTCTCCCTTGAATGAAGATCCTCCGGCTTTGCATCCTTTTGTGGATCAAAGTGAGGCCCCTGACGATTCAAGTGATGCTCCACGAACTGCACTGAACAACGTTCAAAATTTGCACTCGCCTCGGGATAGCTTACCTCCGACTCCCCCTCTGTATGCTACTGTCGTGTCTAACCTTGTCCGCAGTCCTCTTCTCACACCTCCTCTGAATCGGTCGACTGTTGCGCCCTCCATGTCGGCGGCTTCTTCAACTACATACTTTGCAAGCGATCATGCAGCCTCGTCCGACCCGAGTTCGCCATCTCTGTCATTAACTCATTCCAACGGCAGTGAACACTCGCCAATGCCACCCTTTTCGTCAAGACCGAGTTGGTCGTCAGCCTCGTCTGAAAACATCACGTCGGCTGGTCGCTCTCTCGGTAGCGAATTCTACCCTGCTTCCGCTGGGTATAGATCACCTTCGCATCCGCCTGCGAGTCCGGACCTGTCTCTCGGGTCGTCGTCTAACCTGGAGCCGTTGGACGAAGGAATTGAGGAAGATGTGGATACAGAACCTGGACCATCGACACGGTCAGCCGTTCCGCTGTCAGCAAATCAGTACGTCGAACCAGAGATGCTTGTGGGTATTTGTATGTCTTGATTCCAAAGTTCCATTGGTGCATTTTTTAACACTGCCTTTTAGCATTGGGCTTTTCTATCCCAGTTATTTCGACGGAATTGCAACCCATGGCTGGTCCGATGCCAAACCTCATCACTCTGCCCTATGGCAAAGCGCCCTTGTTCCATATCCAGGCCCAGAGTTGGCGAAAGTTGCTCAAACTGATGGCCAGGCTGAGTGGCACACGTGTAGAGCCCACCGTAGAGGCTCTCAGCATTGCTAAGCATGATCTTAAACTGCGAACTGTGATTCAATTTGTCAAGGTGTGTTTGGACTGTAGGACAGTGACTTTTGCTGATGGCTGGCCTTGTCAAGATTCATCATTCCGCATCCGAATGGAGAACAGTACTTTATCTGACCACTGACTACCCCTTGCCTGCTAAAGTGCAGAACTCGCACAAATATACTAACGGCGATGTCAACGTTCTACCTTATTCTTATACACTCTCACCGCTTCCGACCCTCCTCCGCGATGGTTCTGAGTCACCTATGGCCAAATATTATGTTGTGCCAGCAACGCCGACTACCCCATATCCTGACCTACCGATCAATTTTCCCAACCTTGCGATGTACCTTCAGTCGGCCGTGCAGGACTCCCGTAGAGCTGCCAATGACGGCTCGAGCGGGATGCGGAAGCTGGCGCAACACATCGACAGTTGCTATCAGCGAGAAGCAGACCGAGTTGGCCCCATTGATGAGGTAGCATCAAAGAAGGGCGTTGGAGGCATGTTCAAGCGTGTTATGGGAAGAAGCAAGGCCAATAGGCATAGTAGAGGGAATGATGAGATATACGATTTAGTGACACCGTTTGTGTCTGATGAATGGGGTTGATGCATCCGTCGTCGAGACTTTGTTAATGTTTTATTGTAGTACTGTTACGATAAACATTCGTGTTGACCATGAGCAATCAGCTTGAAGGGACAACATCCACCTTGCCCCCTCTGTCCGCCGAGGAGGAAGGCACGTCGCCCACCACTTTCAATGGCGTATTCATCCCAAATAACTATCGTCTTTTAGATGCCATCATCCACACACGCATTACCAACGACGAACGCGCTCTCCGCCGTCTCGTCAAAAAATTTCACAACTACGCTTCGCTTGCGTACACCCCACTACTACCTGCACACGGCGGGAATGTCGAGGATGCACGGGAAGCTTTCCTGGTCGAACTCGCATCCTTTGAGCTGGCACTCAAAAAGAGCCTGATGATTTGCGAGGCAGAGTCGAGGGAGGTCGAGGAGTACCAACGGGAGCGGCATAGAATTGGTAAGTGCCCTCGTCGTCCACTCGACCGTACCCGAAATGCCATGCCATCCCCTCAGAGCAGGAACACGATCTTTTGCGCACCCAAATAAGCGAACTCAAGGTCGCGCTGGAGCACGCCCAGATGGAGCGCAGACGGAAGATGGAATACGACACCATCGCAGAAAAGATAAACACACTCCCCAGTCGCGATGAATTGGAGCAGTACGTGCCCTATGCTGTTCGTCCGCCATTTTCGATATCTCACACACGCCGCGTCCAAGGTCGATTCTGGCACTGGAAAACGACATGGCCGCAATTTCTTCGGAGCATGAAACGCAGGAACGTATCATCAGAGGACAGAAAGCGGCCCTGGATAACATCGTATTGGATCTCGGCTCCCTCCGCTTGATTGGAAAAGACAAGGAGAACGCCGCGTCGCGTCTAGCCTCTCCAATGCCTACGCCTGCAGCCGAATCCATTGACGCTGATGAGGGCACCCAAGGGACCTCATCGGCTGGCGATGAAAAGCATGCCGAAGGCGTTGAATCGGGCGAGGTCGCAGAAAAAGAGGACGGGGAAGACGTCGAATCGTTTGCACTTCTGCTACCTTTGAGGCCAAATCCTGGGACCACAGATGCAGTTTCACATTCGACAACTCCACTGTCATCACGGAGAGAAATACGCTCGAGAACGGACCCAACGCCCTTTAGCCAAGCTGACGATGACGACATCGAGATGGGAGAGGTTGCAGAGGATCCAAAACCAAGGAGAAAGATCAGAGAAGAATTGGAGGAGGGTGAGGCGAGTGATTCAAGTAGCGCATTGTCCGACCCTCCGGACAATTGATGTATTTCTGTCGCATTATCAGGGGTTCGTATTCTGCTTCGGTAGGTTTACCTCTATCGTCATTAAATCCCTGGCACAAACAATCTCGCCCGCGAACTGTTCCCTAGCCAATTCCGCTATTGCCTCCATTATGATCCTTGCCTCAGTGTTAACATCATCGTTGCCGGGGTATCTAGGTGAAAAGTGGTTCAAGACAAGCTTCTGTGCTTTGATTCGTGTTGCAAAGGCGCCAGCCATCTGCGGAGTCGAGTGGCCCCTCGACTTTGCCCTCGCCTCAACACTCTCGAACGTATCGGCAGGCTTGGTGGTTGTGTCTATGCCGGGCAAATGAGCATTTGTCGCTTCGTGAACGAGCAAATCGGGTGAACTGGCGATACCCGTCATTGCGGATGGATCGTATGTATCGCCAAGAATCACAACCTTCCGGCCCGGACGAGAGGGAGGACCTTGCAAGACAGTACCATCTGAAAGCTCGATACGCTCCCCTTGTTGTAAATGACTCATCACGGATATTGGTGTCTTGGTTCGTTTGATGCTTGGAATGTACTTTTGTGGGTCCATCACGCCCGGGACAGGGGCTTCTTGGATGGCATACCCCACGCATGGCACGGAATGGAGAATGGGAGCCGCGGAGACGCTGACGAGATCATCCTTGAAGATATCCTTCCAGACGCCGCCGGCCTGATGGACGTTACGGCCACATGGTAGTTCGGAAGAGTGGTGAGGCAGCGCAAGCTGATCGCCATCGAGTGGATCAGTCGGGAAGCGAAGCTCGTGGACGACATATGGTGTCCCTAAGAGGGTATGCGTATACGTGAGACCTGCACGAACGTATGCGCGTGTGCCTAGCGGTCCGTAAATTTCGAGTGGCTAGCTACGATGTGAGCTGGACGTGGACAATAGGACACGTTCGAGGGACGACGCACCTCGACTGTGAGGTTACTCTGACCTTGTGCTCGGGGATCCTCCATATCCTCGACCATACCCCCTGCGCCGTTTGCGACAGACGCCATCAGTGGCGGCAAGCCAAAGATATGATCCCCTGTTTGTCGAAATGTCATCTCAACGAAAGGACTAGATGAGTGCAAACCCGAACCATGGGTGTGAGTGATGAATATTTTCTTGATTTTTCCCATCTTGACCGCGCTTTTTTGCAGTCGGTGCTGGGTTGCCTCCCCGCAATCAAACAACCATACATCCCTACCCAATCGCAGTGCGATCGCAGAGTGATTCCTTGTAGAAGATGGTTGTGCGGAAGCAGTGCCTAAGAAACAAAGATCAATCGTCCCGAGAGTTTTTCGTGCAGCCATGTTTGATGGACATGGTAAACCTGCTTTTCACCACGGAGACAACGATCGGCCAACACGCAAAAAAATGTCCCTGGCAGGAATTGAACCTGCGGCGCCACGGTACTGTGAGATCCACAACGTGGCGATTTAACCACTAATCGACAGGGACTTGACATCAAACTCCATGAAATAACCCATGATCCCCATGATCGATCACATATTTAGCACCCTTTCCATCGGGGGGAATTTTGTCACCGCACTTACAATTATCATGCCGAATACGAGAGCATCAACGAGGAGACAGGCTTCCATGCAGATGATACTCGGAAGTGATAGGAGTGAGTGGTCCCAGGCGAGAGCCAAGGTCCGCTTACAATTCAGCAGCGAGTGATGACTCGAAAAATTCTGCTCTGAGCGGGGATGTTTACGATGACATCGAGGTGGACGCCGGGATGTCTATCACAGTATTGCTTCCCCCCCAGCTTGACCACTAGCGGACGTTTTTCAAGTTCCTCTAGGGTCACCTTGAAGGAGCAAAATCAGGCATGGAGAAGCTATACGCCAGAATACGGTCACTTGAAGGGATAAATAAAAGAGTCAAGTCTGAACTACAACGGGCTCGACGAAACGTGCCCGGTGATCTGGATAGGAGCCTTGGTGAGAAGACTTCTCGACCGCAGAGTCAGATTCGGTCTCTGGAGCGTAGAATTGTTGATTTAGAAGCGGTAAGTCTTTTTCCTGTCTGCAACCTTGAAAGAACACATATCGAGGCTTAGGCTCGGGAGAAAGATAAGCGTATCATTGAAAAGGTGGATGCTCTGGTTGTCGTCTTTTTGCTTCTTCACCGAACATTGCAGCTTCGAGACACCGAGGTTCAGCGCGATGCAAGAGAACTAATGGCTGATCGTGGTGGTGCACCAACACAGCAGACAACAGACCTTGAAGAAAACGCCATCAAGGTTTGCAGCGTCATTTCTTGATATAATCATGATTTTTCACATACAGCTGTCTAGCTCCTGCGACGCATGTGCGATACAATCGACATGAATACACTTGCAGAAGGAGAAGAATGTGCCATTTGCATGGAGGAGATGGCGGTGGAAAAGTGCTATAGGTCAGATGG
>JBBPLE010000003.1:321192-334237 GCA_038089675.1 Boletales sp. KT-2023b
GCTAACGTGCAATCTCAGGGCTTGTACCTGAACACAAGCTCCAGCCTACGTTGCCGACATCCCGTTTGCATTGAATGTTTCGAGAAATTGGGCGACTGCTCCAATACCCTTTCTAACGATCAGACAGGGTCAGTCCAATGCCCTCATTGCCGCGAAATTTGTCCGCGCGAAGAGTGCGAAATAATCACACACACTGCGGTATAACAATGGGACCTACGGCTAGAGATTTCTCAGCAATGGGCAGCGGTAGATACCAGCGAGATGGCTGTCGGGGAAGATGATGACAGTGATAGCTTTGTCGACGACGACTTTGTTGCAGTTCCCGAAAGGTCGGTGAGAATACTCGCAAGTAAATTATGTTTCTCAACGGCCTTTAGCCCCCAACCACAGGAAAGTCTTGGAGAGGCAGTGGATCTCGACCCGGACATACCGCTTACCCAGCCCGGCACCAAACCAGTTGCTTACGAGAGTTTGCCATCCCCTAAGAAGCGAGAAAGGTTGGAACAATTAGCAGCGCAACGATCAGTGAAGCAGCGAGTTTGATCTGTCAACTATTGACGCAGTCCAGCTGCAAAACACCGGTTGTGAGTATGTAGCTAAAAATGAAAAAGCAAAAATGGATGACGAAATGGCAGAAATCAGGAGACATGTCATGATATCAGTCCATGAGCGCGTAGCAATACAGCCCACCTAAAATAGAGTCAGAAAAAGAACTTGCCGAAGATAACTAAACTTACTCCTCTCTTTCTGACTCCAGCTCAGCCATTTTCCGTTTTAGCTCCCTGACAAACGCGTGGAATGCGTATTAGCAAGTTAAAGGAAGGAACGTACGAATTCTCCTTGCTCAAAGCATTCCGCGACTCTTTCGTTTGACGCAAGTCCTTTGTCATTGATTCCCAAGCTTCGTCATGAGGGAGATTTGCATCGTCGTACATCGCGTCCAGTTCCTCGTTGAACGCCTGAATGGAGAGTTTGCATGCTTATCATCACCATTGTCATGCACTTACTTCGTACATGATTTCCTTTTCAGCTGTTGCGTCCGCCAATAGACTTTTTACCAGCTCACACTGGCGCTTGGTGTTCTGCAGTTCAACTCGCACTCGATCAAGATCCGCGGCTTTCTGGAGCAGGCGTTAGTTTATGGCATCTGAACAAACCTTGGACGTCCTCACCTCCTTGATCTCGAGTACGAACTGTTCGAGATCGCTCCGCAGAGTCTCGTGGTGTAACATGGCGCGAACCATGCTTTGGTCCGCCTCTCCTAGCGATTCCTCTAGGCGAGTCACAACCGCCGAGTTAATCGTCTCAGCTGTGTTCAACTCCCCTACAAAACTGCGCGCTCGATTCAATGGGGTGGTCGGACCTTCTACTTGTCGCTTGCCAATGAGTTGACGCATCTCTTCCATTCGCTGTTGTGCCTCCCTTGTCTTTCCGCGAGAAACCAATGAACATTTGTCAAGCGGTCAGGTTGATAAACCGATACCTACAAGCGGCAGGGCGTTAGCTCTTTGGGGGGTACGTGCAAATGACTTGTCTGGAGATGCAGATCTCCATGAGTCAATCGGACTACTGCTCGAATTTGAGCGTAGCTCTGTGACGTCGATCTTGATCCTCTTCACTGCGCGGTGTGATGATTCAACCTAGACAGGTGGTAAGCAACCCAAGCGATGTATATGCGAGAACTGAACACACTTCTTCCCTCGCTGAAACCACGAACTTCAATAAGTTCTCCATATACTCAGTGGTGAAATGTGAAAATGAGGGATGTGCAGGTTTGCAGGTTTGAGGTGAGACTTTTCGAGGTGAGATAACTCTTCCTGTTGTCTTTGAGAGTGGTGATGTCCGGTACTTTCGTGTTGGCGTATGTGAACTATGCCCGGAACGAGTGGATGACTTCTTCTTGATCGAGAGTGGCTCAATGTTACTGAACGGCGTCGCAACGCCATTTGCTGGCTTGGGAACAGTGTCGATCTGGCTAAAAGGCCCAAACGTTTGCCGTTTGCTGCGAGGAAGAGGTGATGGGGTGGCGTCATCAGGTGTGGATTGTTCAAGGTCTTGGAATGACAAGGACTCGTCGTCTACACCCGATTCTGTGGAAGGGAGTTCTTGTCGCGATAAAATCATCGGACTAGCGGAAGGGCGTGGAGAGGGGCTGCGCGGTCCGAACCGACGAGGCTCTCCAGCATGCTGGGTGTCAAGCTGGGATGGTACAGTCAAGCCCCTTGCGGGAGAACTCGAAGCCTGCCGGGAGTCTGATACCGAATTCTCCCTCGCTATCGATGCACGAGACATCGGGCGAAGTTGTGGTGGAGGGTCCTCTGTGGCCATGATGACGCATCTCCAAAGTCAAAAGTGTTTAAAAGCATACCTTCGTATATTATATCCTCCACAGCCCTTTCTATCGTGGCTGCAGGGGTGTACTTACCATGCTGGCTTTGGCTATTTCGTCTCGCAAGTTCCAGGCGCATTGTCAAGTCAGGATCTGATCGATCCAGTATCGCTTGACTATCTGCATTGTCTTCTTCATCTCCGCCATCAAAGTGTTCGTACGACGAAGACCTGGATACTGGTTGAGGAGAAGATCGACCACTTCCAGGAGAGCGACCTCTTTTCATGAGTTTTTTCCGAGAAGTAGAAGTTTTGTTTGCCGAGGAATCGTCATCCGCAGACAACAAAGATGTGGCAGCAGTGTTAGTCGATCCTGACCGATAAGAAAACTTTGCGAGGCTACCCTCCGCCGTGGTGGTGGTATGTGTGTATGTTGATGATCGACTAGCGGACGACTTTGTGCGGCGGTGGCTACCGACGGACGTGCCAAAAATGTCACCCTTCGACGACCCCGCGCGGGTGTTGAAGAGATTCCGTGATATCGCATCCAAGCCAAAGATATGCGCCCGGGATTTTGCAGTCACGGTTGGCGTTGCAGGACGCGATTCATTTCCAGTGCGGAATTTGAATAAGCCATATTGTTGAACTACGGTTTTTTTAAATTTAAAATGTCAGCGAGCGGCCAAAGAAGTCAAATTCAAAGGCGAGTTACTTGTTTGCACAATACGTCCCGGTATTCTCGAAGTTTGCACTATCTCTTCCTCAGGGTCGTCGTTCGGGTCACTCGAGGACACAGAGTACCGGGATATCTCCCCGGCCATCGGGTGAACCCTCACGATCACGTACGGAGGGCCCCCCATACCAAAAGGCAAAGGGTCTGACGTGCCCTGAGGATCAATGTGCATGACGATCTTGGTCTAAAGGCAAGCGTGAGTTTTTCTCATCAACCAACCACTATGAGAAATACCTTTTTGCTTTCTTGCAAAAATGCCGTCCGCTGGTAGACATTGAAATATGTGCGGGCGATGGTAGTTCGCCCACTTCGGACTTCGACTTCCCTCTCATCCGCACAGAGTACCACAGATTGACCGGCCCTAGTTCTGTACTTTGCTTGAGCTGACCAGAGATTTCCCAGGAAGCGCTCTTTCTCGGCCGATGTTCGGGTAGGGTCGAGATTGACGGGAGCAGGCGGGAAAACCGCTGAAAACGAACGGAACGGTCGACCTGACCACCTGTCACCCTGGTCCTGTGGGGGATTTTCAATATATACATGGAATTCTTCCATAGAAAGGCTCAGCCAACTGCGCGGTCAAAAAGTCAGATCGTCTTACCGGCCTCTCCGACATCAGCAACAACGACATCACAGATATCAAACACCCCTTTGCAGCTCATACCACTCTTTTTCATTCCTTGAGGTAGTCCACCAGTCTTAGCCAGCTTCTCTACTTCGTCCAAACCAGACAGCAGACGTCCACTCTTCTCCCCGTTCCCTGGTCTTTTCACGACCATGAGCTTGTCATCGAACAAGAACAATGAGCAATGCAACGATGTCGCAGAGACGCTCGTTGCAGAAGAGGATATGCCCGGAGGCCCATCCACGATAATGTCCTCTATGTCGATGCAATCGATAAACCGCCTCGAGTTTGATATTAACCCGGCTGGAAAGCCATCGATGGTCGCGCTTAGACAATACATGACTGCAGCTCGTCTTGTGTGATCGTCCGTCTCAGCCTGTGCAATCTTGCTTGCTATCTCGTCTGCCTCGATCAACCTGACACGTTGCGGATCATCGGGCCCCATGAGTTTCACCATCGTGCGGAAGAGTAAAGTATATCGTGGTATGCGTTGGACGGGGTCCATCAAAAGTTCGCGCAACCCAACCCGATTCCTCGTATCCGCGTTCGAATATTTGATCCTCTGAGCAACGATGCCAGTGTGGACCGATCACACATATCACAAGTTGACACTCACATCAATGTATGCTGCAAATCCAGAAGACTTTTTCATCATCTCACGCTCGAAAATCGACTGGGCCTCCTCGCGTTTGACGTAATATTGTTTGTAATGTTCGAAACCTCTGAGGTCCTTGAAATGTCGCAGAGCAACATCTCCTACATTTGCAGATCCGTTCGGCGCCACCATCTTCTCTAGATCCGCCAGGAAAGCCTCGTTGACTGGCAAAAGGTTGTCGATATTACCGAATAGTGTCTTTGCCTCATAGGGTGGCAATATCGCTGTACTTTTGCTTTTCGAGAATTGGCGCAATGGATCTGCATAGTCGTTTTTGAGGGTTCGAAGACGCCTGACATACGACCGCTCCGTATTTACAAGCTCATTGACGACCTCTGATAATGCAGACGAGTCTGTCACCGATCGTTTGCGCTGTGGTTCGCCCTTGAACATAGTGTAGTGTATTAGACTTGAGCGAGGGCGTTGAAGTTTCCGCTCACTGCATGTTGTGTGATAGTAGTCTCGGTGGCAGATGGCAAGATATTGTTGTCGTCCTGACCGAGCCACGGGTCTCCAAGCGAGAGCACCAAATCCTGAACGTCTAACGGAAATCGTGGAAAACTCGGAGATATAAGATGTGGCAGCATACCTTCAGGAAGTCTCTTTCCTCCTTCACATCCCTCTACCACGACCCCACAATAAAACACGCGTTTCGTGACGGAGGTATCGGAGCGTTTGCGGAGGGTATCATCGCCACTGGCGAGAGGTACCACTTTTCGGGGAGAAATGTTGAGTGCCATCCCGCCCTCGGTATATGTAAGGGGGTATTGGTTTGTCAATGTGGCTTGCCCGAGCCGAACACGAAGATTTGTTTCACTCTTAGCAGAAATCAACTTTTGGGCGCGCGTCTGTCACGTGATCGGACGACCAAAAAGCGGTGCTGCTACTTGTACGACGAGAAAATGCAATGAGACTAAGGAATGCTATGGGTAAAGAATCTAGTGGCATGCATGAGTATGTGTGCAGGGTTCCATTGGATGAGCGGCCATGTCGAGGGAATTATTACTTAAATATTAAATCATGAACGATCCTGAGGGTGTGATATCGTTAGTCTCTAGTGATGGTGCTTTGCGTGAATCTTTGCAAGAATGAAAAATTACGTCGAATGCGCGCGGAACCTGGGGTAGCGTCTTCTTCGCACCTCTCCGACGGCAGGGGAGAAGCCGTGTACCGGCGCCGGGGAGCACGTGAAAAGAATATACCCTTCTTTTGCGACGGTTGGTCAACCCCAAACTCCCCCGTGGATATTTCTGAGCACAGGTAGTGAAGGTCAGGCTGAGAATAGGGCCGCTCCGTGGTCGCGAGCAAAGGTCGTGCGGCGCCTTCCACGTGCAATGACATGGTTGTCAGGGCAGAAGGCAACGCTTCGCTCGGGACATCCGGCGCACTCCGTACTCTCCGACGGAGTGATTCTCTCGACCACCACTTCAACAAGCTGGAATTGGACACGGAACTCCTCGTGGATGGCTCGCGGGTCAGGGTAATAGTTGGAGAAGCTGATCGAGGGGTAAAAAAACCACGGACGTTCTCGATCATCGACCTGCTCCGCTTCGGCGCGCAATCCATCTGCGAGATAGTCCGGACTCCGGCGTGCGGCTGGAAACCGTCGGCTTTGTCCAGAGGTACTGACAGAGGAGGGTGGATAGTGAGCGGGGTGACAGGAGTAGCAAAAGACACGGATGAACAATGGGACATTGGGGATGGCGACTCCAGGGGAGGTTCGTTGCCGTCTTCGTCTCCTTGTTGAGACGTGGCTTTGGCCATCGCGACAATCTTGAGCCTGCTGGGGTGTTGCCTCTTCTTGACTGGGTTGGACACCACAGAAAGCGTACAACTGGAAGTCGAATGATTTTCCATGTCGGCAAGTATCCTGTTGCCCTCCACAAAGCTTTTTTTGCGAGGGACAAGAACACTCTCACGCTTCGTTAGTCTGTTCTTGGCAGCGACACTCATTGCGCTTGCCATGGTCAGCGCAGAGGTGGATCTTGAAAAGGAACGGGTGACCCTCTGTGCCTCGAAAAGATCTTCTTCATGCGTATGTGCATGGAAACGCGCGGTAAGACACTTTTCCGAAAAGACGTCCAGCAGGCCACGGTCCACCTGTTCTCTGGCAGACGCTGTCGAGCGAACAAGGTGGAATGTATTCGATTCTGGCATTGGAGCTAGGTGACCAGCAACTAGCGATCGACCATTGAGTCCAACCATGGGCACAGCAGCCACGATCTCAGGTTTCGCGGCGCTTTCGTCTGAGTGGGTTATTTGAGTTCCAAGCAGAGGCGACCCATTCTTGCCAGATCCTGGAACAATGGCATCAACATCATTCAACTCCGGGATAGACTGTATGGTTGGTAAAGGACTGATTGTTTCGAACTGTACGTCCCCGGGAGGACAAGCGGTGAAATCGGCTTGAAGGCTCGAGGGTGGTTCGTCGTTCCATGGCACAGCTTCCACGATAGCACGTCGGATGGCATCCACCCATATGTCCTTTTCACGGCGACACGACGCCGCAAATTCGAACAGATGGTATTTTGAAGATAAGCGAAACCAACTCGGCAACAAGACTGCACGACCATCGTCAAACAGCGATGCAGAGTCATGAAAAACTACCTACCATCGTCAACGTTCGAGTCCACCAGCTCGAATCCCCTCAGGTTAAACCAATGTTTAGGTTCGTACGCCTTGGATTTGGCGACTTTGACGAGGACGAGAAACCCACCAGGAAAGAGGAACGCGCCAAGATACTTTGCTCTGACGGTGCCAAGTCTGGCCATGTTCGTACTACGATAATGGATAACGTCGAGAGAACCGGAAAGATGACAGGGGCCCAAGGTTGACAAAAAAGTTGACAGCGACGCAGATTGTGTCGGTCTGGTATGACTTGCAGTCGAGGTCAACAGACCCTGAGTGATCCGGGACACGATTTGAACTGATTTTGCGACCAGGTCCTGCTGTCGACGAGCTTCATCTACCAAGCGAGCAACCGCTCGCATTGTCCGCAGGGCCATTTTCGCGGAATCTTGGCTATCTCTAGACGAGTCATCGTTGTACTTTTGTGACCCAGTTCGCTCCTGTAACTGATCAAAGAGAAGGGGGTACCTGCAAACTCTCTGGACGGGCTTAATCATATAATCCACAAACATCAGGCGCGGTCTTCGACTGCTTGTATCCCTGTCGGCATGGCCGCATTCGGAGGTACTCAATGCAGTCATTTTCAGATTTTCACTGGATAACGCGTCCAGAGATGGGAGGGAATGTCGTCGCTTGTCCGGATCCAGGGCGTGTCTTTTGGACTCTGAACAGGGTTTCGATTCCTCGGAGGCGTCCTGCGACTGCATTTCAGTAGCGGCGGTGGCGCAGCGCAATTCAAACGCGTCCCATTCGATAGGGTATCTATGCTGAACTTTGCGCACGAGATCAAACGCTTCCGAGTGGCCAGAACAAAAGGCCTGGTATTGATGAAAACTGGAGGCCTGGCTGACGTGTTGGGGAAAGAAAATGCAGCGTGGGGGCAAGGAACACGTACGTGATCAATGAAAACGGTCGAGACTGCATGTATGGCGCGATGGACGTCGGGGGAAGCATAGCGGTGGGACTGAGCACCATGGGCGAGAAAATCCCTCGGAGACATGGATATGCCGAAGGGGGAGACGACCTGACGGAGCTGACGTACGAGTCTCTCGTGCAAGTCGAGGATCTCCTCTGCATTCCTGGTGATAGCATCCAGGTCGGAGGCAGAGAAGAGATGACGCGTGGTACACTTTTCCACTCTCGCGGGAACAGAACGCGGCAAAGCGGAGCCCGAGTCTGGAGGGTGCAACGTACATGTACTCGAGTTGAGAGGAGGGTGGGACTGCGTGCGCAAGGATGAGGACTGCGGATGGCTTCCTTGAATAGAAGGGGGGCGTGAGAAGTATGGTATGGAGGGGTTCGAGTGTGGTAGTGGCAAGGAGGAGCGGATTTTGAGCACGGGAAGGAGACGAAGGTAGACCTGGACAGTGGATCAACGGGGGGCAGTGCGAGAAAGGGAGGGGAGTTTACGGAAACGAGGGTTCTCAGGTCAAGAAGATAGCCGAGCTCTGTGGACAAGAGCTCGGAGAGAGCATGAAAGCGTCTGGAAGACTCGCGGTCTGCAGAGGACACGTCGATTGAAAGGAACGAATCTGGGTCGCTGGAGTCGGTGGCGAGGTGAGGACGGTGATCGTCTTCGTTGTCGGAAGAGTCTATGGCGAGATGGAAGGTCGGACGGGGGCGGTGATCGTGGAGGGACATGGGGGGGAGGGTGGAGGAGCGTCGTGGGGGAGAGGGTTGAGAAAGAACGGACAAAGAGAGGGATTTTGACCTGGCCAGGTTGTCCGCATTCGGAGTCGCAGCGGCGGAGATCATGACGAGAGAGGGAAAGAGGTCTCGAGAGAAAGTTTGGAACAACGACACCTGCCGTAATAGGAACAGCCAATCAAAAACTGATCCTGGCGATCTAGTAAAACGTGACAGCTGACGTCATAAACTTTGTATATTTTTATTTACGTAATATTGTACTAATATAAATCCATCTTGTCGTCCGATCTTGGCGTGAATGGTATGTTTTTTGCTTCAGCTTGTTCGCGACGCAGCTTTTCCTTGTCGAGAAATTGACGGAGCGCTTGGATGTTCTTCCCACTGAACACCCGAAACGCCGACCGTTGATCCCCGCGAAGCGTCTGTATGGGTTCCGAATCTGTCAGCCCCGGCTGTCGCAACCCGATTCCTGCTTACTTCTGGGGCTCGCTCCGAGAACCGGCTCAATCCCATCCGTCGCGCAGCTGGAACACCAGTTGCCGTCAGATGGTTCAGTCTCGGTGCATTCCGCAACAGATGATGTATCGCTTTCAGTGAGATCCGGTCGCAGTACGACACGTGAAGTCGCTCCAGCGATCGCGCGTGATCCCCAAGGTGATAGATCGCGTTGTCGGTCAGCTTGGGTACCCGTACAAGCACCAACCGATGCAGTCGATGCAAACTTGCCAACTCAAATACTGTCATGTCTGTCAATAGTCGACAGACTGTCCGACCGTCAGCGCATCCTCACAGAGAGAAATCCCCGTCCCTACATGCTAGGTCCACCGACTGGAGTTCGATACATTTCCGTGCCAACTTCACGATCGCTGCATCCGTCACCTGCCACACATGCGCCAGCGTCAATACCCCCAGTTGCACCCCAAGCTTGCAGATGTTCTCCACTGTCCGGTCCGTCAAGTTCGTGCACCCCGCCAGCGACAACGTGTGCAACGATGGCGCATGCACGAGCACCCCCTCGATCCCTTCGTCCGTCAACTTCGTACAGTAACTCAGATCGAGAACACGCAAGTCCACTGCAGTGTGCCGCAGTATCAGCGGCGGCAGTCCGTCTAGCCATGTAGATGGTCGATGTGGTAGTGGCTTGTCAGTTCCCGTCGCCGGCTTGGGCCCCTTCTTGATCGGACTTGGAAGTGCCTTGTCTGTCAACAGTGGACAGCGCGCAAGGCGGAGCATCCGCAGCTTGCGAGAGTACATCCAGATATCCCGCACCGACACCGCAGACAGTAGCGGTTCGTCGCACAACTCCAGTTCAACGAGCTTTGAAAACGTTTTCGCTATCCCAGACACGGTAGGATCTGTCAACACAACACCGCTCAGCTGTAGCCATTGCAGTGGTGGCGCCTGCAAAACCAGTTCCACGATGGCCACGTCCGAGACGAATTTGCACCCCGTCAGATCCAGCCCCTGCAGGTTCGGGTTATCCATTGCTAAACGAATGATGGTCTTGTCCGACGTATCTGGTACTCCAGAGAGTACGACAGACTCGAGCCGCCTACAAAACGTCATTTCTGATGTGACCCATTCATCTTTGACTCCGCAGTTTGGATCACGTATCACTAGATGCTTGACGAGCCTTCGTTCTGCTTCTGTATCTGGAAGACGGTCTATAAGCCGCTCCATGTCTTCATAGTCGGTTCCATCCATGGCCGGTGTGCTGTTGTGGTTCAGTTGAAGCGGTTTGACCAAAATAGATTCGCACTACAGCAGTGGGCGTGGTACGCTTCCACCACCGTAACCCTCATAACCTTGAATTCGGGCGTCGACAACCCACAACCTTGTCGGACACCGACAACCCTACAGCTTGCGTAATCTTCACAACCTTGAATGACATCGACAACGTCGAGCTCGTCAACGGTCACCGCAGCCGCGAGGCCCTCCAACTCGTCGCCGGTTTACCCCCCACCTCCGCCCAGTCCTTCACGCCGCATCCCAGTCACTCCCGCGGTCCTCAGATCCATCTTTGCTTCCTCTCGAACCCCTCACGAAGAAAGGTCAATTTCTCGGGTCGCCTTCTTTAGGTATGTCCTTTTCGGCGCTCGACAATGTCTCATAATATTCCCCCCAGGTTTACCGGATTCTTGCTGAGCTGTGTTGGTATAAGTCTTGCTGCAGCAAGAGGCTGGGGGGTCAAAAATGGCACTGGGCTGTTGGGATAGCCACCAGTAACGGAGCGAGACATCGTATTACATGGTCTACGAAACGAGTAACCGTCTCACTCTTCGTCGTCCAGCGATCCATCACTCTCCTTGTCCTGCGCACTCTCCGATCTGTCCGCTTCTGAAACCGGGTTTTGAAACGCACTGCCGGTGCTAGAGCCAGGATCGAGAAGCCCGTCTTGGTCATCCACGCTTGCGGCACTGGTGACCTTGCGCCGTCGGGCGGATGACGGAGGTGGTAAATGAGCCTTCTTAGCGCGAAGAATATCCATAATCTCTATAGGCATAATGAACATTATGACGATCGCTCGATGGATGCACAAACCCTGATGGGTCATCTCCTCGTATCCTTTGATACTACGCTTCATAGTCAGCCATCTCCGTTGCAATGAATGCGCACTCCACAAGTTCCAATCGGAATCGGGAAGGGTCTTCCAGTCAATCTCCGTGTCGTCCCGGACCTTGAGCGAATCGACTCTGCCGTCATAACGGTCTAAAAGGGATCGATTCAAGCTAGTAAAAACCCACTTGTGAACAAGGATGTATGCATCCTGTGGACTCCAGCGTGGTTTGTGACCTTCGTTTTTGATCGTCTTGCTCAGCGAGTCCGTCCTACGAAGGCCAATGAATGGGTTGAATTGCCGGGGGAAATAGACAGCACCATTTAATTCGACATTGTTGTCTCCCTCGGCGGTTACCCATTTTTTCGCTGACGATTCCCCAAAAGACATCGTTATCAAAATCCTTGCCTTGACTGACAGTCATCTCCGTCACAATCCTCGTGAGCTCCTCTTCCTCTTCCTTGCACCACGGACCGGTGACACGGACTTCGCGATTTGCGATATGATTGCGATAACGATCCCGACAATCTGACGACATCCTGCCAACAATCTCGCTAACCTTTTCCCATTGTTGGCCAAGATCAGTGACAGCTCTGAGGTACCGAACGGAATTAGTTCTACGGCGTTATAGTGGAATGATCTGGTGGCGTACCGCCGCAGCAAGTTGTCCTCCTCTGGTGTCCATTTACCTTGCTGTTTCTTCGGGTGAAATGTCCTCCGAACATGGTGATAAACAGCGATAATCGGGCGTTGTGGAATTGAGGTGGCTTAAGAAAAAGTGAAGATGATGGGAGGGAAACGGGACAAGGACATGATAGGCGTACTTATTTCGGACCAAAAGGCATTTTCCTTGCTCCTTTCATTTTTTTGAAAGATGATCTCTAGAATTTGCTCGTCGGTGAGACCCCTAGACTGGAATTGGGATATCAATCACTGATCACAACAAAGATGAAAGACGACGGACAGTTTTGAAAGCTTGTATCGCGTCTTTGAGTTGTTGCTCCTCTATTGCGGAAAATTTGCCTTTCTTGTATACGAGACCTGGATAAACGATGATAAAGAAAGACGGTCGTTTGGGACAACCCGTTTACCTTGGGTCTTGACCAACTCGGCTAGTTTGCTCGCATTCATCCACTTGTTTGCGAGCATGTGGGCATGCTCGGTGTTTGTCTGTTCGGGGCCAGGGAGACTCATGTCCAATACGCGTTTGTGGGAGGATTTCGTCGATTTCGATATGGAGGAGAGGGCAGGAGCAGTTGAGGTGGAAGGTAGATCTGGTTGGGGCTGAGAACGGACGGCCGCATCTGGAGGAAGGGACGGGACGGGAGGAGGAACAAATGGGGGTGGGGCGGTGACTGAGGCATTAGCGGCGGCAGCATCGCCGAGGGACTTGAGGACGGTAGCGATCTTGGAGACATCCATGTCTTGGAGGGCACGGATGATGTCGTCATTGGACATGAACTGGAAGTCGGGGAGTGGGGGACCTAGGGTGGGGAAGATGGGCTGAGAGGATGGGTGGGTAAAATCGTGAAAGACATAATGGACGGGAGGAGGGTACTGGATGAATGGGGGAGGAGGATGGTCGGGGTCGGTGTCGGGGCCGGGAAGGAGAGTGGCTTGGTAGGGGGCGATCTCGAGCTGTTGCGGGTCAGAGGTGGCGGAAGCTGCAGCCACGACGGCATTCAAGAACGCTGCGGAGGAGGACTGCTGGCTGTCGATGTCGGGAGGAAGTGGATCTGGGTCGACTGCCTTGTCCTTGTCCTTGTCCTTGTCCTTGTCCTTGTCGGTGCACTTTGGCAACTTTTTCTTCCTGTTCGAGTCTGCTTCTGGTTCGCCGTCAGCGCGAGCAGCGCGTTTCTTCTTGGATGTGAACGG